>NBSA01000026.1:1646825-1965419 GCA_002916415.1 Talaromyces borbonicus | reverse complement strand
TACCTGTATGGTGAATAAATAACGTTAGTAGGCTCCACCTAGCTCTAAGCCTTTTTTGTATGAACTAGCTACGTACACGCATCCCCTTCAAAATCTGATATGCCCGTCCTTGGCTTCCAGTACAGCTTTATACTGTTCTGGCATAGATTCTAATAATTTAGTCAGATAACTCTCTGAAACAGCTTCTCATATCTTTTATAAGGCAATTCTTAGATCAGAAATGCTCATTTAATCTAAAAAATTAATTTATAAAAAATTTTTTATTTAATTCTAAACTATTTTAATCAGATTTAAATCTAAAGAATAAAGTGATTAATATATTATAATAATATTATATTCTTGAATCTAATTTTATATAGTCTGAGCTCTATAATCTGATATACTATTCTATATTAATATAAACTAAAGATTCTAAGATAAATAATCTTTAATTAAAAGAAAAATATAATAGTAGTAAATTTTTAAATTTATTATTTCTTATTTTTTTTCTTAGAAAAAAAAAGAGCCTTTAATATAATTATAAAAAATATTTTAAATTATTTATTCTAAGCTTTAAGGCTGGTGTTTAATAATATATATATTCTTATATATCTTATTTTTAGTTTAAATAATTTATATATATATATGCTTGTTTCTAAGCATTTAGAATTTATTTATTTATAGTATATTTTTTTATTGTTTTAATAATTAATTAATATATTTTTAAGTCTAAATAAGTTGCTTTGCTTTATTAATTACTAAAAGAGATAGTTTTTAATATATAAAATACTAATAATAGCTTTTCAAATTTAAAACTGCTTTAATCATTCATTTTAAATAGTTTAGATTAAGATAGCTGGCTAATTTGCTATAAAAAAAACAACAAATATATTAAAATAAAATTATATAAATAATTAATCTATTAATCTTTTTAGATTTAAGAAATAAAGATCTTTCTTTTTTTTTTTTTAGTATAGAATAGATAGCCTAACAGGCTAACTGAATTTAATATATAAAAATCTTTATTAGCTAGATAATTTGCTTATATATAAACTTGCTATAAATCTGTAAGATTTAAATTTATAATTATTTATCTTAGATTAACTAATAATATATAAATATGATTAAAGCCATATATATTTACTAATAAATTCTTAGTAAAAATATATCTGTATAATCTAGGAGCTATGGGTGTGTTTATATCAATGTAGAGGGTTCAAAATATTTCCACGCCCTTCCCGCCCCACTGTACTAACGTTACTTCACCTCCTACATAGTAGTTAGCCGTGCAACGACAGTTCCAGTTCCAGTTCTAGTGACCCTATCTAATTCTGGCCGTGCGGTTTCGCCATCGTCGGAGACGCCATGGCACATCCTTATTTCCGTATTTACTCTCGATATCCCCTCTGTTTCTCCCCTCTGCACTCCCTTTCTCTGATCTGCTAGTCCTGCTACAATCGGATCAACTTGCCGGCGATAATATTAGATTGCGGTGGTCTTGACTCGACTCGAGAGAGCATGCTTCTGTATTTCTCAACTCTCCGGCACGACTCGTTTTATCTCGACGCAAACCATGAAACCTCAATCAATACGCATCTGTAGGCTCGTTCGCGATTAAGCCACTCGCGGTGCATTGCAATTCTTAACGACAACCTGCTGTCACTCTCCACTCTACAAACGCCTCTTCCTAAATAATCAGAAAAAAAAAACATTGACGGTTTCTGTGTGATCCTTGGGTTTTGCTCGTCACTCTTTCCGAAACGATGACGTTTCGCGAGAAAGTGAAAAAGGCCTTTCGACGCAACTCAGACAAAGACCAAAACAACGGCAAACCAAAAATCGAATATTACCGTCGCGGAGAATGTCCTCGGTCCAAGTATCGAGGCCCCGTGGACCCGGAGCATCGTCGAAGATTGTACGACTGGAACTTTGCCGCGGCGACGGCAGACCGCCGTCGTTCGTTTGAATTGGATCTCTCGCCCTGCACCAGTCTTCCGGATAGACCTCCCCACGACCCTGCGGACGGCGTGAGCGATGCGGCCTCTACAGCGCTGGAAGTTGCGCCGGAATCTGCGGCCCCGGAGTTAGCCCCGGCTCGATCTATTCAACTATCAGGTACGTCGAACTGGGAATACATCTACGCGAGTGCGAGTGCGAGTGCTAGTTCTCTAAGAATATCGTATTGACTTTGGGGTACCTAGGGTCAAATTCCTTCGGCGTTGCGCATCGTGCTACGCTGTCCGGCTCCTTCGACACCATTTCCAACCAGTCTACAGCCGTAGTGTCCAGCTGCCATTCATCGTCCTTGACGCTCAGAGAGAGTTGGGACTGGCCCATGACCAAGCGTGATGCTTTCGGCTCTCTCAAACATACCATCGCCCTGACGGCTCCTATTAATCGTCGTATCTCGGCTCCGGAGAAACCCATACCACCTTTTGATCCGCAACAACTGTCTATGGCGTTGAACGCCGTGAATATCATGTAACGACAACCTCAACCCCTTTCCCCGGTGAGCTCTCTCGATCCGAGCTTCACCAATTCCCGACACCACATGAACGACCCACTGCATAGGAATCCGGCGTTCGCTGCCTCCAGTACACATTTTCCTTCTTTTTTGTTTTACTGCATATCTATCCCTGGAAGAGGGGTATGATTTTTAGCGCGGCGTTTGACTTTTTGCTTATCTACGTATCCACGTATTCATGGGAGGCTGTCTGAACTGATTGGGGTTTGCCGCATTTTTTGCCCTATTTAGAACTATATAGAATTGGATTTTACTTTTGTTGGCGATGGGAGGATATTGGTTTGTACATATCAAAAGTATCCCCTAAGTATTCACAATCAACCACTTTCTTCTACTTGATATGTATGTACATACTCTTTCCAAGTTTTCAAGGCTCCGGCGGGACTTCCACGCTCAATCAATAGCACCGGAAAGACTACGAAACACTGCGCGGTAAGTCCAACTTGGTCCATCCGTCCATCAACGCTATCTCAGCCACTAGCCCGCTCTGCAAAGGTTTAAAATGCAGGCTGTAGTTAGGGTGTAGGGTGACCTAACTAGCTTGAACTTCGACAGGCGGCTTATGCACGCCATTCGAGCCCCGTGCTTGTGCTTTTCAGGGTTAATGGCCGCTAAACCCGAATTGGTCTTTGGCAACGCGTCGTCCGAGACTTCCTCTCGTCCGCTTTGATCAAGTTAATTCACTTTGATTAAAAACTCATTAACAACCTTATAAACCGCCGCTTATCAACTGCTACATTTTGCAGGAAGCGTCGCCGTCGCACATCAATCGGGAATGAATTTGGTGGTATCAAAAAGAAAGAAATAAGACAGTGAGAAATATGGGTTGATTGGCCCTGATTCTCGGTTAAATTGTGTGTATCGCTTGTATGTAAATCAATACAGCCTGTTATTTTACTTGTATCGTCGTTTTCTAAAATAGGGTTTTTTTTCTTTCTTTTCATCGGTTAGATTCGGAAGGAAATTAAAATTATCTCCGCTGGTGCTCCGTTCCGCCCAGTTCAAAAACACATCCATGCTATTGTATGCTGTAGAGAAGGTGAAAGTCATGATAATTTCTAGATTATTAATATCCTTATCAGCATACATGCATATCTCAGCTTATGGTCCTTTCTTAAGATGGATGCAACCGACCGACCATAACCTTTTGGAGTATATCTGTGGGCTAGACTAGAAGCAACGAGGGAAAAAAGCGGGAAAAATAGGCCTATCTCGGAAATCGGCACGGATTCAGTACAGAATTCATCATTACGTTAAAATACGAACGATACGAAAATTACAGGCTAAATTTGCAGTTTTTAGACCAACCTAGCAAGTTAGTTAGCGGCTGCTCTAAATTAAGGCGACGATGACGATGTAATGCAGGTAGATCTGATATTTACGTATACCTAGGTAGTCTTATTAGTTAACGTTATTCACATTTCTTATGGTTAATTTAGTTTTTAATTTAGTATCGTGAGGTTCTAGAGACCATCTGATGTCATTAATCTATCGTCACTTCGTTGCAGGCATTAACTAATTACATTTGATCGGATATTGCATGGCTTCACTCGAATACAGGAATGAGCGTGGTTAGGGCTGTACGATTCAATATACATGGAAGTTTCCCATGCCATCATTTTTGACCAACAGGGATATCCTCAAAGATATTCTTCAATTTGATCTCCGATGAAAGACTCGGCTGGTGGTAACCTTTGTCTCGGGTAAATCTTCGACCAGTACAGGCCCATAAGAATGGATCATTGTATTGGTCGATGATTCTCTGCATATTCCTGATGCCGAATGAAGAGCTTTGGAACGAGCTTCGGAATGAGCGAGATGCCCAAATGAATGAACATTTTAGTAAAACCATTCAAACTTCATCCGGTAGTGAAGCAGCTTCAATAGTTGATCTTCCGCGTCCCCGAAACCTTTGTCAGTCCCCTCGTCGTCCCTTGTCTGCCCTCCCTCGTTCTTGTTCCAGGTAGTGATCGGGCGGAATTCACTGGTGCTACTACTTGGTGGAGTTGACGGAGTCGACCTCGTTACAGGACCAAATATATGTTCGAAATGTATGAAATTCCGCCTCTTCGCAGTATGGTTGGTCGGATATGACTCTGGTCCAAGGCTCGCTGTACATGCGTCATCGCAAACACGCAAAGGCATCTGCTCACATAGACGGTAGACGGTCTCGTAGAGGTTGCGGATGCGAGAAACAAGAGGATTATCCGGTGTCGTGGCCGCGGTATAATTGCTGATGAAGATGGCAAATTTCGAAATCAAATTCCGGTCGTCTTGATTGCCTGAATTGTAAATGTTGTACGAAAGAATACAAAGTGGTGATAGAGAATACATGAGTAGATCCCTGATATCAAAGTAAGTCGGTCTGGATGGCATACATCAAGATATAGAACCTACCAGCTTTGGCATGAGCCAGTCAGCTCAACTCTTTCATGCCGCTCAATCAAGTTCTGAAAATCTAGGATCGTTTGTCGAGCGCACTCCACTGCTTGTTGTAATAATTGCTTACTCGTGGGAACCTCGGCACATAGTTGAAGCAAGGTTGATTGTGAGGCGCGGTATCGAAATTTGAGATGTTTTATTTCCAATATCAACTGCTCATGCATGTCGACAGGCATATTTGAGGCCCACTGTAGTCAAGCAATCCGGTCAGCAAGCGGCATCTTATAAACGAACGAGAACGCGAGATTTACCTCCTGCATTTTCATCTGCATGCTGTGGATTTCCTGGAGAGGTTCCTCAATTTCTCGGCAAGGGATAGCCCCTGCTGAGTCTTGTGCCAGAAAAGCTATTTGACCTTGTATACGAGTAAGTTGGAAAGAAAATGAAGCGAGGTCCCGATAAATGGTAGCAGAGCCATCATAATGCATATACAAGGTTGATTCCAAATTCCTGAACAGCTTTGGATTGTATTGCATCAGGGGCTTTTGACACAAAAGTAAACCCATTGAACTATCGAGCTGCTGGCACCATGCAATAGATGCGACTGCTTCCTCTTCAAGACCTGCTAAGATCCCGTTATCTGCAATGTTCATTTTCCCACAGCTCATTGCTAGAAGTGTGCGCGTTGCAGCCACTAGCATGATCCAGGCCTCGGGTAAGTTTCCAAAGTATTGAAGAACGACAGTACCTATGCACTGAGCCAAAAGCATAGAGTACGATGGTGGTGTTCGAAATGTGATGTGATCTAATTTTGATAGTACATCGCGGAATTTGTGTGCTTTGATCTTCTCTAACTTGCCTTTCGAAATTGCGGGCTGCCCTAATGCTTCGCTCACTTGGGATAAAACCATAGCGGCTTGATAGTTGAGAGCAACTTTACAATATGCTCTCGTTGATTCGTCTTGAATATTCTCCTCTAGTAAGGCCTTGCCCGCTTTATGACAGTATGCTTGTAAAGAACGTGGTATAGGGCTAGAGAGAGGCGCCTTTTCAAGCGGCGTGGCAAGTATATGGAGTATATCACCCGGGCACAAGTCGTAGATTGCTTTGTCTCCACCAGGATGTGGTCTACTTGCCACACTCCAACTTTCAAGCGAGGATGATTCGTCAAATTTGTTCAATGCGGCAAGCAGATTGTCACAAGCCTCACGTCGTAGACCATCACGCATTGGAGACCAGGTGGTCAGCACTCTTGTCGAACTTTCAGTCGCTCGGTGCTGGAAATCCACGTTGGATCGATTTCTACAATCACCCGTCAATGGCGGAAGATTGCATTCGTCGCAAGTCTCAGATTCACTAACGGCCATCAAATCGCTAGAGGCATATTGAGGTCTCCGTCCGAAAGAAGGGGGTCGGTGTAGCAAATTTTCATGAAGTTTCGCTTGTGGTTGAGTGAGGCTCTTCAAATGATATAATTCCTCCTCTAGGAAGCGGACCCTTTCAGTTCTATTTTGATGTGATCAATATTAGTTATTGGTCATTGACCAGGAGAGGGTGACTTGCGCTTTCATCTTCCGAGTCATAGTGTCTCGCCGCCGTCGACTGCACACCGCGTTGGCGGTGATGCAGCCTTTGCAAGGATCATACTTGTCGCATTTGACCTAAATTTTGCATTAGATGACAATACTCAGCCATTTTATCAGGAAGGAGTACCAGTACCTTTCTCCCGTGACAACGATCACACTATCTTAAATGAGCATTCTTCCGAGGTGCGTTTACAATGAACAGGACGAATACCTACCGCAAAGTTTGCAAATCTTGGACTATTTGCGCTGCTAGACATAATCACAATTTCTTCAAATGCATTTAGGCCGCATAATTTCTTTCAATTTCTCTTGCTGGAGGCCCCCCAGATGTAACTAAGTAGTTCGGGCGGATTGGAAGTACTTATCGGATATTCTTGGTTCCTAGGGCATGGAAAACACCCAATTAAATGACGGATTGTCACTTCCGACACCCAGACGGACTCGGACATTCCAGACGCCGTCCGCGGGTCGGAGCAACCTCGAAAATCTCGGCGACGATTTCAAAGCAGCGCGTCTCCCTAGGTACGGTGCGAATACAAACCTGTGAGATGTATATAAGGCTGTTTTTTTTCTCAATATTAAGAAGTTTCTGGACTGATTTAATCATTCGTTTAAAATATTAAAGATACAGAATCAACCTGCCGAATCCTCCAGCTGCTTAAATCCGGATTTTCCTAATCGGGAAGCGCCGGCAAGCCCTAATTTCTCCACAATGAAGACAATCTTAATCCTCGGAGGCTCTTACGCGGGCGTTTCAACAGCTCACTATATCATCAAACATGTCCTACCTGCTCTACCAGACAAGAACGACTATGAAATCGCCCTAGTCAGCGAGTCAAATCAATTTCTCTGTCGACCCGCCACTGTTCGTGCCATCGTTTCCGAGGACGCCTTTCCCAAGGATAAACGATTATTCGTGCCTTTGGAAGAGGGCTTTAGGCAGTACAAGAATCCTTCGGTGTCTCTTTATCATGGTCGTGTGTCAAAGCTTGATCATCGCTCCCGTACTGTTTCGGTCACTTTGGCAGAGACGGGGAGGAAAGAGATTCAAGTAGAGTATCATGCTCTCGTGATTGCCACGGGGGTAACCACTCACTCACCTTTGCTGAGCTTGTCGGAAGACCATAATCGCACAATTAAGGCGTGGGGTTCAATTCAAAAGAAGCTCCCAGTCGCGAAAAGTATTGTCATCGCTGGAGGCGGCCCAACGAGTGTTGAAGCTGCAGGTGAAATCGCTCGATATCTCAACGACAAAAAGACCACACCAAAGCCAAAGATATCTCTCATTACAAAAGGGAACGCCGTACTGAATCATCTCCCACCGGCATTATCCCGGAAGGCAGCGGAACAATTGTCCAAGCTTGGTGTCTCGGTTATGACTAACCGGCAGGTACAGAAAGTGGAAGTGCACAAAGCCGGAGGAGCAACGTCTTCGGATCAAATTACACTTGACCAATGTGCTGATCCAGTGACCATTTACCTGGATGGCAACGAGAAAATCGAGGCCGATGTGTACATTCCGGCGACCGGTGTGTCGCCAAATACGGATTATGTTGACCCCGAACTTCTCGATAGTGCCGGCTACATCAACGTCGACCCTTCTACACTTCAAGTGCCAAATGCTGGCCCTCGCGTTTATACTCTAGGGCACGTCTGTTCCTCCCAACCACGTGCTATCCACGCGATTATGAAACAAGCACCCGTGGTTGGCGAGAATCTGAAACAAGATCTCCTTCAAACCGCGAGCGACACCAAGGCCAAAACCCCAAAGTATAGAAATTACGAGGCAGAACAAACCGTTACACAATTGGTGGTCATCGGCAAAAGAGGCGTTGGAAGCGCTATGGGATGGACAATACCTGGTTTCTTTGTTTGGTTGATTAAAGGAAAAGACTACTGGCTCGGCATGACCCCTGCTATGTGGAATGGAAGTCAATTCTCGAAACCGATTTGAATTGCCCAAGGCATAACCTTGCCTTTGAGTCCGGTGTGATTGGCCCGAGTGGTTGGATTTTCGGGATAATTTTCAAGGTTGTTTATTTGTTGATTTGTCAAGCACTGCATTTTAGTTTGATATTGGTACATTCGTGGTATAGAGCCATTTGAATGTAATAATATGTAATAATATAGATTATGGGATCGGAACTGTATTTATCAAGTATAATTAATACACTCTACAATCGATGACAAGTGGGTAAACGAACAAGTCGACATCCACTGGCCCTTCTCAATTCGTCCATTCATATTCCGGTAGTGGATATTTCTCAACATTCGCGGAAGCTCCGGAAAACATACGTTCGGCAAGATTTAAGATTCCAGACGAACAAATCAACGAAAGGATATTGTTACGCAGCCAAAGACCCCAGGCGGTCTGCGGAGCCAGGACATTGAAGAGGAGTCTCGGAACCTTTTGTAAATCACGAATGATAGGCCGCATTTGCTCTTCGTAAGCACGCAAACCTGCCGATAAGTCGCCCCTGTGTTTGCTAATTTCTCCTGCTAATACGTAGGCCCCGGCCATAGCGAGGGATGTACCGGATCCCAAAGCACCGGCATAACCTGCGTCACCGACCAGCACAAAACGTCCTCTGTAGAAAGTTGGAAGTTTGACTTGAATGAATTCGCTAGCATAAAAGTCATTCGACTCCACCATTTTGTCAACGATCTCGTTGCACCTCCAGCCCGCTGATTTGTAGTAATTCGCCACGTAAGCTTTGGTTGCATCGTCCCCTTGTTTTAAAGCCTCGCGGAAGGCTTCCATCTCAGGGGAAATTTTGCCAGGGTGAAAAGTCATAAAGGTAACCTGGTTTCTGCCGGTGGAATCTGGTCCAACACCAACAAATCGGCCGCCAACGGCGCTGTATGATATACCCATTTTACTTCCTTTAAGGAGATCGTCTTTGATGGAGAAGTAAGCGGCCCAGGTATTTAAGGGCTCGATATGTTTTCGCACTTCCTGACCAAAGCCAAGCGTACGAGTCCTTGAATTGGCGCCGTCGCAGGCAACAACCAGGTCATACTCGGATGTTGGAAACCCGTTTAAAAATTCAACCATTATAGGTCCATCGTCCTTTTCGTGACTCTGCATTGACTTGATCTGTTCGCCGTATATAACTTGAACGTTCTTATTGTCTTTCGTCAAATCCAATAGGATTTTCGATAAGTGGCCGCGGTATATTTCAAATTCAGAAATGAGTGATTGCTGGTCTGGGTTGCCGGTAGGGTTCAGAGATCCAATGGTTTCTCCACTGTCACGAACAAACTGAAAGCCATCCATGGGCACGTTCTTCGCGCGCACCGCTTCTTCCATCCCAGGGATTTTCCGCATTACTGTGACACCGACAGTCCGTATGTCGATATTTTGCCCATTGGTACGCAGTTGGGGGAAGCGTTCGATAACGGTGACTTTAGCACCAGCTTTGGCAAACCAGTACGCCGCCGAGGGGCCGGCGATTGACGCGCCCACAACGAGGACTCTCAAGTTAGACATTTTGCTTTATTTTTGGCTGTTGAACGAAGTCCAGAAACTCGTACGAGCAACATGGGATGCACTTTATATAACCTGGACTGGTAGATCTATCAGCATCGTGAAATTGACGAGATCGGTAACCTGATTGGTCAGTGCAGGCGGAGCGAGGCTCGGTCGACGAGTGCTTCGGACCCGAGCAGCCAGCCAATCACAACTGTCAGTTATACTAGATCTTTTCAGCGCTGGATGAAGTGAAGGTTGTATTCCTGGATGCGTTAGCTGTTTGTCAATATTCTTTAAAATCTGGAATATGTAATCCCAAACTGGCTCATAGTTTCTCCTATAGGTCGAGATTCTCTGGAGCAAAGAATGTCATCGAGTACCGTCAAACGAAGAATTTATGCTGAATTTTATTTTGATGCTTCTAATTTGAACCGTTGGTTGGTCTTTCGTTGGTCACTTCTCTTATCGTCTGATATTGGTGCAGAGCCAGAATAAGATCTGATAATATGGTATGAACAAGCAGCAAGATATCATCAATCAGAAGTTTTCGCCAACATATACTCATCATAGTGGTCAATTGAAGATGTCGGGGATATTTAGGGGCTATGGAAGTATCCAGTCGTAGTTTTCATCATTATCAGTAAAAGTTTTCATTGCCGTCGTTATGTTCATGAATAGTTGATATATGTATGGGAAACAATATGTCCATGCACAGAGGAGATTAAACTGTTGCAGCTCGGATCGGCCACAATAGAAAAGTTTTCAGCGACCGACGTGGCTGGAACTCCCTCATGAACAATCGATTGATGCATATAAATATGGAATGTGATTCAACACAGCTGCTACCCGTCGCTGCATCCATCCATCATAACACCTCACTCCCTTTCCAGCGATCCCGTATTCAAAAAATCACATAAGCATAAAGTGTCCGTGAGAGGCATCCCTTCAATCCTCGTGCGTTACAGCCATGTCAAGGACCTCTACCCTCCCACGACCACGAGTCTCACTTGTGACAAATTCACTCAGACCTTTGAAAGCACCAGGCTCAGCAAAGCCGAGGGCTTCCCACTCCTCGCCAGTTATTTCTTGCGACTCGACAGACTCAATAAAGCTCAGAATCTTCTCCTTCACGTTTGATGGTGCTTTCGGAGCAGGTTGTTCTTCTTTCTCTTGCTCCTCTTCTTCCGAGTCATCCTGGTGTTTCTTGCCTTTTCCTCGTTGTCCTTTCTTATTTCCACTTTTTGCTGGCTTTGCATCGTCCTTCGAGGCGGCCCCGGGTGCAGTAGAGCCCTTGACGGACTGTTTCAGTACTGATACAGGACAAACCACTCGTAGCCGCATACGTGCACGCATCACAGGGATAGGTTGCCAAGCAATGAGAGCCTTCATCGCGTCTAATGCCTGACTCTTCGCAGATTTTGTTGCCGACACACCTTTCCATAGCGGTTTTCGCCGCTCTCCAGCTGTCCCCGCATGATCTGACGCATCTTCACCGTTTTGTTGTTGTTCTTGTTGTCCACTAGTTGCACTCAGCTGATCTAGAGCCTTCTCGATCATCGTAGGCGTATACACTCGTTTAGTGGTGGGGTCCACTAAACGCCCCGACACAATATCGACAACCTCCTTTTGAATTCGTTCAAGGATATCTTTGCGCTCTCGCTCTCCTACTTGAACTTCGCCCTTGCGTAGGATCTCCTGTATAATATCATCCTGCGGTACGCCAGCGCCGAACGACTTGGCAAGTTCGGCCGAAGGAGCGGTTTGACCTTTCGATACGGATAAGAAAACGGTATGAATCTGGAGAACGTTGTCGATATCTTTCTCGGCGCCGGAGCGATATTCCAGAAGCTTGTTCTTGTAGCAGGCGAGTTCGAAGCGTTTTTTACCTGGATAATGGAGTCAGCGAGATTGAAGAAGCCGGAGGGAGACACAGCTATTTTCACGATGTGGATAATAGCTGAGTTTGCGTTCGCTCACCTTTTTTCAGCCGGACAACCGACACGTTGGTGAACTTGATTTGATTTGAGGGCTGGTTAATTGTCATTTTGAAGATGGCAATAATCTATACAACTTGCACAGTCGACGCTATATTCAAAATCGAGGCTCCTTTCTAATCAACTGACAAATATTGCTAAGCTCAGCATTGACTAGTAAGGAAGTTTCTAGGATAGAATTATATGACGCCAGTGGGGTAAAAAGCGGACTGCCATTTTTTTCATTCCGAACGGCTGATGCCTCACAATTGCCTCAGGTGTCGGTTAGTCTGGCCTTATTCAGCATTTTCCCAGTTTCGCATTAGATCACGTGATAAAACCACGGTCGAATCATGTGCCGTGCTCTGATTGGCGGAGTTCCTGCCAAGACACGGCCTTCCTAAAGCAGAAATCGGGGTTGCCTGGAGAACGGGGCAGTAACGATAGCTGCGGCTTTGCTGGTTGGCTGCCTGAGCCCCAAACTGACCCAGCTAGGTTTAGCGTCGACACAAAAGCAAAGTGGTTACTGGCATCACCATCGGACCAACCTGGGAAGGTGCTTCCTTCCCCCAGTGGGCCTGGCCTCATGTGGTCACTCTCATCCAACCTCTTCTCTCTCTCTCTCTCCATCTCTCTCCATCTCTCCAACTTCATCTCTTCACTCACGATTCTTCCTCTATCATCATCTATATTGCTCGTGGACTCAGATATCTAACACAGTGATCGATACTTTGTTGTGACAGAAGGTATATTATCCTCGCTGGCTATCGTCCTAAAGGCTAATCGCTGATAACGACGTCATCACTTCAGATTCGCTCGTGCTATCGAGATGCGAGTCCTCTCTTCGACGCTCCTCATAGGAGCAGCAGCAGCAGCTGTATCTCCTGCTCAAATAGTTATCCAAGCTCCCGAAGAGATCGCGGAAACTACTTATGAGTCTCCTTCGCCATCGTTCGCCGAAAGCCTCGCCCAGCCTCTTCGCGAGCTCAAGGAAGAGCTGAAGTCATTCACTGCCGAAGCACAAGAGGCATGGGAGGAAGTCTCCAACATGTTTCCTGATGTTCTGGACAGCATCCCCTTCTTTTCTCTTCCCAAGAAGCACTTTCGTCGTCCCGACTCGTACTGGAAGCACATTGTCCGAGGTGCCGACGTACAAAACATCTGGGTTGAGAATGAGAACGGAGAAAAAGAACGTGAAGTGGGCGGGAAACTCGAGAACTACGACCTCCGAGTAAAATCTGTTGACCCCAGCGCTCTCGGGGTGGATCCCAACGTGAAGCAGTACTCTGGCTATCTCGACGATAATGAAAATGACAAGCATTTGTTCTACTGTGCGTAGTCACGGTGCCTCTTTCCTGGAAAACGTGCTTTTACTGACTGCCTTACAGGGTTCTTTGAATCCCGAAACGACCCTAAGAATGATCCTGTCGTTCTGTGGCTGAACGGTGGACCGGGATGCTCTTCTATGACTGGTCTTTTCTTTGAGCTGGGACCTAGCTCCATTGGCAAGGACATTAAACCTATTTACAACCACCATTCGTGGAACTCCAATGCTTCCGTCATCTTCTTGGATCAGCCCGTCAATGTCGGCTTCTCCTACAGTGAAGGCTCCGTGAGCGAGACAAGCGCCGCTGCCAAGGACGTCTATGCTCTTCTCACTCTCTTCTTCAAGCAATTCCCCGAGTACGCTCACCAAGATTTCCACATTTCTGGAGAATCATACGCTGGTCACTATATCCCATCTTTCGCCTCCGAGATCTTGTCTCACAAGAAACGCAACATCAACCTCAAGTCTGTTTTGATTGGCAACGGTCTCACAGACGGCTACACTCAGTACGAATACTATCGCCCTATGGCTTGCGGTGACGGTGGATACCCTGCTGTCCTCGACGAAAGTGCTTGCCGTTCCATGGACAATGCCCTCGGACGTTGCCAATCCATGATTCAATCTTGCTACGACAGTGAGAGCGTCTGGACCTGCGTGCCTGCCGCTATTTACTGCAACAACGCCATGATTGGTCCCTACCAGCGTACAGGACAGAACGTTTATGATGTCCGCAAGCCATGTGAGGGCGGTAGTCTGTGCTACACTGGTCTTGAGTACATTGACAAATATCTCAACCAGGCCGACGTCATCAAGGCCCTTGGAGCTGAAGTTGATAACTTTGAATCATGCAACTTCGATATCAACCGCAATTTCCTTTTCAAGGGCGACTGGATGAAGCCCTTCCACAAGCTTGTGCCTGGTCTCCTTGAAGAGATCCCCGTCCTTATCTACGCCGGTGATGCTGACTACATCTGCAACTGGCTTGGCAACAAGGCCTGGACTGATGCTCTCGAGTGGCCAGGTCACAAGGACTACGCCGCTGCTGAGTTGAAGGACCTTGAAATGACCCATACCAAGGCCAAGGGCACAAAGATCGGTCAAATTAAGTCGTCTGGTAACCTTACCTTCCTGCGTGTCTTTGGAGGTGGTCACATGGTTCCCCATGATCAGCCCGAGGCCAGTCTTGAGTTCTTCAATCGCTGGATTGGCGGCGAGTGGGCTCACTAAGTGAAGAATCATCGTATTCCGGTTTCCAGGCAGTATTAGTATTGCCTTGAGTGACTTGTATCGCTAGCATTTTCTGGTTTATATCTACTCATTTCAATCATGTTTTCAACCAAATATATACGTACGCAAGAATTCAATACATTTTAGGAAACATCTTTTTACACATCTTCTGAACAGCCAAGGAGGTACGTGTTAATAAAGATGGGAATTTTGGTATATTGATATATCCATATTTAGTGAGATCGCTCTCCAGGGCTGATTCCCTAGGTTGTTACTGAGGTACCTAGGGAATTCGCTGTTTTGTAGAGCTAAGACCTGACACGGCCAGGTTCATCGCGTAATTCTCCAGGGCTCCCTAAATAGTTACCAAAACACCCGTAGACTTATGTATGCAGCACTTCAGGTGAACGTGCTAGATACCAATATCATAGCATCAAGCTACGTTCAATGGATGTTTTATTTTGCATCGATGTCAAGGTTTTAGCAACAATTGCATACGAATATACGAATATACGAATATACGGAGAAAAATGGCAGGTAGAAATGATACTAGCAAAAGGTTCAATTTGGAATCTTTTCTTTTTAATGACAAACTCCGAGTTTTGGTTACATCCATTAATTCGTTAGCCCTTCTTCTTGCTGACACCGACAGTGCGACCACGGCGACCAGTCGTCTTGGTGTGTTGGCCACGGACACGGAGACCCCAGTAGTGACGGAGACCGCGGTGAGAGCGGATCTTCTTCAGACGTTCGAGATCCTCACGGAGCTTGGAGTCGACACCGTTGGAGATGATCTGGGAATCCTTGCCATCGGTAATGTCGCGTTGTCTGTTGAGGAACCAGGAGGGGATCTTGTATTGAGTAGGGTTCTGGATGATGGTGACAATACGTTCGAGTTCTTCGGAGGTGATATCACCAGCACTATTGGCAAAGTAGTCGTCAGTTTTAGACTTCTCAAAATACAAAGCGTCTGAAATAATTGAGGATTTTCAGTCAGGCTGGGAAAATGAAGATGAAAACGCACCGCTTGCTGAGATCGACATCGGCCTTCTTGCAGACCAAGTTGGAATAACGACGACCAACACCCTTGATCTTGGTCAAGGCGTACATGATTTTCTGCTTGCCATCGACGTTGGTGTTGAGCAGACGAATAATGTACTGGAAGTTCGACTTCTCGCCGGTTACGAGCGCTGTAAAGATAGAGTCAGTAACTGTCCCTCCGACTAAAAGCGCTGTCCTGGCTCCGTGTGTTATGAGATTGACTGCGGCGAGGACAAAGCCATCCATCTAGGTGTATGTGGCGTGTTATCCAAGTATAATAGTGACGAAATCTAGATATCTTCCGCAGCTTCAATTTTCTTTTCTCTTCTCCGTTCTCTTTTTTCTTCGTTGCATGCTCGTACTGGCGTGCCGATTCTCTCAACCTAGGCTCATGGCGAATTCGCATCTCACGATCTCGCAGAATCTCATAACACAGCTGAAGCAGGCAGAAGGAACGGACTGTCACGTACACATGATGGGCAATGGCGCTCCGCGGTAGCCGGATGTTGATGTTGCGAAATGTCGACGGCTAGGTGCGAAGAAGGAGAAGAAGAAGAGGAAGAAAGGAAGATCAAATGAGGTGTGTGGGTAGGTTGAGACTGCAGCGGTTGTGGGATGGAGTGCACTCTAACTATTTTTGGTATAGTGCCGTAAGATGGCCTCGCTTGAAAGAGGCTTTCCGTTTTGAGTCAAGCAGTCACGTGAGCAAGCGATGTCTCGCTGGTAACGATATTATTACCAGATCAGACTGGTGGAATAATGCAATATAGGCATAGAATCTACAGTGATTGAGACGATTGATTCAATTTATTCCTCAAAAAATAAAAGGGTGATTCCGCTTTTGCGTCCTCATACTTGTAGTTTGGCGGCGCTGGTGGCACGTGATCTTCGTCGGAAAGCTCGATGCTAAAAACGTGGAAATCAAACAGCTCGAACCGCTAGCTTACTAAGTCGTCCAGTTGCCCCAAGACAAACACTTTAAGAAAACATCTACAAATTCAAGTCATGGCGTTGCGATATCACTAATCTACTACCTGAAGACTGTTGAACACAATGAATGCGCAATTTTCAACTGCCCTCGACGGGCTTGAAAGCAAGCTCAATTCCCTCCTGACCTCGCTGACAACTCCGACTGCCGTAGGAGCTCCCAGCGCTGCGGTTGCTCTCCTCGAAGCTGACGATGGGGTATCCTCTGCTCTGGACACATTGCGAACACACCAGGCGAACTACGCCAGGATCTTGCAGCTTCGAAGCGAGGCGCAGATTCTTGAAGAACGCATCAAGACCGTCGTCCAAGAGCTGTCAAGTGCTGGCCAGGAAATAGCCCATATTACGGGGGATAGCGACAACGACGATTACGACTCGGACACCGACGAAGATGACGACGATTTCGAATCTGAGTCGGACCTGGAGATTGATGTTGATGATTCGAAGCAGCAGCGAGGGCAGCGACACAAGAAGAAAGATGTGGACTACAAACTCCTTCTGGAATTCGCTCGCAGGATCAGCAAGTATAACCCGCAAGCAGCTGCAGACGCGACGACAGGGATCGCAGGAACGAAAAGCTCGACGACCAGAAAACTACAAGAAAAACAAATCGAAGACGCCAAAATGATCGATGCAAATGGTGTAGATGCGGCCTATTCCCAAGAGGATTCCAACTCGCAGCTCTTGTCTGGCAAGGAACGCGAAGATGTTACAGTCGGAACGGTGACGAAGGAAGCTACGAGCTGGCTCGAGGAATCTGCAGATGCAGATCGGAAATATTTTATGATCCCTTACCCGAACGAAGATCGTATTCGCATGGGTTTGATGGGCCAGCTACAGCTTGCCGCGATTGAAGGAAATATGGATCCCGAGAAGGAAGCAGAACGCTTGGTGCGGGAAGCTGAAGGGCTTCCCAGCAACACGGAAGGAGAAAAGGCTGCTACACAAACAAATCTGGGGCCTGGGAGCGTCCAGGCGAGACCCTCTACGCACGCTGATGAGGCTGCGAGGGCAGCTGTGCACGCTGGAGCGCAGGCTTCAACCCAGCCTTCGTTGGGCAATAACGCACCACAGTCCAGACCGACTTTAAACCTAGATCTTTATGACCCTGAAGACGACGATTGATGACTACTACATCAGCCATGGATAGAATTATTTACATGAAATATGTGAAATCAATTGTTTGACCTTGCCGCAATATGTGAAGCAGATCCGTCTTTCTGGCAACAATAAAATTGGCCGCCATCGAGTGATCAAATATCAGACATTTGATGCACCTTCGACTTCGCCGTCCACTTTCTACAATGCTTCCCATAAAAGTAGAAAACTATGCCAAATGAACACCACAAAACATGTAAACACATGTTCATCATGATTGGTGAAATATAGCCACTCGACATCGTCCAGTTGGTGATGAATTCGCTGAATCCATAACCCCACAGATTCTTGTTGATGGTGATATTCACGAACAGTGATCCGGCAATCGGTTTATAGCTGTCGACAGCGTATGTGCTCGCAATAGCTGGAAGGGCGGTAACCTGTATGCCGGCGCAAGTATAACCGACAATGACAATAGCCTGCGTGGTTGTTTTTCGTTAGCATGCTATTGAAATGCGGACGAAAAGGGGGAAAGAAAGGGATGAACCAACCCTCCAGTCCCAGTGATTCTGATACCCAAAGGCAACAATGAAATTTCCCAGAATCGCAATCAAAACGTATGGAATCATGGCCGGTAGACGCATTTCCGGTTCACGAATACCGTTATTCTTTCGAGTTGCTCGCATGGAAACGAAATCTGATAAGGGTCCGTTGGTTGCCAGTCCAATGAGCGCACCGGCAAAGACCGCGAAATTGGTGAAACCAATGGATTGACTTGACCAATTGTAAGGCGGGCTGGCCAGCACTTGGCTTTGAGTCAGGTTGACAGTCAAGTACACTGATGCGGACCAAGAGACCACGAAAGCGGCGAATTCGATGATCGGGTAAAAGTGCAATTTCCACGGGATCCAGAAAGTTAAGCCCAGAGTCTTGAGCGGTTCCGGAGAGAGTTTCCAGAAATTGAATTGGGATTTCGAGGGAGAACCACGATACAGCCATTCGTCGACAGGCTCGACTTCGTTCTTGCTGTTTTCCAGAGTAGTCGGTGCAGCTATCTTATCGCCTGCATCAGATGATGTCTGCTGGAGGCTGGAATTGCTGGGGGTGGCAGCATCTGCTTCTAAAGAAAGATCGCGATGCCATTTGGTTTCGGGGAAAAAGAATATCAGGAGGACAATTAAAAGCCCGAAAACGCCAACGTTGAGCCACCAGAAATTCTGCTCTCCCACATGATAGGCCATGGACCCTGCAATGATTGGACCAATCTGAAGATCTGTTAGCATTGATGGTGGTAGATTTCATGAAAGGTCGAGTTCTCACCATTAAAGATCCGAAATAAAATGTGAAGTAAAGCGTATTGTAAGCGCCTCGATCGTGAAGGAAGTGAGTATCTGCGATGACTTGGGGTTGAAGCGACTATGTTGGTTGTATTAGCACCCCAGTTCTGGCGGACCACATCGCTACTCAATGATGGCATTCGCTCACCTCAGAGGGTCCAGCTCCGATACCATTCAAGACACAGGCGCCCATGAAACTGCCGTACGTGTCGGCTTTCGCTCGCCAGATCATAGACGCCATACATACGAGGCACGATAAGATGGCCACCGGCCGTCTGCCTATCGTCTGCGACATTGGAACCCTAGGCAAAAAGTTCGTCAGTCATTTGGGAGTGAAATACCGCGTGGTAAATAGCCATCAAGAATATGCGGAGTCATACCAGATAAAGTTACTAAATCCCAAGACTAGAATACAAACTCCAGTGAATCGTACTACTGCGGCCAAATCACAATGGAACTTTTCCATGAGTTCTCCAAACATTGGCGCCAAAGCGAGAGGACCCAGACCCTGTGCAAAACTCAACGTGGTGGATAGTAAAGTAACAGTGACTTTCCAGCGGCGATTCCAATTCTAATTTGCACGCATGAATTAGTCGCAATATTTCTTATAGACATGAGAACTTCCAGAAGCTTCGGACGGGTTGATCAACGTACAAGAGGATCATTTTTGTCATTGGATGGCTGTGGAACGAGGACCTGCTTGGAAGATTTGACGAAATGTAGCGATCCAACATCTGTCATGATCTCAGTGCCGGGGTAGATTTTCGTATGCAGCTCCTCTTCGAGGCTAAAGCAGAAATTTGTCAATGAAATGCGCTTCTCAAAACGACATAATACGGATTCGAACATACTGGTGAAGAGCCTAGCGTTGCATATCCATTAGTAACAGAATTCATACGTAAATTTGCACATGGTAATACTGACTCCATCGTGAGGCGTCGCCATATTGACTTGGTAGGGGTTGTGAGGTCGCTTTGAAGGACTTCCAACTAACACGTACGGAAAAGAGAAATTGTTCCGCACGATCTGAAAACAACCGGGTCGCGTCCTCAAGCCCTATTATATGATGTGTTTGCTACAATTTCCCGTACTACTTCAGTAGTCGGCAAGGATGTTCTTATTCAACTCCCTGCGGATGGTCTAAGCTGGAGAAGATTGATGTTGGTCCACTTTTTCTCCTCGTTCCCATGCTCGTTATGGCTACCCCGGATCATCCCCCCGTCCGCGCGTTCTTCTATCTCCAATTGTGCTTATCTTTTCCTGACAAGATGTAATTTTGGCTAGTCTTAGCAGCTGGCTAGCTACAAAATGGGCCGCAGGCTAAACTAGAAACCATTCAACTTACCGGGGCCCTAGCCCGCTGCCCCCGCCGGACTGCTTGAATGGCTTTTGTCCTAAAAGCATTTCCGCGCATAATTTACCAATATTGCACTGACTCGATGCCCCGCCACTATCTTCTCGGCTGTTGCATTCGGCATTTCGAACTTTCCTTTCTCCATTCTTAACAGTCCCATCCCCGTTAAAGCGAGGCACACCGGAGAAGTTATAGCTAACGGCCATTTTCTATCATCAAGCATTTCCGACAAGCCTCGGGCTACATTCAGAGAGAGAGAGAATCGATATGCCGAAAACATTTGAAACAAGCTGTGGGTAGTTTACGCATGGCCCGGACGATAGCTGAGTAGTTAAGTAACAACTACGGATACTCATCTTTTGCGTATCACGGCTTTTCGGACAGCCGGAGATCAAGACTGAGCTTTCCAAAGTGTTCCATTCTCGCAGAATCTTTGTATCTCTCATTGAAACACGCCCAAGACGTCTTGCACACTCAGGCCCTTGGTTCCGGTGTGATCGGGCATGCAGAGTGCCTTGTGTGTCCTGCAGTAGCATGTCCTATTGCCCGTGTGCTACTGTTAATAATAGTTACGTGCTACGTATGTACACCGTTCCTTAAGTAAGTAGTACACTCCGTGCGTACATACCTAGTATGTACAACTAGTTACACGATCGCGTAGGTAGTGTCAGGGATGCCAGCATGATTTGCCTAAATTGAGCCAGCCATCGTCACACATGGTCAACGATGCCAACCTTGCAAGCCTCCGATTGTCTTTTCGGAGATTTTCGATACTTGGCCATCTGACTGGGTGAGTCTTCATTATGACAGCAAGCCTCGTGTGGCCGATCCTGGTGGAAGTGCTGGGGTACTGTAAAGTAGTAACCAGTCAGAAAAAATGCGATGGAGATGCTCTACGCGAAAACTGCATATATTGTTGCCGATCAACCCGCCATCACCCTAACCCTAAGTGACATGTGTCAGGTCCTGCAGCCTGGACCGCTATTAGTTACTGCCACAACAAATTCATGATTATTAGTCCCTATACTTCCACTCTGAATTTCCTACGGAAGAAAAATTGAAACGGCTTCTAGGGTCTCAATGAACCCTCCGTCCCATCGATCTCTATTAATCAATCGTTCGACGGGGACCTCGGGGGTTTCGAGTGGCAAAGATGAGAACCATGATGGGCCTTCTTTTTGGGGTCGATGCGAATCGAAGTCAATCAAACGCACCCATGCACACAGCTTTCCCAGGAGTTCATGATCCCGGATAGTAGAATTTGAGGCCTTTTTGGAGATATCAATACCACTGGCGTTCTATCTCCCGTGATGGCTGACAATCGTCACTCTTTCAGATGAAATTGGTCCGCGCTTCCCAGCCATAGCTGGCGCAGTGGCCGGCGAATTCACGGCGACAATGGAAACCTGTGTAGATTGCCCCCAGTCGGGTATAAGATCCTGACGACGGGATATCCGGAGGGATGTGTGAGCTCGATCCCGCGGGTCACTATCCTCTTCGGAGGTGAATCCGCCCTAAAATCTTCATCGAGAGAGTTTATCGAGATGTGGAACTGACGTCAAACCTATCGGGATGGCAATGCGCTCAAATCAATTCATTGCCCACAATATAATCCCCAGATAATGGCAAGAACAGTAGGATCCCCAGATGGGACTGATGTGTGTTCGCCGTTGACTTTATTATCGACGCTTGTCCCCCTTGTGGAAATCAGCTTCTTGTAATTCTCCTAAGATCAGTTTCGCCGAGAATGGTCTTCTGCTGTGCAAATGAGAGACTTTTTTTCCACGAAAATATTATCATTGAATTGAGTATACATTATGCCCCATCGATTACATGATGGTGATCCCGTCGGGTACACGGACGGTGACCTTGAGAAGCGGGAATCTGAGGATGTGCCGGACGGCGCAAGCCGCACGATTGCCAACAACCAGCACACTACAGACGGTGGAGGGATTCTCACGGAATCAGATTGCTACGACAAGCTGGGTTTCACATTTCCGTTTTGGAAGAAATGGTCCATTCTCGGCGTCATATTCCTCGTCCAAGTGTCAATGAACTGGAACGCCAGCTTCTATGCTGGCGCTGTGGGTGGCCTGTCAGACCATTTTGGAATTTCTAAACAAGCTGCTAGAGTTGGACAAATGATTTTCTTGGTTTGCTACGGCTTCGGAAGCGAATTGTGGGCTCCATGGAGTGAAGAGATGGGCCGATGGCCGATCATGCAACTGAGCTTGTTCTTTGTCAATATCTGGCAGATTCCATGTGCCCTGGCTCCGAACTTTGGTACCATAATAGTCTGCCGAGCTCTTGGTGGTCTATCTTCAGCTGGTGGATCAGTCACTCTGGGAATGGTTGCAGATATGTGGGAGCCCGATGATCAACAATATGCTGTTGCATTTATCGTTCTGTCCTCGGTAGCTGGTTCAGCCTTTGCACCTATCGCCGGTGGTCCTGTTACCGAGTGGCTTAGCTGGCACTGGAACTTTTGGATTCAGCTGATCATAGGTGGTACTGTTCAAGCCATTCATTTTTGGGTTCCTGAAACTCGCTGCAGCATACTCGTGACCCGAGAGGCTCATAGAAGACGAAAGAGAGGCGAAAATGTCTACAGCTATAGCGAAGTAAAAAACACAAAGTTTGCGTGGAGGCCCATTATCACAGTGTGGCTTCGCCCTTTTTTGATGTTTGCGCGAGAACCGATTGTCTTGTGGCTATCTCTGCTTTCTGGTTTCTCCGACTCTTTGATTTTCACTTTTCTCCAGGCCTACACACCGGTCTACCAGCAGTGGGGATTTGGAGACGTTCGCTTGGGTCTTTGCTTTGTTACGTGAGTAGTTAAGGCTTTCAGGTATAGGTTTTTATTTCTGACTTGAGAGCAGGATCATCGTCGGATACTTTATAGCCTACCTGTCATTTTTGCCTTGGATCTATAAACACACCAAGATCCGGAAACGAGATCCGGATGCTTTGCAGCCGGAATCGCGCCTATATTGGCTTCTGTGGAGTGAGTAAATGAATTGGGGTACGACGAATCGCACTGACCATTCTTAAAGCTGCACCGCTAGAAACTATAGGACTATTCGGATTCGCGTGGACCAGTATTGGTCCACCTCATAGCCACTGGATAGCACCGATGATATTCTCTTGTTGCATTGCAATCGCCAATGTAAGTCAAGCGCTATCCGTTAAAAAAACGGCGGAATTTAGCTGATTCTTGCAGTATGCCATTTATATGGCGACAATCGACTACATGGTTGCTGCCTACGGACCTTATTCCGCCTCAGCTACAGGTGGAAATGCTCTGGCTCGTGACTTTCTGGCTGGCATTGCCGCTATGTACTCAAACCCGAGTAAGTGATAATTGCAAGACCTTAAATTGCAATGTATTCCTATAGTCCTGACGATCCTTCAGTGTATGAGCATATGGGCCATAAATATCACTTAGAGTGGCCTACTACTTTGCTTGCAATCGTTTGCATCTTTGTCACCGGGCCAATATATATCTTTTATTGGTACGGGCCGCGGATTAGAGAGAAGTCTAAGTTCGCACAAGTGTTGGCTAGTGATCGAAAGGCCCGAGGTCTCAGAGCTATTCGTTGTGGTTCCGAGACTCAGGGTGCCGAAGCCACCTACTTGGGTCCCGAAAATGCTCATACCGGTTCGCTCCGTGGCACACGTGGCTCAGTCTGCTCGGGGTGCTCATAATTCTGGAATCATGCCTGATCGATCGCACCCTGTTCTTCACAAGGAGCCTTCACGACGCGTTGTGCTCGAGTTCCGATGTGGTTTTCAAGGACAAGAAGTAGTATATTGAAAGTTTGTGTGCCGTCCATTGGCTTGTTGGCATAACTTCAGATTGTTTGTGATAATTGCCACTTGAAAAACGATCTTGTGGTTAAGTTTTGATTTGCGTGAATAGTATTAGTTTTACATATGGTTCCAAGGTTTATGCGAGTATACAACTGTGGAGATTCCGAGAAAACAGGTCATTGAATAACAAAATATGAAAACGAGAAAGTGACATAGACATCCTTAATCCTTGATAGTCGACTCATGACGTCGGGGATGGAACCCATTCCCAGAATACAATAATGTGGCAAGTGAACCCAATGAGCAAGTTGTCATCAAAGCCGGTCCCCAAATTGCAGGAACAAAACGTCCTTGAATCAGAGTCCTTCTGACGGAGACATATCGAAGAATTCCGTATCCAAAAGATCCAATACTGATTCCCCAGCATAGCTGACTTGCCAAGATGTCAGGACCAGTTGATTTTGATACTCGATCGTTCTCGGAATGGGTTGCTATCATTTTCGTCAGTGGTAGACCAGTTTATCATAATTCTTTAATGTACATACTTTGGTCATGTAAGTTTTTAGTCACTTGCTTGTCCTTTGACGTTAAATCGTCCGTGCTATGATCACCGAGCTGCAGCCTCAGCTGTGCCGTCGCAAAGACATGATCAATCATACTTAATCGGCCAAGAGCCAGTGCCATAGCAGCAAAAGCTAGACCCATACGAGTCCATGACAGGAACGTGCGCTCATTGGCAAGATGATCACGTAGTTGGGATCCGTTATTCAGCACGGCCTTGGGAAAGAGAAACTGGCGGAAACGATTGACTAGCATCCTCATTTTTTTTTGTTTGTACTCTGAAGCAGATATCAAAGCTTTTTAGAGTGAAGCAAAATATCTGACAGCAACAGCCCTGATAGACTGGATTTAGAGCGTGCCCAGCCAGTTCCGATTCAAGTAAGTAGTCAATTGACGTTCCGAGAATTGGCTTCCTTGAATCGCGTCTCCACCGAAAGGCCTTGGCCGCATTCATTTTCGGCTTTTAAGTTTAGCGGCATTCATTTTTCTTCGGCAGCAAAATCCATAGAAAGACGCTTGCGTTCTCCAGAGGACACTCACAGCTCGCAATCAGGCGCACATTGGCGATATTTGTTCATCTGAAGCATTGAGAAATTGGCTCGATTCGACATTAAAATGATTCGTTCACCCTGGAAAATCGCCGATCAAAGATCCTGATGGCTTGAAAACCAACGGTCCCAACATCAAATGCTTTTAAAAGAAACCTGATATAGTCTCCTCGTGATAAATCAATGCAAACGACTCGAGATCTTTATAAACCGAACTCACAGATCTGTAAAGATTCTCGGTCGTCCAAGATTCTCCACGTGGAATCTAATAAATTTCTGGCAGCGATTTTCTGAAATATGTCTGAACAAGTCTACAATTCTTTCTAGTTGGTACTTGTTTCCTCGTCAGAACTCTCCACAGCATTGCGTGCACTAATTTCATCATGTCGCATCATTCCGGTGGCAGCGGGCCGCGACTCAGCAAGAGCGTCGTACAATGCGAAGCATATTCCACATTCAGTGTATGTGCCTAGCTTTTGGTGGCATAAAATAGCCAAAAACTTCCGTGAATAAGGGCTGATTTCATTTTCACAAAAATAGGTTCTTTAATGTTGACAGTATTCGTGATAAAAGCTCTCCGTATCCTTACATGCTACCCTCGTCTAATTACTTTGCCGAATGCATGGCCAAGCTCGGAATTGGTGTGGACGACATACTCGTCGTTTACGACACAATTGAAACTGGCTTCTATTTCTCGCCTCGAGTAGCTTGGATGTTTCGTTATTTCGGGCATCGGCATGTCCATGTCCTGAATAGCTTTCCACATTACATGGAACAAGGAGGCATAGTAATAGAAGGAGATCAAAGTGTCACGTCAATATCAACAAGTAAAGATCAGTACCCAGTACGAAAACAACAAGAAATAGATGCAGTCATTGAATACGACGAATTACGCCAAATACTCACCGACAAGTTGGTCCCTCCTCAGTATCAGATCCTTGACTCTCGGCCTGAGAATCAGTTTTCGCAATCGTATGCTGGTGCTTCCTGGAGTGCGGGACATATGCCTCATGCAGTAAATGTCCCAGTACAGTCGCTAGTCAGTGAAGAAAAAATGCTGGTATCTTCAGAACAGCTAAAGAATTCGGGAAAGGGGGATACGAGAAGATTTGCCTATGATCTTGACATGTAACTCGGGAACTACAGCTGCCGCCCTGGGGCTTGCCCTTGATATTAGTGGATATCGGACGAAGAAAAAGCTGTACGACGGAAGTTGGTTCGAATGGAGAGAAAAGGCGAGTCAAGATTTGAATCTTATTGTCGATGACTGATACTAGGTGTGCCCGAAGACATTCATGCTATAACTGGCTAGAGGGATCCTCACATGTGTTCTAGCCTTGGAATTAGTTCATATAGTTATAAAACCGCTACCTAACTAGCCATTTTCACATCATAGAATCATAATATTGTCATTTCAATGTTTCAAGGGAGCCAATACTGAATTAGGTTGGCGATATCTGGATTGATGACTTTAAAGAGAACCTGAGAATGAATCAGATATAAAAAATGCTATGTCGAACCGACATTTATCAACCTTTCAATTTCTTCCGTTTTTTGAACTTTCTCACACAAAAATCCATTACAGTTTTGAAAGTAGCCTTTAAAAAAAGGACTTTGATAGACTCAGGTCGTGATCCTATACCAACACTCCAGCAATCCAGAAGCTGGATACCCACCCTAATTCATTACCTCAATTTATGCATCCCTTGCATTTACCTAGGTATCCGCGAAAGTCCATAGACTTGTTAAGTCTTGGTCAACAATATCGAATGAAGGTTATGAGCATTTTTCAAAGAATACAGAGGAAAAGACCTGATAAGTGAGCCTCAGTCTTGTTTTAGAAGACTTTACGTAGAGCATTCGCACAAAGAGCGATGAGGCGAAGTGAAACAAATGGAGAATACTCCGAGACTGTGGCAAAACAATCAATCCAAATAAATGTCAGGATTTATACAAAGATTGAAAAATCTATTGGAGAGAGCACAAGGACTCGGAGCTGTAACAAGGCTTGGGGAATCTGTTGAAATATTCTTTTTTCTATCGAAAATACGGCATGATCGTCAGATAGTCCTTGTCAGGATCTTTGTTGTGTATTGATTCGTTCGAGAAGGCAATTGAATAGCCACTTTCATGGCCAAGATTAAAGCTCAAGGCGATTTCCTTCGGATAATGCAAATATTGCCTACGTGTTTACAGCCCGGAACACTATGAACACAGCACTCGAATAAAAATTTCGATTTAGGATACGTAGGGTACTTAGATAAGCTGAGATATGACAGATTCTCTTATCTTAAATCGCAGGGGTATTTAGATGCTACATGACAGCTTGCTGATGGGAAGATTCCAGGGACAAGTTGAAGCCTTTTCCCATATTTTCCCGGAACTTTGCTGCAAAAAGCTTTTTATGAACTTTCTTAGGGAAAGGAACATGCGCATACGCCCGCCGAACTCGGCCTTAGCATCGAAAAAGCTGATAATATTTCGTTTTCTATCTCAATATATGAATTTAACATAATGATTTCACATTGATTCGAGGACTAGAATCCAGAGAATCGGCTCCGTCGCAAGGTCACTTACATGATTCTCTAAAATGGCACAAAAGCAAAATCCTCTGGAAGGGACCTTGGGAATAGGTCCTAAAGAATATCCGTCAAGAACTACCCAGCATCAAGGAAGCATGTCTGAACACCAACAACCAGGCTTGGCTTTAATGCCTTTTCCAACGAACGTTAAGACGTCGAGACTAATTCCTACCAACAAAACTGGGCATCGCATCGATTACTATACTCCTCGCCCGAATGAGGAATCAATGCTGAGATACAACAATCTACCGCGTCGAGCATGCAACAAATATCATTTGGGTGGCTATTGTGACGATCTTATTTGCGGATTTGACCATAGCTATCTGGATCAAGATATCGTTGATGTTATGGCCTACCATGCAAGACGGCGCGAATGCAACAAAATTGGTCTTTGCAGAGAGCTGGGATGTATACATGGCCATCATTGCCAGATCTATCGTTGCAGGGGTGGAGCACCATGCGTGATGGGTCGTAACTTTCACAATATCGATCTGAAGATCACTCAATGGGTCGAACCAATGGAGCCAGACGCTTCAAGGAAGCCTCAGCTTGAAAGAAAGATGCAAAACGAGGGAAGCTCTTCTCTGTCATTATGGCCAGCAGAAACGACAAATAGACGCAACACCATACCCAATTTAATGGACATGGATTAGGTGGAAGCTGGGTTCTATTGAAACTGTCGAGACTTGCATGCTTCCCTCTCAAGCATCTTCTGGCGTTTTGTGGTTTTTGATAGATGGCTTGCTGTCAACTACTTCTGCCAGTTTGTATTCAGACCAAACTTTCTGGTGAGATTGACCCAACAGAATGAATGGCTTTATCACAGAATGATTGGCTTTATCCTGGAAGCAGAAGGGAAGCTATGTATTTGCTTATGCTAAAAGGTTGTGCTGCCTGGAGACTGTACCAAAGCTAGCGATGTGAGTCTGGAGCGGTGATTCATGAATGAAATATTTTTCGATAGATGCTAGAGTATAATTTTAGGTTATACCTAGATTCTTCATACTTATAATACATGCATGACTATCATCCACCTGATTTCAGGATTAGATAGAAAAATGGTTATCTTTGCGAGGTTCCGGCCATCGACAGATTACCAAAAAACGGGTCGAGGTGGGATTATTTAGTGCGGATTTGCGGGCAACAATTCAGTGGTGCCTCACTGATTTCAACAAAATACCTACCTAGGTAGATAGGCATCCTCTGTGGTTCCATCTTCGACTTTGAATTTATTTTATTGCATCCTCGAAATGGATAATCTGGTAGTAGAAAATATCATGGGTACTTTTGGCGCGGTTTGTCGTCTTATCAATCCTTTCATCATGTATTCCACCCGCTCTGAATATTTACTGATAATTGCACAGGTGTGCTGGTCAGTCCAGGTACGGTGTCCGTTGGCTCAAAGACTTTGTTTACGGGTTGTTAACTATATGCCAGCTTCTTCCTCAGATCATCATCAACTATAGAAGACACAATACCGAAGGACTGCAAGGATCAATGATGCTACTTTGGGCCACAGCAGGAGTACCTCTCGGCGTGGATAACATTGTGGAAGACTTCAACATCGCATTAAAAATACAGCCTCAAATACTTACAACTCTGAGCCTTATCACTTGGGCTCAGTGTCTGTATCACGGAAAGGTAAGCTCAGTTCGGTTGAAGTATAGAGCTTACTTTACTTGATAATGACTGTGCAATAGAAATATTCTGTCACCAGATGTCTCAGCACGGCTGTTCCGCTTCTCCTTTTCCTTGGTGCCGTGGAAACAGGTTTGATTTTTGCGTTGAAGGAGGCTAAATCTCGCAACTTGAGGTTGTCTCTCGTGTTGATGGCTGTGTTGAGCGCATGTTTTCTTGCAGCGGGAGTGCTGAGGCATTATTGGGATATCTACGTCCATCGAACTGTGAGAGGTATCAGTTTCTTCTTTGTTGGTATCGATGCTGCTGGAGATTTGTTTTCGCTCGTATCTGTTTGTAAGTTGATTGAAACTTAGGATTCATGTCAGCTGTTAATTCACTCATGATTAGTGTTCGGACCGACTGTCAACATACTCGGCTTGGTCATATATGGAAGCGAGTTTGCGCTTTGGTTAGGTATCTTTGCATGTGGTGGCGCATTCAATCTCCTTCATTGGCTCAAGGCGTCTTTAGAAACGGTTGAGGCATCTCCGGAACCAATTTCGCTACATCAGATGCCCTCGTCAACCTCCGTCTTCAGAACAGCGTCTAGGTCCGAGGTGATGGAGAGGCGGGGCTTCCCAGCTTCATCTTGAAAGTTTGGGCTAAAGGGTTGTTTAGTTATTAGGATTTCTCAGGTTAGGAACGAGAATGATATGTATTGTCCAAGTCGGCATTTGCAGCTCCAATTTAAAAGTATTGGGGCGAGACAAAAAGAAATAGAATCGCTATGCTTTTTGCAAATTGATGCATGAATATGATTAATTTGAAACGAGATATGAAATGACCTTTTTTCATCAAAAAAAGCCTTTCACTATACATGCAATTCAGATCTATACTTTGCACAATCGTCCATCTTCTTGCTCAGCCCACTGGTCCGAGTTCACGGCAGTGACAGCGTAAAATAAATCGTAAGGATCATATTTCGCTTTGATGGATTGTAGTTTGGGATAGTTAACGCCGAAGAAAGCTTGCTGGAAGTCTGGCTGGCGGAAGTCGGCCTGAAAACGTAGCGAAAAAAATTAGGTTAGTAAGTTGTACATAAATCTTTCTGTGTTTATGACGGCGAAAAGAATGAACATACCTCGTTCATATAAGCACCCGAATTGGGGGCCAGAGCTTTTAGACGGGGAATATAGTCGTTGGTCATCTTGAGTTGTTCCGCAACCATGGCTGATTTAGGAGCTGTGAAGTTCCACGGCGTGGTGATGACGGTGTCAATCAAGGTGTCTCTCCACGCTGGAAGAACAGCATTGTAGATGTCATTTCCCACAAGCGCCTTGGAGACGTTCACACCCACGCCAATAAATTGTGCACCATCCTCAACGATGTAGCGATAAGCTGCGGTAAGGTTATCATTGTTATTCTCCACAACGCTGCGTGGCATTAACCAGCCGCCGTATTGAGCAATACCGACTTCGATGACACCCTGCATGCCATTGAATTCTTCAAGGTAGGTATCATACTGCTGGGAGTACGAGGTATATTTTATACCAAGATTGGTCAAGGCGTCAGTAAAGGGTTTGACGAGGTTGCGCAATTCCTCAACGGGGACGTTAGGTCCTGTAAGGGGAGAAATCGCGAAACTGGTGTTGGTGAAGTACCACACACTCATGACACCAGCATCAACAATTGCAGGCAGAGTCTCGTGATAGATGCTGATTGCCTTGAAATAGGTATCTTGAGAGATTCCATCATTGGTGAAAGTCAAGTTCAGTCCCGAAACTGGTGTACCCTGGTGAGCTTTGGAAGTCATGGACCACACTACACCGTAAGTGCTACCACCACCACCGGAGAGAGCCCAGTACAGATCCGAGTTTTGTTCTCGGTTAGCAACTCGGAGCTGGCCTGTGCCGTCAATAACTTCCCATTCCAACACCTGATCGGCCCCAAGCCCATAGCGAGAGGCAAGAGCGGAATGACCACCACCTTGAGAATAGCCACCTGCGAGACCGACAGTAGGACATTCACCACCTACGACTTGAAGGCCGTTGGCGTCGGCTAGCTCGTATGCTTCGAAGCCTTGAACCCCAGCACCCATCTTGATGGCTTTACCGCAGTAGTAATCACTTTCATAATCAATGATTTCACGGTCCTTCAGATGATGGGTCCAAATGGCGATTGAACCGGCTCCTGTCGATTTGCCATTGTAACTATTTGGTTTCGGTTAGATGGCTCTTTGAAGAATTGAGCAACACAAGTGAAATAGACAAAATGCGATACGTACTCATGACCAGTATTGCGGATGACCACGCGAATGTTATTCTCTTTCGCAAATGCAAGAGTCGTAGAAACGTGTTCTGGCTTGGAGACATTCACTGAATAGACAGCGTAGTTTCCTAGTGTACATGGTTGCGAAACGGGATGGAAAGGATCACACGTCTCATTGGTGAACCACGGTGCCATGATAGACGAGGAAGATTCATAGCTAGAAACCAAATGATGAGCTAAGCATTCCAATTTTAACTATGGGACGCTAGACTCACTGTTCCTCTGGAAGAAGCCAGCCATCCCGTAAGACATCACATTCGGCGGCATTATAAGATGGAGTATGGCATGGAGCACCCAAAGGTACCGTGGCAATCAGGGTCCCGTCCACTGATTGATTGAATTGGGACCACGCATTCGCAGAAGGCCAGCATGGGTCTCCTGGGAAGCAACGGCATTGAGATGGAGAGGAGGCTTCACCTAAGGCAGCTGTAGCTGCAAGCACGGCAGAAGCTAAAACTTGAGACCACCGCATCGTCCAATGTTACAGCACTGCAGCTGTCGGAAAAGTGCGACAGGCAGGGATCAACAAAGGTGCGTTCAAAAAACGGGGAAAAAAAGTCCAAAAAAAAACAAAGGAGATGCTTGTTTCTCTGTTGCTCTCTTATAAGGCACACGCACAGGTAATGGTATTAGCCGTCCGAGATTCGTGTTTATTTCTCCGAGGTCGCCCGCCATTCAGACACGGTCAGATACTCGCCCCTTACCAGCTAAGCTACCTAGCTTCTTAGTTGCCACGCGTGCAATAATGCCACATGTATGCCAGCCTAGCGCAGTGCGCTTCAATCAAATTCGATTATTGAAAACGACCTGCATTAGCCGCACTGTAATTCGTGGGGTCAAGTCCTAAGCCAGTGAGAAGACGTTTGATCAGACGCCGATGCAGGTCAAGACAGTTTTTTCAGGATGCTATCGAGCAGTAGACTCGAGTTAATGTTATGCAGCGTGTTACATTGGCGATTCTTCGGAGATTGTGTTGTTCAAGGATGTTCAGAGAATTTCCAAATTGAGCCTCTCCGGAGCTCCCATTCGAGTAATGTGGAGCCTTAATTGATCAATTAACCAATAGATATGGACCGGGATCCACTTGCAGAAGAAATAAGCGGGGCATGCGGGAAGTGGAGACAAAGAGTCGATATGATTTGCGCTACACACACTAAGCCAATTTTGAGTTGCCCTAAGGCAATTAGCCTGAATATCTGATTGGTTAGTATCGCAGGTCGCTTTGCTTTTCGAGGCTTACTCAGCCCGATCGGCATTGATGGCTTTCTTGGCAATAAACTAGGGGCCGCTTGCCTCCGCGGTCTTACTTTTCTCCGGCTCATCTTTTGTCGACGACTCATCCTGAAGTACTCCGTATACCATGTTGCAAAATAAAAATAATCGTAACAACAAATTACTCCGTACTGACGAGGAGAGAAAATTCAAGCGCGTATGTAAAAATTATCCTGTTCCAAGCATATTTCCTGTGGACGTACCTGGGTAGAACCTGGCATTTACAGCTCTCTCTGCTGCGCTTCATTTTTCCGCTGGTAGCGTTGCCAATGCCGGGGTTTGAGTTGGCTCACTCTGTGAAATGTCCCGGGTGGCTACCAACTACTTGGGCACACTTCAAGCACAACTTCCAAGGTTTTGGTTGTGGTGACCCGTGGCCTAAGTAGCTAGCCTTGGTGGGCCAAGGTTGCTCACATTTCATAGCCCGCGATCAATTTTTATGGGACCTTTTGCATCTTGCGGAGCGTTTCAACTTTCGCAACAAGCCAAAATCTCTTGAATAAGGTTCGGATGTGTCGATCCGCACCAATGAACAAAGAACTAAGCACAAGAATGGCAAATGCGGGATAGTCCTCCTTCGGCTTACGACATTGACTGAAATTTGACTTCAACCCTTCGGGCCTATGGAAAGGTGGAAAATGTTGCTGGCCGGTTCTGCTATGCCTAACTAGACAATTCGTATTTTCAGGAGCATTTTTCAGGAGAATAACGAATCTTGCTTAAGATTTCTAGGGACTTCAGACGCGGGAGAATCAAAAGCCAAAACACGGACTTCCCGATGCTTTTACTGCCATACTTACTGAGTTCAGCCCATGAATAATTAACTAGTCTATCCTCCCCAAGAAGTTTACGCGAGAATCATATACCGCCTGGTGCGTTCTTCATATACATGTTGAAGCCCATGTTTAGGCGAGGAATGTCACCCATCGAATCCTCTACACTTCACAGGTCGGTGTGCGCATGAAGCGCCAGGCATCATGGGCTGGGTTTATAACCTCAAAGATCCGAATGTGCCGTCTAGCGCACCTCATATGATTGCGGTTGTGTCGGTATTCTCGATCCTGGCTTTGATTGCAGTCATTCTGAGGTTTTATGCTCGCTACTTCACCAACCGTAAGCCGTGGATTGACGACTACACAGCCCTTGTGAGCGTGGTATGTTTCTTTATTCTACGGTCCCAGCGTCGTGTGCTGTATACTGTCGATTTGCCATCACAGGCCCGGGCATTGCTACAAAATACACAGCTAACTTTGATAACCCGCAGCTCTTACTGATCACTTACTCTGGCTTGGCAATTGGCCGTGAGTCGTTTAATATTCAAAAACAAATCATTTCAGTCCGCTTGCTAACTTCCTTGACCAGAAACACGCTGGGGTCAAGGTATTGATCTAAATGACTTTCCTCCGGAAGATATCATCCCCTTCGGAAAGGTATGGCCAGACGAATTTGCATGCAGCGTTTGATCCCTTTAATGACTGTTTACCAGGTTCAATATGCCGGAGGTCCGGTGTACACGCTCGCACTCCTCGGATTCAAATTAGCATTGTTGACTTCGTACCTACGAATCGCTGGCTTCGTGCAAATCTACAAAAAGATTCTCTACGGCTTGGTCGTTCTTTGCATTTGCAACTCTATAACCTTTACTCTTGTGATTTGTCTCACATGCATTCCGGTACGACTTCTTTTAGAGCACTCGTTTTGAAGCAATAAAGTAACTGGTCTCTTGCAGGTTGCAAAAATATGGGATCCATCAGTTTCAGGGTCCTGCATTAACGCGATCGCTGCTTACTACGGTATGCTCAGTTTAAACATTGGATTTTAGTTATCTTGCTAATTCGTGGTGCAGCTATTGCCGGTATAGTCTCGACGATCTCGGATTTGACAACCGAATGAATCCTAATTAATTTCTTTTAGGATCCAGTCTTGCTTTAGATGTGCTTATCATTCTCCTTCCTATTCCGGTGTTGATAAAGCTTCAATTGAACATGAAACAAAAGGTAGTGTTTTCCCCCCATGATTTTGAGCCCTTTCGCATAGCTCACTTACTGACCATTGGAATGTGTATCAATAGCTCGTCCTCATCGGCATGTTTGCTACCGGGTTTTTCGTCACCGTTATCCAAATCATTCGAATTTTCACCATCAAAAATCTCCAATCCTACACCGATAGTGCCGCCATTATAATTTGGTCTACGATTGAAATCAGTCTAGGCGTAAGATCAAAATACCCCTATAGCTGGTCGGATAATCTTGCTAATATTTGTCCGCCTCTGTTCTCTACAGATAATTGTCCCCTGCATCCCAACCTGGTCCCCCCTCATCCGCTCAATGGCATTGGCCTCGGGCATCGGATCCAATAGCGGCCGTTCAAGACCCTACGGATCCCAAAGTACTCCAAAACGAAGTTTTCTTGGGGGACAGCAGTCTGGAAGCAATCGAAGAAGCAAGCAATTCTCTGCAATCCGATCTGCAGACGGTGCCTACGACATGCATGCTGTTAAAAACAGAAACGACCCCTATCCCCATCTCGATCATGGCGATAGATCATCCGAAGAAGCCATCATTACACGAGTCGATGCAGATGGCCCGGCTCAAAATACGGCCGAGGCTGGCGGAAGCGAATCCGCTCATGGGAAGAAACGATACCAGATACGCACCACTACGACTGTGGAAATTGAGAGTCACAGTATGAACGAGGAAGATTTTTGATTGCTTGATTATGCGTTTCCAGCGTTCTTCTTATCCAAAACTTCGGGATTTCTGCTTTTTTTTCTAAGGTATATGGGTGTTTTTAACTGTAGAAGGTGGGTTGGTGGCCATTTTGTTTTTGCCTGTACATATACCAAGTTCGTCAGGTAGTGGTCACATAGCGTCTTCGAATTGTTATTCTAATGAGGCAGCACTTTCTACGTGATTGTTATGGATACCTTCTTGCACAGGTACCTAGGTATCCCAGCATAATCTAGATTCTAACATTCCAGCTTCCACGTATACGCAATCTCAAGTCGTGCTGGATACTTATGTGTTGTTCGGAAATGAGACTATGTGTAGCGTCGAGGAGCGACGATCGAAATCTCGAAGTCTCTGAACCTGCACGATGGCTGCGGTCTATCAAATTGACTCGAAACAGTCAATGTATTCGAATTCCAAAAACCAAGGAGAGCTCTCTTCATTGATACTCTGGAAGTCACCGCAAGAGCAACCTAGGTACAAGGTAACTCTTTCGAAATTCCTATTGGTTCTGATCTTCCAAGATTCGATATTTACATTAATTTCTCGACGCATTGATCTTTTGAATTTAGCGCTGGGGAGTCTCCCATAGGCCGTCCAGGAAAATCACAAAACTCAAAGCTCCCCACAAATACTAATCCAGTAGACAATGCAAACAAGAGATCAGTTACAAAAATATCCTCCAATGAGAAAAAGCAAACATCGTTTATTTCTACTATTGCCAGAGTCAAGACTGGAGAGCCTCATCTGATGACAAATCAAAAAGATGCCGGAACAACATATTTCCGCGAGCCTGGCGATAGGAAGGGCACATTCGAGTCTTTATTTTCGAAAATTATTATTTGCTCCACGGGTTCTTCCCAGAGATGCGACTTTGCCAGAGACCTGAACAACTTATTCCTTTCAATCTTCAATCTGCTCGGATTTTCCACCTTCGACTCCGAGTACTTCCTGCCTGCTTTTGACGTCTTGACGTACATGTGTTTCCCTCTTTCCGTTCAGAGAAGATATGGGTTTATACCGGTCATTTGAGGATGCAAGTTGTGCAGTCCCGGCTTGAGTCATAATTGAAGAGACAATGAGCTCGATACATGGAGATCACTTGCCAGGATCGTGTTTCTCTTGAAATCCGGATATTATCCGACCTCAACCGTGCCCAAGTTCTCAGTGGCAGCGTAACATCGCAGTCACACAACAGCAGGTCAAATCCCTAGAGATTGGCCAATTGGAACTGGCTAATTGTGGAATGTAACTGCTCAACTTCTCTTTTAGCACGATGCTTCACTATAGCAGAACGCGGGGGTTACTCCACTTTAACGCATACTAGCATGCTAGGCTGGTCGATCATCCCTTGTTTGCTAAAATACGGAGGGGAAATGACGACGTAGGATTACATGGATATTCAAAATTCGTGATAAGAAGGATGAATTCCTTTCAGGTTGGATTCCGGGTTCGTCCTCTGGTTTTCCTCGGTGTGCACTTTGTACTCGACTTGTTGCCGAGATAGCGACTGCTTGCATGATGATTACTTCGCTTATTGCACTCGCAGCGGCTCTGCAAGGATGTGTCTGCAGCGCACGACAGATTAGTCAACCGAATGCAAATACTGCGTTCGATGTTCTGGATTATGTAGATCCATTAATTGGAACGGCTAATGGAGGTTCGAAGCACTCTGTTGATTTTGAAGTAGATAAAAAAGAGCCTGGATGCTTATTTTTTTTTTACATTTAGGTCATGTCTTCGCGGGTGCTTCACTCCCATTTGGTAAGTAATAATTGGGAATCGTATTTCCCGGAACGAAATGAGACTGATTCAGTGCAGGGATGGCCAAGGCAGTGGCCGATTCTAGTGTGGACAACCAGGGTGGCTTCGCCTCCGACAGCTCTAGCATCACCGGATTCTCACACATGCATGATTCTGGAACAGGTGGTGTATGTCTTTATTCACTAGATTGTATAGGGATACAAGAAGTTTCTGACCTCTTCTTCAGAGTCAATCGCTCGGGAATTTTCCAATTTTTCCCAACCCGGGGTGCCCTGATGATGACCTCAATCAGTGCACATATCGCTTCACAAATCGATCAGTAGGGTTCAGCAATGCCACATTGATTGCACAGGCGGGTTATTTCAGCATTGATCTAGACAGCGGCATCAAGGGCGAGGTTACAGCTACAAACCACACCGCTCTCTATCGCTTCAGCTTTCCTACCAGTGACAAAGCACCTATGATATTCGCCGACCTGATTGATTTGCCCCAGTCCAGATCTAATGGTACGGCTTCTGTTGATGAGAAAAGCGGTCGTATCACAGGCTCGGGGACATTCAATCCAAGTTTCGGCATTGGTCATTATGATCTCCATTTTTGTGCAGACTTTTCCGGCGCAAACATCTTCGACACAGGTGTCTTTGTTAATGATCGTGCAGGAAACGAGCCTAAAACGGTAAGGACTACGTCTGATGGAGTGAACGATAATTTGTCCTACTCAGCTGGTGCATTTGTCCGATTCAAAGCTGGTACTACTTCCGTGATAGCCAGGGTTGGCGTGAGCTTTATCAGTGTTGATCAGGCCTGTAGCAATGCGCAAAAGGAAGTCCCAAGTTTCGACTTTGACGGAACGAAGCAGGCAGCGCAAAATATCTGGCGGAAGAAGCTGAGCGCCATCAGTATTGACGCCTCGGATGTCTCCGAGGATTTCCAAACTATTTTCTGGAGTGGCGCTTACAGAGCAATGCTGAGTCCTCAAGATTATACGGGAGAGAACCCGTTGTGGGAAAGCAACGAGCCTTATTATGATAGCTACTACTGGTAGGTTACATGTCCCTTTCCGATTCATCCTAACTGTTTCATCTTCTGTGGAAGAGCGTTGATGACTAACAGTGGATAGTATTTGGGACTCATATCGGGCTATTCATCAGCTTATCACCCTCGTGGATCCTCTCTCACAATCTCGTATGATCCGGAGCTTGATAGACATATATAGGCACGAGGGTTATTTACCTGATTGTCGGATGTCACTGTGTAAAGGCTTCACGCAAGGAGGATCCAATGCGGATGTTTTAATTACCGAGGCCTACCTCAAGAACGTTACTGATATTGACTGGGCTACGGCTTACGAAGCTGTTGTTCATGATGCCGAAGTCGAGCCCCTGGACTGGACAGTAGAGGGTCGCGGTGGATTGACTAGCTGGAAGAATCTTGGATTCATACCGACGGACGACTTCGATCCGTACGGACAGGGACCCCTGACGCGAAGTATATCACGTACCGTGGAATATTCATACGATGATTTCTGCATAGCAGAATTGGCAAAAGCACTGGGAAAATCCGATGATTATGCAAAGTACTCCAAGCGCGCCACGAACTGGCACAATATGTTTGATGATAAAACCACTTCTCTGGGATATACCGGTTTCCTACAAGTGCGATACTCGAACGGTACATGGGGATACCAGGATCCGCAATTCTGCACACCGCTTATGAATTTTACCAGCTGCTATCTGAACCCAGACGGCCATGAGACATACGAAGGGAGCACTTGGTTGTACACGTTTTACGTTCCCCAGGACATGGCCTCATTGATAACCGCCTTGGGTGGGCGAGATGCATTTATTCAACGACTAAGCTATTTCCACGAATCGGGCTTACTCTATGTTGGGGACGAGCAGGCATTCCTGCCGGTATATCAATTTCACTATGGGGGTCGGCCCGGGCTTTCTACGAAACAAGTTCATGCATACATACCTTCGCAGTTCAATACGACCAAGGTCGGTATCCCCGGAAATGACGACAGTGGTGCAATGGGCTCGTTTTCGACACTGAGTATGATGGGTCTCTGGCCCATCCATGGGCAGGATGTGTATCTTATTAACCCACCATTCTTCAAAGAGGTCAATGTCACTCATGGAGTGACAGGCAAGATTGCTACAATACGCAACCTTAATTTTGATCCGAGCTACACGAGCATATACATACAGAATGTCACAAGAGACGGAAAACCATGGACCAAGAACTGGATTCAACATGACTTCTTCGAAAACGGAGGCGTATTGGAAATTACTCTCGGGGACGAGGAGAGCAGTTGGGGAACTAGCCCTAAAGATCTGCCTCCCAGTATGTCAGCCTACAAGTATTAGACATCTATAAATAATAGTGCAATGCATTGCTCTGCCAGAAATAGCTCTGTGAGATCATCTGCACTTGAGTAATTTCATACATAATACCTCGAATAGCTAGGAAATTTGCAAGTACTTCGTCTTGAGTCTCAAGTTATGAAACCTTTTTCGGTCCAGAAACGCTTTGATGTGGGAAAGGTTATGACCATCTTCAAGAATCAAACATTGCGTTCCACACGTCACCATATTTAGAAGGGCTGGCTGCCCGCAACTCGAAGATGATTCCCTCACAAGACCAATTTGGACCATCGACTTCCTTTTCCGCAGCAGCCTTGAATATTTCCATCAATCCATTTTCAATAATTTTCCAACAGTGAGAGATCCCCGGCTCCACGTAAACGACGACGGCAAATCGAATTAGCATTCCGACGTTGATAGCCACTGGTTGCCGCGCAGATTCAGTCTCTTCCAAACTGGAGAGACTAACGACATTGACATTGAGACCGTTGCAGCCGCCAGACAACTGCTTGAAAAGAAAGCCGTACGCCTCGTCAATTGCCTTACTGCATGCGATGGAGCTCGGAATCTGTGACGACAGAGTAGACTGCAACCATGGCCTGGGCTTCGTCGAGATGTATTGCTCAATGGTCATCTCGAATGTAGACTTGTGTTTTGGAGAATTGAGAACATTGATCGGTTCATTTTCGTCGATGTCTCTGGGCTCGGCGAGCATTCGTGGTTTTCCATGATTTCGAGGGCGTACCTTTAGGGCACGAGTAGGCTTTTTGCGAATGGAATGTTCTGGATGAGCGACCATTTTGATTAAATCCCTATCACAGTGGTATTGAACTTGATGTCTGAAATAGGGGTCAACGATGCTGTTTAATGAAGAAGAAATAAAATAAATGTGTCGGGACAGATGGGACGACAACCTAACAAGCCCTGAATTGTTGACCCCAACAAGACAGAAAGACCCCGTTGGATATGCAAACAAAAAGAACCTTGGAATCATTGTAAGCACGAGATGAGCTGGAAAGCTCCTCTATTGTCATCTGCGTAATCTCTAAGAGTGTTTGATATGATTGGAGCAGACCTTCAAATACCTAGACTGTCCAGTGCCACGTGATGCTGTTTTCAATATATAAATTTGGACCAAAGTGGCAATTTTCCTGCATAGGTATAGACATCTCTAGGGGCTCCCATTTCTGCCTCATTTTGTTCCTCTCATGGCGACCATCGAACAATTGCTCTGTCCAAGTGTCTCTGATAACTCTCTTCTAGTGTGTTTTAAAATGATGCTTGAAATCAACTGTCCATTAGATGCCCACCTCGAGAAATCAAAGTCTTCTTAAGCATTGACAATTTCAGTATCTAGTCCTCGTAATTACTGCAAATTTGGGGGCATGAATCTGAAAATAAACTCCAAATTATTGGAGCGTGTTCTCACAATAATTCACGACGCTGCTCAGTCCTCACGAGGACTTGCAGTCGTGTAGACTGTCAGTATGGACTGGGGCCTTTTCTCAGAGAAGAAGGGAGTGGCTTAGTGATTGTTGTAATTTGATTTTATCTTCGGGCGTCTGAATATGATAGGTATGTAAGGCCGTCCAGCACGAGACGATTATCAGATCCCGAATCCATACCTTCACTAGGCTTTTGATAGCATGGAAGAAAGACTGTGATGACTACCTAGATAATGTTGAACTGACAATTTGTGCAGAGCTCAATTGACTTTGAACAGGATAAAATAAATTTACAGGCAGAACCTTGGAAATTTATCAATTTCAGCAAAAATTATACAATCTGAACAAATCCATCATCGAAGACTATCCATGAATGATGCTGCATCTCGACTAATCATGGGGAAATCGTGGACTCAGCTTCACCATAAGAGGAGGTTTATTCCATAACAGACCCGAAGGCTGATTAGACCAGTCTGAGCTTTCTGGTTGAAGTTCAACATCAAAATTCCAGAAGAATTTGCAGGTAATCAAACGAAGTTCTGCGTAAGCAAGACTGCAACACGTAATAGTTAGTCCTGAGACCGTAATTCTTGAAAATAAAACAACTTTGAACTTACTTTTTGCCGAGACAGTTTCGCGGCCCATGTGAAAATGGATGAAATGCAGCCTTTTCATCGCCAGCAAACCTTTGATCTTCTCCAGCAATCCACCGCTCAGGATGATAGCCATCTGGGTCAACGAAGTTGCGTGCTGAGTGATAGCACGCGTAATGATGCATTCCAACAACGGTTCCAGCAGGAACCCATCGGTCGCATACGAAATGTCCAGGTTCCGGAGCTGCACGTGGTAAGATTCCAGGAACCGGCGGATATACGCGCATAGACTCTTCGATGACACCATGTAGGTACCGAAGAGGAGCCGTACTGTTGATGGTAATCTCATTCTCATTCTTAAAATGGGTACGAATCTCCTCCCTCAGACGCGACAGACACGCTGGGTTTTGCAGCAGACGATACAGCATTCCACTTAGAGTAGTGGCCGTCGTTTCACTGCCGGCGACGGTGAGGATTTCTCCCATGGTGACCATCTCATCAAATGACAGACCGTCGGAATTACCTGATTTATTGGATCCTTTGAGCATGTAATAGACTAAATTCTGAATTAGTGTGCGCTCAGTAATAGGACTAGGAAAGGCTCGGAATTAATTTCAATACCAAAATCGCGTCTCTCAGCTTCCAAGGCAATACGTTTCGTGATCTTTTTGTTCGCGAGGTCAAATTGATACATTCTATCAATTTTATTTTGTTTGGGCGTAATAATTGAGCTCAATATGGTTCGGAGCGGATCGGAGAACAGACGCGCGACACTGCGTACCACAAGGAGATATTGTAGCAGGCCATACATAGTAGAAACATATCTACTCCACGTCCCTTGTTCCAGCAGTCCAAAATCCTCGCCAAAGGCTAGGTCACCGATAATGTCGAAAGTGATGTAGTTGAACCAGTGCGTCATGTCAACGACAGCACGACCTTGTGAAGCTCGCTTACGAAGCTGCGTGATAAAAAGATCCACACTCTTCTGAAGAAGATCTTCTTGCTCTTTCAGAGCTTTGTCAGAGAACGCATGAGCCATCAGGCGACGAAGGCGACGATGGTTGTCACCAGTTGAGTCGATCTGCATATGTAATTAGCCCTCTGTGCACGTCTGCGGTGAATGTCTTCGGAGACAAGGGTTCGATGAATTACAATAGTGTGCATTCCATTTGGACTTGGCCCGAAAAAATTCTGATCTTTGTCGAAATTGTGTAGATTAGATGCAGTACGATGTCCTGTTGTGTTGATTAACTTAATCTAATGAAATGAAATGCGATGAGTCAAGTAATCATTTTCAACTCACCACAAATCGTTTCCCACGCCCGGGCAGAATTATAGGATAATTGATTTGGGCTAATTCGAACCACTTCACCGTATTTATCATGCCATTCTTTGATCTTCACATGCGAGGTGCCCTGGAAACTCCAAAAGATGGAATGCAGCCAAGTCGCACGGGCAAGGAGTGGCCCCGGATAGGAGCGCAACGGATGGAAAAAGAGGTTGTAGATGACCTGAGCGACAGCATATAGCACCGGGAGCGAAATGCCTGCCTGTATTATCAAAGAGTAATTTTATCAGAAATACGAAACAGACCTCATAGCGTTGGTGGCGAAGAACATACCAGCACCAGTTGTTGTTTGGATAGAGTGTCCAGAGCAAGTTGTAGCATTTTGAAGAAGTTGTACCAGTATTACCGATTGCTGCCTAAGGCCAAAAAGAGGTCCTAGAATGGAACTGCTGAGTTAAACCCCAAAACTTTTCTTCTTTTGTTTTAAACATCCAATCTATCAATCATCCTCACCTTTCTCGGTACTCGTTCGATTTCTTCACGCTTTCTAGAGACACCGAAGGCCTAGAATCAATTATCAGGACTTGTCTTTTCTTCTCCTGGAAGAATTCAAAACATGCCTGCAACTGATGCGCTCCGTAAGTAGACAAAAACAGCTGATTGTCTAATTATTTGCCGTTGCTCATTCTCTGTCTACAGAGCCACCACTCTCCGCCGCCGAGCGAGAGATAGTCAAGAAGTACGGGGGCTGGACACACTTTATGCAATGCTTTGGTCTTAAGCCTTGGGTCGATGATGATGTTGAGGAAGCTCAGTCGATTCTCCGCGCCTTCACTACCAAAGAGGAAGACGAAGATTCAAAATAAGCGATAGGTGCTTGGTGGATACCGACTCGAGAGGAAAGAACGGGTTCAATGGCTGAAGATCCTTAACCCTTTTATATTGTTCAGCTGTCATTCTGGCTTTTGTGACATAGTATGAAAATGGCTGCATTTATTTCTATTCCGAGACGTCGATCCACTACCTATTGCATCCACGATACTTGACAACCCCTCTTCTCCCGAGGTCGTTCAACCTCCAGCAGGATTGACAGCAGGGGCTGCAGGTGTGGGTGAATATGGTGTACTGCATCTGCAGGTTATCAAAAATGGCGCAGCGATATTCTCATTGGATCAGACCTAACTTAAGATCACTTGGAAAATTACACTGGAGTAGTCTCAATTAATTAAGCGAGCGACTTGTCTGGCCAACTTGTATCGTCGCCTAGTTATCTTCAATACCTGTCAACCGGAAAGAAGAACCAACTGCACGAAAACGGAGCCCCGTCAGAGGAGGGGTCTTGGTTCCCGAGGGCGGTCGGTATAGAGGGCCTGATTCTGGTGTTGACAATACCCGAGTGGGTGAGAATCTGGAGCAACTCCGGGTGATCGTCCGGGCTACCAGTATCCAGTAAGTCTTGCCGGGCTATACTTCAGTACCTATAGGTTCGATTCCTATTGGCGCTGATGACCTGTCGTATTTTTCAGTAAGTACTCCCGAGGAAAAATACCTTGCCTGATATGTACAACCCCTCCCTAGCTTGCATTCTCACAATGCTCGTGCAGCGATGGATCAGATAGCGGTGTTCAGATTCCGTCTTGTTGATGATGCCAAGCTCTTGTTGCATTCCAATGTCACCTTCCGCTGTCCATGGGTCGTTCTTAATCTCCTAGAAGAAATATTTCTCCTAAAGAATAATTTCCTAGAAAAGTAGATCATGGCTCTCCAGATTTGGTGCGCCGAGCTACGATTAGACGTCTGCGCGCCGAGCTAACTGCCGTCATACCCGTTCAAATGAAGATTTTGCTCTTCATTCAAGGCTCAGTGGATGGCTTGATGTCTGTTGTCAGAGGTGGTGTGGGTATAATCTCGGACATTATCGAGACATCGTTTGACATTTTAAGTCTTACCCATCTATGACCTCGGGAGGAAGTAAAAAAAATCAAAACTACGATGTCACTTTCCGAGCCTCTGCTGGTTTACCTCGAAGGTACAAAATAACACCGCCGGCCGTCACCTTGCATGTAACAGACGCCAAGATCAATATACTGTCGTGGACATGCGAGGATCAATTGTACTTTAGCTCATGTTCTAACGTCAATGATGACGCGAAATGCCTTTCAAGTTCATTTGAACACTCCAGCAACTGAACAGGTTCAGATGACCAAACACCAGACAGTGTGCTTTACATTTCAGAATACAATGGCCGAGCAGTGTGCGGTGGCAAACAACTCAACTCTCGGAGAATTTAATCATGTAGTACTGATCAGCAAGGTATGCATGTACTATGACCAAGGGCCTCCAATCGATTCCTTAGAGTAGGTACTTGCTCGAACAGCCCATCCGCAATAAACCCCATTCAAAAGAATCCTGAATATATTTCGCATAGGAAAGATTCTCGGAAGAGGTTCAGTCTTCAATGAGCGACCGGTCGACCCTTGAAATGATCAAATATTTTGGAAACTCGGAGAATTCGTGAATTGTACAGTACATCGTGGGACCTAATTCATCTGCAATCATGCAATAATCCGAGTTTTCCGCACGAAAGCAGCTCTTATTTTCCGGTAAGAGACCAATTATTGTACCACAATATAAACGAAATCTTGACGACTGCAGTCTTTTTAATGCTGTTCATCCTTGGCCTCCTCTGCGCTCTATCACGTCCATCCTGTCGATATCAAGCACTTCGATGCTTAATAGAGGGATATGATTGGTCAATCTATATCACTTCTCAGAGCGGACCCGGAACCGGAAAAACATCAACTGCCGGTCAGCTGTTACCTAATCTGCGGCCTCTTGCATCATCGCTCAATTCCTTCTCCAACTTCAATCAAGCGCGTTGGATATGTTCCCTTTTCTTCATCGGGGTGGGCACAACCTTTTCAGAATAAAGCCCTGCCCGGAACTCATATTATGCAGGCAAATTATATTGTGAAGGAAAAAGATCCGGTGGGATTAATGTCTGTTGACTATGCCGCGAACCGCGCTGCCTCGACGGGGTCGAGTTCGATATCAGAATGCCAGAAAACATCGCAGCACAACTTCGCAGGAAAATGACATCCCTCAAGTCTACCGTGAAATGCTGGCAGAAGCAGATGCCCGGACCGCAGCTACCGAGTCACAGCAAGAAAGACCTATCAAGCGTCGAAGAGTCGGAGAACGCAGTAATACACACGAAGGGTTTCGGAGAAATCCGAATTCGTCAGGCGAAAGGATCGAGTCCAAGTCAACCGCCGATAATGTGATAGATCTGACGCAAACGCAAACTGTATATAACCTCGATACAGATGACTCCTCGGACGATAACGATGACGACGACGATGAGTCGGATATGGAATGGGAAGAAGTAGTTGTACACCAGCCGGACACATTTCCAAGTATCGGCAAGGATCGAGGCGATGAATCTCTTGATATCACTTTAGAGAAACCACCTAACATACGAAGAACGCTGATCAGAAGGCGGAAACCTGTATCCGGCGCTGAGAAGAGGCTCCGACTGGACGTTCACAAAACCCACGTGCTTTGCCTGTTGGGTCACGTATATACGCGTAATAAATGGTGTAATGATGAAGAGCTTCAGAAGCATCTCAAACAAATTCTACCAAAACAAACCAGGCTACTCTTGAATCCGAAGGAGTCCATGCCGCAGTTCGCTCGATCCACTACGTTCATTGATGGACTGAAGCAAGCAATGGAAATCTTTGCCAGAAAATTCAAAGTCACAGCTCCTGGCCTTAGACGGCCTCATTGGGCAGAAGACACACAACAATGCAACGATAGAGCAGCGGCGATTATGCGTGATGGAGAGATTATTTCCTCGAGAGAGGAGTTTTGTCAGCAAGCTAAGAAACTCGAAGGATCTCGAGATTTTGGCGCTCAATTATTTTGTAGTTTACTACGGTCAGTTGCAGTTGAGGCACGCCTCGTATGTTCTCTGCAGGTACTTCCGTTCTCAGGTGTCGCCAAGGGCACAAGCCCGGAAACCCCTAAACGTGATTACATAGTCATATCTTCAGATGACAACATCAGTTCTAGTGACGACAAAGCCGTTGTTTCGACAGTTTCGCCTTCCGCTAATAGGCGCAGACTGGGACAGCCGTCGTTCAAGAATCCGATACGGTCTGCTTCGAGTTATTTGCGTACGTATATCTCGAATCTAATACATGAATTTGGCTGATGTGTCTTTAGAAACTCCACGCAGTTTTGCAAGCTCTCCTCATCCGGTCTTTTGGACCGAGGTTTTCAATGAGGCAGTCCAAAAATGGATTCCGGTTGATCCTCTCGTCACAAAGTCCGTGGCAAGACCGTCCAAGTTCGAACCGCCGGCGAGCGATCGATACAATAATATGTCCTATGTGATGGCATTTGAAGATGACCTTTCAGCCAGAGACGTCACGAGAAGATACGCTAAAGCATATAATGCCAAGTTGCGCAAAACGAGGGTTGAAAATACAAAGGACGGGGAATCATGGTGGGCTAGCGTCATGGGTTTTTACGAGAAGCCCTTTATGGAGGACAGAGATCAGCTTGAATTTAGTGAGTTCACGGCCAAGTCAGCCGCAGAGCCCATGCCGCGCAATATTCAGGATTTCAAGGACCATCCGGTCTATGCGTTAGAGAGACATATTCGACACAACGAGGTCATACACCCAAAAAGAAAAATTGGTCAAGTTGAAGTGGGTAAACCGGGCTCTAAAAAAGGGTCCGTGGTGGAACCTGTTTATCGCCGGGCAGATGTGCATCTGGTGAGAAGTGCTGATGGCTGGTACCGGCTTGGCCGAGATATAAAAATCGGAGAGCAACCTCTTAAGCGAATTGCGGCGTCACAGAAACGGGCTGGTAGTGACGATGACACGGAGGAGGCATTTAGCTCTGAGCGAACGCTGTATGCAATTCACCAAACAGAGCTGTATAAACCTCCCCCTGTTATCGGAGGCAAGATACCCAAGAACGCATTCGGTAATTTGGACGTCTATGTGCCAACTATGGTCCCGAAGGGGGGCTTTCATCTGAGGCATCCAGAGGCAGCGAGAGCAGCTCGAATTCTAGGCATCGACTACGCTGCAGCAGTAACTGGATTCGAATTCAAAGGCCGTCATGGCACTGCAGTATTTAATGGTATTGTTGCGGCGTTGGAACATCGGGAAGCTTTGGAAGCAGTTATCGAGTCCATTGAGGACGAAAGAATACAGGAAGAGCTTGAGCGAAGAACCGCCGAAGCACTCCGATTATGGAAATACTTTCTACTTAAACTCCGTATTGCAGAGAAAGTGAAGAGCTACGCTGTTGAAGGAGAATCTTCTGATGTTTCTGAACATGAAGAATATGAGAACTATAGTCCCTCGAATGAGGGTGGTTCTATTGAAGAAGGTGGTGGATTCATGCCGGATGCTAAAGAAGATGACTTCAATTCAGGAATAAATCATCGCAGCTCGGATTTTGAGCCAAATATTGAGAGTGACGGTGGAGGTTTCCTCGTCGACGAGGATGCGTCTTTCGGTCCATCCTCCGAACAAGTCGATGAATCAGGGCATCACCAAGTTGAGGATGCCCCGGTATTTCAACCATCACCACCCACTGCTCAGAACAACTCAACTTCATTAGATACGAAACGCAAAGTGCCACACTACAAGCTCATAGTGGTACCCAAAACCTCTAGTCCTGGGACAGCTATTTCGTTCGACTCCGGTGAAGCTTCCAAGCGAAAAGAAAATGCAAATATAGTCGGTGAAAGTGGGGCTAGCGATGTGATACATACCCGAGAAACTTCAGTACCGGCCGCGAAACACGATGATAACTTTACAGGCCATACGAATGCTCCTATCACTGTGGACTCCAGTTCTGAGGATAAAAGAGATCAGAGCCCAGTGGAACGACTTGCTGAATCCGCGGAGAGTGAATCCGATTCTGCATTGGAGAAGGAGTCGTTGTTGTCCCATGATCCTGAAGATGAAGACGCCGAACCTGAGTGGCTCATGTCTGACTGATCACAAGTGCCATTTCTGACAATTGATGATCATGAAATGCATCAATACTCCTGCGACAAGCCTCATGTAGATGAAAACTAGCTCAGGCTTGCTGATGCAGCGGGAAATACTGGGTCCACTTTTTCCAAATTAAAATTGAATTGCTCAACATCTTGAATAGAATACGTAGGGGACTAAACTTAGGTAGGCACGCATATATCTTGATGACGGTCAACTAGTAACTAAAATCTTGACCGACGAGCTTCTCGCTCAACATCCACAATCTTTCCGCCTCGATGGAACTGGTAGCCCACGGCTTAATGGTATCCCTGAGTGGATCACCAACTCGACAATTGATGAGATAAGAGCCATTATTCTCTACATCGCAGTCAGTCAACATAAGACAACCGATCAGCGTATTGAATGGTTTCTCACCTTTCAAATTCGGATCGAAGGCAGCATAGACATATGTAGCGGTCACAACTTGCTTAGACTGAAAAGAGAACTCCGTTGCCCATCCTTCTGGGTTTCCCAATGCTATGTCCGCAGCCTCTGAACGAGTGGTTAGCTACAGAATATGCTAGGCTTCGAGATCCGAATGAGAACATTACATACGAAGAGAGGGGTAGTCAGCTGCCCAATCCACATGAGATCCAAGCCCAGTCTCTGCATTGACACCGGGATGGAGACTGAAAGCCTGTAGGCCCCGTGGGCCTAATTTCTGCGCAAGGGAGAGAGCCATGAGCATGTTTGCCGTCTTAGACTGGCCATACGCGTGCCACTTGTTATAGGTCTTTCCATCCTATAGAAGCTCATGATTAGCGAAGTTCGCTTATATTGTTGTCCGGGAGGGTTAGCAAACGCGGAAATTGTAGTCAGCCCAACGAATTGGGTTAAGCCGATGACCGTTACTAGAAACGCTGACAATTCTCGGAGATTTTGAAGCCAGAATTTTTTGTATAACGAGATTGGTGAAGAGAAAATGGCCCAAATGATTGACACCAAACTGACTTTCAAATCCCTCGGCAGTCTGCTTATAATCGACAGCCATGAGACCAGCACTATTCACAATCACATCGATAAGCGGGACATCGGTCCATGAGTTGACTGTCTTCGCGGCATTACGCACAGCCGAAAGAGATCCTAGGTCGAGTGGGAGAACTCGAACTAGAGTAGTTGATTGTATTTTGGTGATGGCATCAGCTGTCTTCTGGGTACTTTCGACATTACGGCCTGCAAGGATCAACATGCCGGGTCTACCTTTCGAGATGGACTCAACAAACTCGGCCCCAAGACTCCCGGGCGTAACACCAGTGACCAGGACGACTTTGCCTTTGATGATGTCGGCATAGTCTCGGACGAGCTCATCGGCCGTGGTATTAGAGTTATAAGGTGGCGACATCCGGGATATCTAAATTCTCGCGTCGTATCTGAATGATTAATACTAACAATCTGAATGAGAAAGCAAAGTGAAGTTCAGCATTCAGCAGCCTTGTAATGAGGTATTTCCAAGGTTGAGGATAGCAGGCAGTCTTTATTTTCATGTTTCCTTCTTATACCAGCATTGCTAATCAGGCAGAAACAATCAAGTTCCTTCAAGAGCGCCCTTAGGTATGATTACAAACATCTCCTCCATTGCTCTCTTCTATCGCCGGGGATAAAATGGAGTTTAGCCGGAGATTAGGATTCTGATTCTCTACGGATCTGATCTGGTCAGCGCCACGAAGATTTATCGCCATAGCATTTAATGCTACTGGCTGTTTTGGTAAGCAGTTGCCTAAGGTTATTCATGACCGAAAATTTCATATGGGCTTGTGAGCAATGATAATGATACCTCGATGGTGAAGAGATATCGAACCCTAACCCTGGTTGCACAGTCGTGGTACTACTGCAGAGAAGTTCCAGTAGCTGTTGGAAAAAAGGCTTTCTAGAGCTTTTTATTTGCTTGCGTCAACAACTTTAGCTACAGAAAGACATATATTAGGGTTTCTCAGTTTGAAAGATAATGATCAAATGCCGTCCTAGCAAAGGGGTTGCAATTGTAAGTCTGCATAATCGACTCTGTTGCTTCCTTGGTTTGCTACTTCAATTTTACCCTCCTCATAGATACAACGCTCGCATGTGATTGAATATCAAATTCGTCGTTTTCAAGACTACTAGATTCATCGTCAACTTACCAGGCGCAGTTCCAATATACATCGAGGAAACCATAGCATTTAGGCATGATAATGTAAAAAAAACTCGCTGTAAGACTTCCAAGGTTCTTGGGAGCCCGCCTCTACCATTATCTAGGCTTGCTCAAAGTACAGCGTGTATACCTTAAAGAAGTCTATGGGACTCAATGTTCTGGTGCTTTAGAGTCGCAGAGCTTGTAGCCTTTCGGGCAAGATTTCCCGATTCATCTTCTTACCAAGAAAAGCGTGCAGATCGACACGGTGATTCTGGGTAGGTATTTGCACGAAGCCATCAAATACTATTCTATACAAATGTATCAAGTTGGAGACCAAACAGGCGTGGAATAGGCGACGAGAAAGTGCATGGCATCAGGATTTTAGAACGACCCATTCTGGATGGCCAAGAATCAATGGGAACCCTGAAACCTTGGAAGTATTATAACCTTGGAAAGGTCATGCTATAAAGTTTCCTGCTTGCAGCTGTACAATATCACTTTGGAAGTATCCTTGATTTCTCAATTTTCTACAAACTAGCACCAATATAGCGGTGATCGGTCTTCTTAGCACCATTGACTTGCGTGGATACTCTCCTGAGATTATCTAGGCCCGGATCTTGTTGTCTAGTGCCCATTATCACTTTTTGAGTTCCAGGTTTGTTTCGCTAGTTTCAGGGAACGAACCTTGGAATACTTCGATAGTTCAATTTCATTTCTTGAGATCAGGTGCTTACCTATAACCCCAAAGGTAGGAAAAAATCGATTTTAACTTACATAGTATTTGCTAGTTGATCGCGTCGCCCGATCATCAATCCTATGGAGAGCGCGAATTGTGTCCAGGGTGAAGCCGACATACTGACCAGCGAGTCAGGCACTGCAGGATGTCAAGTTAGCCGAGGGCCGAGCTGGCTGAGATATCTCACTCGTTTTGCTGCATCAAACTTATAATTGTTGCAAAGTCCCGAGAAAAAGTGATGACGTGGAAACGTTCGCTTGATGACAATCGAGATAAATAGTAAATGTAGTGATTAGGTCGCGTGAATGTCATCTAATACATGCTTTGTCTTCCATATGAAAATTATTGATTCAGATAATTCTAGACCAGCAACGAATAAAGCGGGGCGGCGCTCTCGAGCTTTCAACGGCCAGGTACGGTGCATAATAGGCCAGAAGACTTCACTTTCCGGAGGCTCAAGCGCTCTCCAGCAGCCACATCAGGAAATTTCGCCCGCTGCCACCACGACGATCTGCTCCATATAGTCAAGAACTCCACGGACGGGGAAGTTTTGAGTTTCCGCGACAGTTGAATGAGAGAGGCTTGAGACCGGCAGTGGCAAGAATTTACGAGCTCTAGGTTGCCGATTCATGACTCCACGCGGGAAAAGATCGCAGGCTCGTGTGTCACTACCACGACGCACAGAACGTTCACTTGTGCCGACTATTATACTTCACGAACATCAGCCTCGTGCATGCACTGATCTTTTTCTTGGGGTGCCCCTCAATTCACGATTTTTTGTAGTCATCGTCCTGAAGATCAGGAGTATGGTATGGATAATTCGGCGATGTTAAGGTGTAATGGGAATTTGCTCAGGCCCTGGTTTCTGTCGGCTGTCTCCGCAATTTTACTTGTAACGTTCCTGTGGGTAGTAGGGGATGAAGCATATGCTCTGACACAAGAATATAAGACTGCTCCGCTATCCTCAGCCCTAGAAGAAAAGTAGACCTTAGCCCTACCTCAGTGCTTCTGGCTTACCGGTAGAATGAAATCGACCTTGCAATCGATCCTTGCTTTTGATATCAAGACGAGTTAGCAAACATGGATCTAAATACCACTCCGGCCCTACACGCACCTTCGGGTCAAGTGAGCAATTTGAACGAATCGAACCCACTTCAACGCGAAATGTATGTGGCGGCAGGTTTGGGACTGGGACTTTCGACTCTAGCAGTGATACTGCGCATCTTCACAAAGGTCCGCGTGCTGCGGTCTGTACAACTTGAGGAATATATTCTACTGTTTTCTCTGCTCGGATTCTTCGCCTTCACTTTCCTTATGATCCATGCCGTTCATCTTGGACAAGGCCAGCACCAATGGAATGTTTCGGTGGCGCATGTCCAGCAAGTTATTCAGGTAAATAGTTCTTTCTCTGGTGAAAGTCAGTCCAAAGAGGCTCTTGCTGAAGCATTCGCATGGCAGCTTTCGAATACCATCGAAGTCATATACTGCCCGGTCATACTGAGTGCAAAAGTCGCCATGCTACTCCAAATGCGACGAATGTTCGTGGTTAATAAAAAAGGCAAATTATTTTGGTTGCACGAGATTCTCCTCTGGACGAACGTTTTGTGCTATTTCACACTGATGTTAACGTTCGCGCTCGCTTGTATTCCGCGCGAGAAGCTTTGGAAACCCGAGGTCCAGGGACATTGCATCTCGTCGACTGGCTCACTCATCGGCTCGTCCTCTTTGAATGTAGTATCCGACGTGTCCATGTTGCTACTCCCTATTTCGGTCATTGTGCGGCTTCAACTCCCACTCAAAAGCAAGCTGATCCTGTGCGCTGTGTTTGGCACAGGGATTCTGTAAGCCTTCAGACACTCTGCTCTTCTTATATCAATTCTGACGATGATTATCCAATAGTGCCTGCGCATCGAGCACTATGCGTCTAGTGTACGGCGTCCGACTGACGGAAACCGAAGACTTTACCTGGGCTATAGCGCCCGTCGGACTTTGGGCGTAAGTCACCATGGGTATGACACAAAAGAGACATGCTAACAGGCAGCTTAGAATCGGTGAAATTTGCACAGTTATTCTGGCTGGTTCCATTCCTATGCTTCCGGGTTTCGTGAAGTTCGTCCGCGGACGAGACGACCATAGATCAGGTTCATCGTTGCCCAGGTCGAGACCTGGGTGGCCTGGCCACCTGAGTAGTTCTGCAGCAAGACATAAACCTCTCCACGGAGACGACCATCTATGGAGAGACAGTTTTGTCCGCATGGGTACAACGGCAGATGCACACGTCAGCGCATCGGCTCTAATCGATTCCCAAAAGGAAGAGTTGCCGTTGAGTATTATGAAGACGATTCATGTCGAGACAAAAAGCACTTCTGGTTAAGAAAATAACAAATCAATTTGTACTATATTAAACAGTATTGATGAAAATCGGCATTGTCCAGCGTATTTGTAGAAGTAGAAAAGGTCAAGTTGCGGAGAAAAAGAGAAAGAGAAAGAAGTAGAAAGCAATATGTCCTAAAAAGGAAAGGTGTAAACATATGCGTCCAAAAACGACTTAGCGCATCACATCGCGTCAGTCGCGTCTTACAATAAAAAAAAACCACTTCAACATCGGATTTCAGCAGCATCAGCGATTAAGAGGAAAAGCCGAATTTAGAATGACTTGTGTGTCCGCTATACGGAAATGAACCCAGAGCTATATAATTCACAGCTCTCTCGTCCATCACGAGATCTCCCGACTACGCCTATCGAGCATATCGCGTCGAAACGCGCCGCCACTGTCAAGGCTCGACCGAAGCCATCGCTATTGACGAGCTCTAAAAGGCGAAAATACTGCAGCTCGCCTGACTGGGACAGTCAAATTACACTGACGCAGCTGGTACCGAAAGACGGGTCTGATTCACGGACGACTGGGCCAGAGTTGGTGGAATATCAGGATAATGGCCGCAGACGTAAGGCGTACGAAGTGATCGACCTCGTGGACGATGGAGACGAGAATGACGAGTCATGGAGACCGTCAAAGCGACGGCTGACAAGAAAGGATTCCGCTATGAGCACTATGCACTCTCCAAACAGTATTCCGACCACGGCATTCAAAAGTCGAAAGTCAAGTATATTGATCGGAGGAGGGCCTAAACCTAGCCGCCTACTGAAAGGCAAACAGAACAAGAATACGGGTCGAGGAATGGTGAATGGAAATAAAACTTTGACGCAAATGGATTTCGTACGACGATTCATACCGTTACCGGACTCGGATGACGAGAATCTAAACTCATACGAGACAAAATTTCCTTCACACTCCACGGCAATTGTTGATGTTGAAACAGCCGGGACCGCAGGCGAGGCGGAAGAGTTCACGTTGACTCCACGAAAGAAGAGGAAGTTGGATACGGGGAACTGCTCTGCATCGCCCGAATTCAGGGAAAAGCTGTCTCAAGAAAATGCGAAGTCTGGAAGTCTGTTATGCAATTCTGTCCCGCCAGTGACACCGCAGAAGAAGCTATTTGAAATACCTTCATCACAGACCCCGGAGTCTCCCGAGAAGAAGCTTCTCTTTACGCCAGGCACTCAATCAGGGCATCGCTTGGAATTACAGCCACTTTTATCAAATGTGACTGAATCTGGCCTATCTAATCATGGTGAATCCGTTCCAACGATACAGCGTCACGTACATGAGTCCCCGAAAGAGAAAGATGTCTCCCTAGTTGCTGATACTTCGGTTGACGAGCTTGGAGGCTCTACAATCGATACCAGTTCTCATTTAACCGAAGCAAATGCGGTCACCAAAAATCTAGCAAACCCTCCTGATTGTGAGACACACTCTTCATATACGCGGTCACCCGGCCCGCTGCAAAAACGGACGATTATCTACGACACTGATGATACGGACTATTCCGATCTCGATGATGATAACAACCTACCTGATATGTCACTGGAACGAAAATCTCCGAAAACCATTTTTATTGAGCAGATCAACCTCCCGAGTGAGAATCCATGCAATTATTCTGATGACCTTCCTCCGGTTGCCAATTCCGGAACAGATCTTGAAGCAAGCGGGAATATTTTCTCCGATACTGCGTTACCATCGGAATCCTCGATATACTATCGCCGTCCTGCTCGGTATACCCAATTTCCCAATGAACCTATACCCAACATGAATACCCAAAAGATAGCGGAGCTTTTTCCCGTGGTCGAAGAGGAGGCCGAGGGAGTGTATCCAAATAATATTATATCATCAGTTAGTGAGCCACTTGTGGCGAGCTCAAATCGTGATCAACTCGATAATATAGACCATGAAACAGCCGGACCAACACAGACGGACAGTGACAATCGAGAGATTCAACTGATACCGGAATCTTCGCCAGTGACACGATCCTACGAGAGTCGACCAGTTCCGGAGATGGCAGCGCCTCCAGTGCACCAGCCAGTTGTACTAGTGGAGTCTTCTCAATTGGTGGATAAGCTCAATCGTCAAAGCTCCAGCGTCAATACGGGCTATTCCCTGAGGAAACTGTTCTCTTCCAGAGACTTTTTGACTGATAGCATGATGGAGAGCATTCCAGCTCCGCCTTGGATGGCGAGCCAGGACAGCGTTGGGGAGCCGTATTCCGAGAGAGACGGCCAGGAACGCACCAGATGAAGACATATGAAGCATAAATCTTGCAGTAACACTTGCATAAAATAGCAAAAAATTAGAATTTCTTGAAAGTTTAGAAAACTGTATGCTCTTTTTTATTCGACCGTGGCTACTGTAGTATGCGCCAACTACCGGTATCCTCTTCTACAGCTGGTACCTACCTGACCGTAGCTTTCCATAGACCATGTCACGGAAATTACATCAAAAATATTTTAAGAAATCCCTGGACTAAGCATGGAGCTCGACAATGACTTGAAGCGGAACAAAATGACCAAAAACGGTAAATCTTCAGATTAATGCGCAATAGGGCTCTGCCGCCAGCCGTAACTTTGCTAATCCCATCGTCCATGCCGAGTCGATGTGCCCATCCGAGGTTCCCTCCGCCATCAGACTTCTTATTTCTTTGCTTTTGTCTGATAGCACCTTTCTCGCATCACAATTGCGGCTTATGAGGAATGCATGGTAACCTCAGCACTTTTACATTATGGATTTCGCCTACGACCACATTCAGGAGGAAATATTAGCTTCGAATCAAGCCGAGAAGCGCGGAGATGGAACAACACCCTCGACAGAGTCTCAGAATATAAACCTTAGCGCCGAGTTCGAAGAGACGTTCCGAGCATTTTCAAACAGTCCTTGGGGCGCGAGAATCGGAGGTCTATGGAGCAACGTTCGAAAACAAGGGGAGAGCTACTACGAAGGAGCCAGACAAGAATACGCCGCTGTGAGCGAGGAAGCAACAAAGGGCCTCACCGATCTGCGCGACAGTATCGTCGATAAGACCAAGGGTATCTCTCTGGGAAATGCTCTTTCAGTCATAAACCCTGCGGGAGAGGGCTCTTCAAGCCAAGGAGTAGGCGAATCTAGCAAAGATGCAAGTGATTCGAAAGATCAACCAAATGCGGAAGATGATGAGGGGTTCATTTCGCGGTTTCGCACCGAAGCCGCCAAGCGGCTCAAGGAGATAGAAAAAGCCGAAGATGCAGCTGATGAGGCATTAATTCGGTTCGGCACCAACATTCGGAATTTCTTACGAGACGCTGTCAGCATTGCTCCACCGGAGCAAGGCTCCGACAAGGTTCTGTTCGAGAGCAAAGACTCTGAGGGTAGACGAGTTTTCCACGCCACGCGCCTTGAGGCCCAATTACATGCTATTCATACCAACCTCGAGGGCCTTACAAAAGACCCAAACAGTGAAGAGTGGACGGCATTCAAAAACGACTTTGATGTCGAGAGTAAAACAGATAATATCGCAAAAGATCTGGAGCAGTACCCTGAGCTACGCCGCGCCATGGAGAAGCTAGTCCCCGAAACTGTTGATTATTCGGGATTTTGGTCGCGCTACTATTTCCTCCGCCTAGCTGTTGAGACGGAGGAGCAGAAGAGAAAGGAACTTTTGAAGGGTAAGTGTCCATAACCATTTATACTCTTCGAATACTGACATGTAAATTTGTTCGATACAGGAGCAAATACAGCAGCTGATGAGGAAGAAGTCGGCTGGGATGAGGATTCTGAATCCGAATCTGAGTCTCCCTCTACGCCGCACGTCAAGTCTAAGCAAAGCGCCGCATCATCCCAGAATCTCACGGTAGTGGACGACTCAAATATGCTCAGTGAACCCCGTCGTTCCCATGACCAGCATTCACAACCGGATAGCGAATCGAGTTATGATGTTGTTAGTGGCGCTGCGAGTCAGACCCCTGCAAGCCCCCGCGAAAAACCATCTTCCAAGGCCGATGAAAGTGACGAGGACTGGGAATAAATACGACCCACTCTTTTCTTCTTGCTTTGCCTCTTTTTGCTATCTTTTGGCGTATCGGGTTTCTAGCGGGAGTTTGGCGTTTGGTTGCAAACCTGTCGGCAGCTTGTGGTTGTTCGTTCTGTCTCCTACCACCTGCTTTTCACTCCTTTCTTGTTCTCCGTTAGTTGAGCTCCGTTTTTATCAAGGTGTTCATATTTGATGAATTGAGCATTGGCTATTGGATACACATTCAATACGGAATTTAAAGTGTACGTAGACCTAATGGATTGCTCCTATCATTTCTATGGTATCGCATTTCTATCTGGGTTAGGAACTTTTCCGTGTCCCCGGACTTGTACCTAAACCTTCATCTGTATGCGCTGTGGTAGGACGCCCAGAAAGCGGTGATATCTTAGGCACGCTTCCTCTCTTCCCACCAGCAGGTTTTTGTATCTGTCTCGATGGCTGCCGCGGTAATCCTGGCGATGACAACGGAGGGGTCTGTTCCCGGGAAGATCTTGAAGAGCGATAAAGCTCTTCTCCAGCCACAGCAGGTGAGATGGGATCAATACTTGAATCCCGATATGGATACCGTCCAGGCGTCCCTGTTGGCGTCCAATGGCCATCGTCATTGTGTTGATATTGATAGTCCTCCCCGCGACGCTTCAATGGTGACTCGTCGTACGGGTCCCAGCCAACTTTACGGCGTGCTTCTGCGCGAACACGTTGTCGATGTTGTTCGTCGCCACCTGCACCAGTACTGGATGATTCCTCGAGGAAGAAATTCAACAACTCGTCTGTGATTGAGAGGTGGGATTGTTGCTGGAATTGTTGCAGAGACGTGAGTCGTAAAAGTGTCTCGAGTAGAGATAAAGACGTGCGTATATTATTGAAGAGTGGGTTGAAAGTAGTAGATGAAGAAACATCCTGGGAAGATGAGAAAGATACTTCTTGCGAAGCCGCTTTTTCTCTATCCAGCTTCAGATTTGCCATTGACGCTGAAACATCCTCCTTGCCCAAATGTGCTTCTCTGTCATTGTCGTCTTCAACATCAGATGTGTCGTCGTCCTGTTCGGGCTCTTGGTAAACCTCAAATGCGACCCATTCGGGATCGAGACCTGGTGGTAGACGCCAGGGTGCCGGTATGGCATGCTCCGTTAAAGACTCCAAATATTCTGAGTTTTCGACATTCGCGTGCGCACTGTTCAATTGCGCATCAAGTTGAGCCTGCAATGCATCTCGTGCTGTGCTACCTTCATCTTCCAGGCCTTCATTTTCCAGCTCTCCGTACATGGTCTCATTCCTCTCAATCATGCGTCGTGGAGGTATAGCGTTCACATCTCGCTTTAGTAAAAGGACTGGATTGTTTGTTTCACCTTCACTTCCAATGTTGAGCATCTTGCCAGTGTCGGCATAAAATATCTTGGATATTTGATGGACAGGTATTATTTCTCTAATACCAGCAAGTTTAATACCGTCGTAAGGCCCTGGTCTTGCTTCCCCTTCCTCGAATTCATGGACTCTATCGTCGTCTAGATCCTCCACAATGACAATTTGGTATGCGAATTCATCAGCCCGAACGGTGGCTAGCAGATCTACCCTAGCTCGTGGCTCGGCTGGATCAGCAAAGACATCCATTGGGACTCGTCTAAGCTTCACCCGCGCCTTGTGAATAACTTCCTTCCAGGTGGTTTCGCGGATATTTTCCTCGTCAAAGTTTCGTATATGACCACTGAAAAGCATATACATTGACAGGGTAAAAGTAGGACCAACTTGTATAGCCTTGTGAGACTCAAGAGAATATTGTGTATCGCATGCCGACAAGAACGTGCTGGCCTGTAGTAGACGAGAAGGTGACACCGTGGACGGTAGAGTTGTAGATAGTCTGGCACCAGACGTCGTTATTGCTAGATTCATCAGGGGGACCGCATCCTCTATTTTCTCTAATAGCTTCCGAATATCCAAAATGATGGATTTAATTTCAAACTCGTTCTGAGCCCGCGCCTTAGTTGATAATGCGCCGCTGAGAGCCAGCTCTTCAGCAGATGCTGCACTTTCTAGCCGTCTCGCAAGGGACTGTATGTCGTGGCGGATTGCCTTGGTCAAAGAGACAGCAGATTCCAAAGATGTGTTTCCCCGGGCAGCTATTAGCTCAATCATGTCGATTGCGGGAGAGATTATCTGGTAAAAGTTAGGGGCAGTATTGATGTGAGTGCGAGTGTAGATCACTGACCGTAATTTTGCTCTGCAATCTTCGTTGAAGGGAGAGAAGTTCAGCCCGCTCGCTACCACCGACATTCTATGTTGCGTGTGAGATGTTTTTCAGACTGATGGCACTCAATAATGATGATCGACATACTTTGAGCAGTCTTGACGATTGTTGTATGGCATAAGTTGCAGTAATACTGATGCCCGACCTGTGCAGAATCTTTAGAAACATTCATCGATATGATGATATTCTTTGACAGTATACCTGATGGCATAGTTCATCGCCTGGTTAGTGATCTATCTAGGCTGTTAGTAGATTCTCAGGCAGACTTTGAATGATGGACCAACCTTGGACAGAAAGACCTCCATCGTGAGAGTCCACAATTTTTCTGATACAATGATGTTCTGTGCGCTGAATAATAACATCAAAAATGCTGTCGACTTGATGGATGATGAAGGAAGTGGCTGTTTTCAAGTGTGGGAAATAGAAATATTGAGAAATGTCTGGGAAGGCCGTTCATTCTTTGATAACTGATATTGACTGCGCTATCCTAGCAATCTTTGTTTCCAACAATCTTTGTGGAATTATGGAGGTGTTTCTGTTTTGGACTGATTTGGAAAGAAAGAAATAATTCTCGAGTTGTTGATATGCCTTGATGCCTTGATGCCTTAGTTTCTGCCTCGAAAGCTTAGATAAGTAAGCGCGCGGCTTTTTAGCCAATGATATGAATTTCTATGAGCTGGCCCCGCATTGCTGACTCAGCTGTGCGGTGCAAAAATGTTTTGGGCCCCTCCATCAACTTCTTGGATTTATCACTTCAACGCCTGAAAAGAAAAGAAAAGACAAGCCTATTCTATACTATCACGACGGACATACTGTGTCTGCGTCTTGTCTCCTTGTTCGGAAGCAGTTGTTCTTCCGTTATTTGTTCCCTTACAGATACCCTCTACGAAAACTCGGCATCAGATCGCAGCCATGGCTGACCAGACTCCCGATAACTGGGAGGAAGATCTCTCCAGACAAGCCGACAACATGAACTTGAATACCGGAAATCCCAACTTCCAAGCTCAAGCCCCGTCTTTCCATCCTGGTGCTTCTTCGTTCCAGCCTGGGGCCAATTCATTCGTCCCAAATCAGCAATACCAGCAATATGGATATCCTCAGTATCAGCAAGCACAACAAGGTTACTACCCTGCATATAACCAACAACAGCAAGGCTACAATCAATACGGTGGATATGGTCAGCAGCCCGGGAATTACAATCAAATATATAACAATCAGTATGCCGGTGGCGGATACAACCAATACTCTCAGCAACCGCAATACAATCAACCCTCCGCCGCCAAAAAAGCTCCTACTGCCGAATCAGCGCCTGCCCCAGCTGCGCAAGCTCCCAAGCCTGCAGGGACAGCTGCTCCCAAAGCTAAAGTCTTGTCGCTCAGCGACACGAGCGCTCCGGCCCCGAAAGCGAAAGTTCTTTCTCTTGGAACACCTGCTGCCACAACAACATCGAAAGAGGATTCAAGCACTCCTGGAGATAGTACGGGCGCAGCGGCCGTGGAAGCTGCAAACAAGGTCACCGCAGCCAAAGCGATTGAGAAGACTGAGAAGAAGGCAGAAGCGAAAGCTGCAAGCAGCGGGAAGGCCTCACCAGCTCCGTCTTCAGGCCGTAGCAGCCCGGGACGTAGCAGCCCATCTCGAGGCGATGGCCCGAAAGTCACTCGTGACGCCGATGCCGTTACTCGCGAACAAAAGGCCGATGTGGATGAAGCTACATTGAAAGAAATCTACGGCGAGAAACGCGAACACATTAACCTTGTTTTCATTGGTCACGTCGACGCTGGAAAATCAACACTCGGAGGTTCCATCTTGTATCTTACAGGCATGGTCGACGAACGTACCCTCGATAAGTATAAGCGTGATGCCAAGGAAGCAGGTCGTGAGACTTGGTATTTGTCTTGGGCACTGGATTTGACAAACGAAGAGCGCGCCAAGGGAAAGACCGTTGAAGTTGGTCGCGCGTTCTTCAAAGTCACCTATCAAGGGCCTGACGGAGAAGTTGAGCGTCACTTCACGATTCTCGATGCTCCTGGACACAAGTCGTTCGTTCCTCATATGATTGGAGGTGCTTCGCAGGCAGATGTTGGTGTGCTCGTTGTCTCGGCCCGCAAAGGTGAATACGAGACTGGATTTGAAAAGGGCGGCCAGACTCGAGAGCACGCGCTCTTAGCACGAAATACAGGTGTCAAGAAGCTTATTGTCGCTGTGAATAAGATGGACGACCCCACTGTGGAATGGAGCAAAGCTCGTTTTGACGAATGCACTGTCAAAATCGCCAAGTTTTTGGAGAACTTGGGCTACAAAAAGACCGACCTCTACTTTATGCCCATATCTGCTCAACGCACCTTGGGCATCAAAGATCGCGTTCCCAAGGATGTGTGTTCTTGGTACGACGGGCCCTCGCTGCTTGAGTACCTTACCGAAATGAAGATGCCCGAGCGTAAAATCAATGCGCCCTTCATGATGCCAATCAGCGCCAAGTATCGTGATATGGGTACCATGGTTGAAGGTCGCATTGAGTCGGGTGTTTTGAAAAAGACCAATACATATCTCATGATGCCTAACAGAGAGGAGGTCGGAATCTCCGCACTTTACGGAGAGACAGAGGATGAAATCGCCACTGCTACTTGCGGAGATCAAGTTCGACTTCGCTTGCGCGGTATCGAAGAAGAAGATATTCTGCCTGGATTCGTTCTCTGTTCACCTAAGCGACCTGTTCACTGTGTTGCCGCGTTTGAGGCCAAGATTCGTATTCTGGAACTGAAGAGTATTCTGTCTGCTGGGTACAACTGCGTCCTGCACGTGCATTCTGCCATTGAAGAAGTCACAATTGCTGCGTTACTGCACAAGTTGGAGCCGGGAACAGGTCGCAAGAGTAAAAAGCCTCCTGCTTTCGCTAGCAGGGGTCAGACCATTATTGCCCGAGTGGAGGTTACCGGTTCTGCCGGTGCTGTTTGCGTGGAGAGGTACGAAGACTACGATCAACTCGGTCGATTCACTTTGCGTGATCAGGTAAGTTCAATTTTTACATACAGCAACTCGTGGCAGAGCAACCCGCTTACCGTTTTTTTTTTCTTCTTACCCAGGGACAAACCATTGCAATTGGTATGATTACCAAGTTGCTCCTCAACGAGGATGCCGCATAAAGAAGACATATTTTGCATTCAGTCTGGGCGAAATTGCATTTGCTATGCTCTGAGAGTATTACGACCCAATCCCTTTCAGCACAGTTCATGCTGTAAAGGGAATAGGAACGACCGCTTTTCTAGTTCTAAAAAAAAATTATGTCGCCTTTTTCAAAAGCAATAGTATTTTGAATAAATCTCGCCCGATCAAATCTTCTCGTTATAGATGGCCTATTTCATAACACAGGGGCTGATAGGAAATATCTCATCGCGATACCTAAATGGGAGTCAACTAGGCGTCACGATTCATGAAATATCTACAAGATAATTGGCTAGTAATTCTCTACTTGAGTATCCCGTCACTTTCTTGTTGCCCAGCCCATTAAATACTTCTTCACGATGACGAACAACATCAAATCGTGCACGTAAAAAATGAGCAGAGCAGAGAAGTCTTAATGAGGTAAGCCCAGGTGTTGAGGTCGTATTCGATGGTGAGAGCTTGATTGCCTAAATACGGCGCAGACAACCATTGAACTTGCGAGTGAAAAGGTTACAGTTACATCGCTCGACCGTGCGTGCAAAGGGGCTTTGTTAGCAATCCGTCTAGGCAAGGCGAAGCTAGAGCCAACAGTTAATTATTTCGTGCCGCTTGTAAGTTTAGCTGATATCGGGATAGTGCGTAATCCCTACTTACATGTCTAGGTAGTAGTTCACTAGCTAAAACTTCGCAACTAGTAGAATTAAAATAAAATTAAAACTACATTTTACTCCGTACTCCGTATTTTATTTATCCTTGGAAATATTTCTGTCATAGTTGCGCGCACGTTGTATTTACCCTGGACCCTGAGGCTCGATCCACCAAAAATTTCCGAGTGTTGAAGATTAGTATCTACCTACATTAATCATCGACACCATTCAAGGAACTGAAATTGTCGGGAAAATGATGAGTTTCAATACCATCGGTTTTATAGTGTTGTCACTATGTGCTGCCGCGAGCGCGTACACGCCAGAGTAGGTCTCAACAGCTATCTATGTACCTCGACAATAGGCATTATGTACTGACAATCGACGATAGAAATTGCCCGGCTCTCAACATCTCATTGGATCCTGCTACAGAAGATGCTATGAATCAAGCTCTTGCATCTGCTGAGCAAAATTTCGACCAGAATCCGACCACTTCGTCAGCAAACGTTGCGTTCGAATCGGCCGTAGCAGCCGCACCACCATCCGTGTCTTCCTCGCTATACTGCTCGGGCTACGCTGGAGTTACTACAAATCCGTTGCCTTCTTGGCTTGCCTCTGTTCCCACTTCATACGTCAGTATTGTTCTGCAGGAACAGTCTGCTTACCAGTCTATCATTCAATCCTTTGTCTCCGAAGCGCACGCCAGTAACGGCACCACAGCTACGCCGGTCTCTGACACTCCTGCGACGGCAACTGCCTCTACAACGAGCAGCGGAGCATCAGGATCAAACTTGTCTTCTACTTCTGGACCGACGAGCTCCTTGGCCCCGGCCACCGGGACGACCGGAAGCTCTGCAGCAGCAACTGGCCAGCCTACTGCTTCTCCGAGTCACAGCTGGGCTTCAAAGTCTCAAAATAAGCAGGGCGCATTTGCTGCTTTCTTCCTGTCGGCCCTTTTCTATCTTTAAAGCTTGGCACTTTCGAGATTATCACTGTACAATAATATTTTTATATATATGTCTCCGTATTTTGAAATTTCCTTCCTAAGAGACAAAATACTGGCTTACAGGTCAGACTAGGGTCGAAAATTGCTTCACAGGCACTTTTGAATCATAACAAACGCGTGACAAGACGGTCGAAGATGTCTTAATCCCCTGACAGATCCTGATGACAGGTCTAGAGGCTTTGAAGCATCTGCACACCTTCAATATGAGGCAGCCACTCGGCTCTCTGATCACAAAAAACTTCCCGCTGGGGTTTCCATTTTCTACTCTCCGGATCCATTGTGCCGCTAGCCACAAAGACAAAATCTTTCATCCTTGGGGTTTCACTCTTGTTGAAGATGCTTGATCCGCAATTATCGCAGAAGTGACGATTGACTGGAATTCCGGATTTGGTTGCGGAGTCTGAATATTTGTTGATGTTGTTCTGGCCCGAGATGATGCGGAATTGCTTTTAGCCATCAAGTGTTAGAGTGTTCCTCAGCAACTATTGCAGCGAATCGGTTGACAACGATGTTTTACGTACCGAGTCTTTGTATATGGAGTTGGCCGAGAACAAAGAACCGGACAGCTTCTGACAATTGACACAATGGCAAAGACTGTTGCCTATGGAATTGCCGGTAACTTCGTATTGAACATTGCCGCAGAGGCAGCTTCCTTGGATTTTTGTTTCCTCCATGTTATATAAATTGAGACAATAATCGTGAGGACCTCTCTGGTCTGTGTCAATTTGTCTCAAGAGATGCCGTCCGTTACTTTATATGAATGCTAGTTCTCTTGTGGAGCGCTGGGATTATCCGAATTCTGGAGCAAACCCGGGGAATCCATGGACTTTATATAGACAAATAACGGATTTCAGAGAAATCCGCCTTTCAAGACGAACGTGGTTAGTTGGCCAATAGGATCCAATTTTTATGCGGCTGAGCTGGCATTGCAGTTTCTCCTTGCGTTTTTTTTTTTTTTTTCTTGTGGATTTGATGAAAAGCGCAAGCATACTTCCGGTGCCGAGATTTTCAAACTTAGATATGGTCGTCAGACGCGTGTGGCTTGTTTCAGCCCAGCATCAAAGACCACAACATCTGGAGTTGTGCAGACTGGGCTGGGAAGTAGGTAGAGGGTCTCTTTGTTCTATGGCGCCTCGCTAAGGTAGGTTGAAAGGCATACAGTGATACTATATCTATCTGTTCTGGTATTGAATCGTGCTGCTCTCTTTTCTTCTTTCTTTTTTTGAGCCATTGTCCCAATTCCGATTGACCTTGCATCTGCGCTACATCTATGGAGTCCTCGTATTTGAAATCCCTGCCTTAATCAATCAGCCATGCCGTAGATATCCATCTTGTTACTGGGTGGATAATTTATATTTTTTAAGTTCAAGAGCTGTCTAGGAAGTAAATGGCAACAACTCCCATGAAAACCCGTGGATATGATAAATAAATACGCCAAAGTCTCAAATGCAAGTCGAATGTCCAAGCGAGTAATGCGAATTTTCTTCCCCTACCGCTTCTTTTTCCCAACAACCTTAGTAAATCCGTCTTCATCGACTTCCGGCTCAGGCCTTTGTCTCGGAGGTTGTGAGACAAGAGCAGGGGCATCATCCATGTCCTCATCCTCATCCTCATCGTCATCGTCGTCATCTCCGTCTGTCTCCTGATCTTCATCCTTTGTATCCACATGCTTGAATAGATTTTGCTGTTCCAGCCCTCTTCTTTCCAGCTTATCTTTGTATTCAGCCCACATCTGATCCACGTCTGTATAATCTCCCAGCTCAATCTTCGATTTCAGAGTCATGATTTGATCGGCCACAACGCCCGCAGAGCCATCGTCCACCGCAACGTCAAATTCGTCCGTCATCACTTGAACGAGGATATCTTCGATATCGTATGAATCGGTTTCCGGCCGTGTCGAGAATATTTCGGAAATCGCACCGCAGAGCCAGTCACGCTTGTCAGATGAGTTTTGTCCGCCCCATGATGATTGCACTGCCAGAGTAAGAGCAGGCCAGGCATTTAATGCCAAGGTAATGGCGAGATCGAGTTTTTGTTGTTTTTCGTCCGATGCGGGGGGTTCCATTGTGGATGCCATGATGTTGTCGCGAAAAACTGAGCGGTCCGCTCGAAAACTCGTTAACGAAGGATTGAAGTAGTCTGATTAAGGCTTTATCTCGTAAACATTAAAGAGCGACTGTAAGTAATTCATCTATGTCAAAAGTGAAGGATGGAAACGAACAGAAATTCAAAATCCGCAAAAAATCGAATGTGCCGCAATCCTTATCGTTATCGTTATCTTATCTCTATCTTATCTCTTCCTCGGAAAAAAAAAAACGTGCCTACCAAGAAATAATCGTCACAATCAATTAGTGAGAACCATCAGATATCTAGCAAGAAACACTAGCTATACAAAATCAAAAGTATTCTAAGAGGGAAAAAAAAGAAAAGGAAAGAAAAAAAAGTCTGTAGTATCCTTGCTGAGCTGGGATCCGAGGGTATTTTCCCAGTCCTAGATATTGCGCCACCATGCTTGGACAAATAGGAATAAAAATGCTGTTTGCAATCAAAGCTGTGCCATGTCGTTCATGATCCGTACTTCTTCTCCAGGCTTAAAAGCCGGCAAGCCGATAAACGGACAGCTCGCGCAACGGAACGCGTCGCCAAGAGAACAGCTATTGCAGGATCCTGTCTTTCCCTGTACTGTAAAATCCACTTCATCGTTCAGCTCGTCGGTCTTGAGTTTGAGAACGTTCAGATCAGCGTTGGCCTTCTCCCGCCGCTCCTTATCCTCTGCTTCCAGCTGTGCGGCGAGTCCACATGTGCAGTCCTTGCAAGCGCGTCTTCTTTTCTTCGCAGTCTCTGGTTTACATTCGGCCGCTAGAGATTGTGTTAGATTCGATGTCTTTTTGCATGGAAAATGAGAGAGACATGACTCACCCTGTTGTACAGGTCTACCCATATCTTCCTCAGCCATCAAATCATCCTCGTCTATCAATTCGTCGTCATCGTAATTATCCACAAAGCCCACGCTCTCAACTTTCACAGGTTCTGGCGATGTCTTATTCTTCCTCTTATTCAGCCCTAATCGCAAAGGAACCACGGTATCTTGATATTCTGGCTTCTCGAATGCACCGTTCTTCTCAACCAACCCGGCTAAGACTGCTTCACGACCTTCGTTCGTTCCGAATGGGCCATCTTGTAATTTGAGTAATGCCGATGGCTTCATCGAAGGGACTAGGACATTAAAAACGTCACGAGTCAACAATGAAAGCGCCTCATCTCGTCGAGTATCGTTATTATCTGTGAGAACTAAAACCAGATCATAAGTCGATGTGGGAAGCGTAACGAAACCAGCAGACAAGCGGTCCAGCATCTGTAAGTCGGTAGTAGCTCGATCGAATGTCGCAAAAATATCGCGCAGTTTCTCTTCGTGGGAGGCAATCGAGGGAGGTGCTATAAGTAGGCTGCGTTTCTGAGTCGCATTCTGAGAAGAAGGCAGACCAAAGTCCGCGGTCGTATCGACGAGAACGGGTAAGGATGGCATTGTCACTTTTGTCTTCCCAAATACCGGATTACTTGTGAATATGTTTTCTCTACCGCGAAGCAATAAATAGGAAACAAAACGCTCCTGATGAATGTGAGGGAAGAACGAGTGGTTGATTACCAATCCATCAACAAAATGAAACCGATCCGAAGTCGGTGCCATCAAAAAAAGGGAACCCCTCTTATGCCTGATTTTCAAGGCCTTCAATCGCCACTTCGGACAAGGCCGGAAAATCGTTTTCCCGCTACATCGATGCACTTCCTTTCTGCAGAAGCTGATTGGTCGCTTTCTTCTTACATGCAAATGAAATGCTTCCTGTTGTAGAAAAATCCCCTACTTAGCATACCACTTCAGAAATCGTTTGATATTTTGTTTACTTCGAAGAGATCATGTTTTCCGATAGCGTTACACTTACACTGCTTATAAGGTCATTTTGCGAATTTTCAAATTGTATACCACGTGAAAGTCATATTCGAGAGTGACGGAGGATTAATCCGAGGAGAGAGTGCGTCTCGCATTAGATGGAAATCCATGTGCTCTTCTAAGCAAGAATTTACCATGAGAATGCTCAATACTAAGGTCGTAACAATTTATTATGGATCTCGGATTTCAGTAAAGGATGGATCTGAATTCCGGCATACTGTACTCTAACAGGACCCTCGCAGGAAATTTCCGGTGACCACGTATAGGCAATATACTTTCCAATAGGTTTCAATTCTAGAATGCATAGTTCAATTCATGAATAAATCATGACTTCGTATATTGACCGAACCAGATAGGCTAAACACTACGTCACTATTAAAAAAGTGCAATCTTACTCCATGTACTTATATAAGGCGAGACAGCCAAAATTAATCCGAAGCTCACTCTGAAAGGAATCATACCATCTAATCTGAGATCCAAAAGCAGATCGATTCATCACTCTTGAAACCACAGTCAACTCAGTATGCAGGCAGCCGCAAATCTCGATAATCTGGTTACTCCTGGGAAATGCATCGCAGATTTCTCTCTGATTCCGGTACACCATGGCTCATATTCCCTATCCTACATTATTTTTGTTCCAATAGATTAACGATTGGTGAAAATACAGATTGGAGACGGTTCGACGTCTTATTCCCAGCAGGTAGCAGCAATACAACGCCTGTGCGAAAAATCAGGGGTCAAATACGGCATGCATGCCACAGGAACCACACTTGGTACGTTACTAGTAGCCCAGCAATCCTGGGAAACAATATCTCGCCCAATATTTAGCAAAATCTCGAGAACTGAACTTTTTATATAGAAGGATCGTGGGACGACGTCAACCAGGTCATTGGACGCGCTCATTCTCTGGTTCATCGACAGGGCACTGCGCGGATACAGTCTGACGTTAGGGTTTCAACAAGGTAAATTCGGATTACTCGAATTTACTTCTCATCTCACTAATGTGTTCCCGGGTGTTTCTCGGGGCTACTTACAGGACCGACAAGCCGCAGTTTATGGAGAACGAAGTTCAGGCAGTCGAGAAGATCTTGGCAGTCTAAAGCAATGCGCTGAGCGCAAGGATCAAAAAGACTCGATTTTCTAGAGAAAAATACTAAAAAGAAAATGATCAGAGTGTGTTTCAAATGCCAGATGTAGTGGAAAACCCATCCAAAGTAGGTGCTATTTACTAAGCAGATATGAAGACTATCATGGAATCGATGTAACGGTATCACTGCATTAACAACATTCTCAATCTGTCAAATATTGGTGCATTGGGTTTTCGTAAATTCGCAATGACTTGCAGTACTTGAATGATGTTATTTGTATCGGTCTGCCACGCTTCTATCTGAATTTCAAGTATGTGTGCTTAGGGGCGCCAAAAGGCCGTTCTCTATTGCCTAGATATTCAATGCAAGTATTCATGCAAAAGAAACTAGAGTCTGCTCATGGCAATGATGTATTATCTATATAAAAGTGAGGCAGAATGTGCATTGATTAACATCATATCATTTTGATTGGTGTCGAGTGTATCGCAGCGAGCTCACACGAGATGCAGCACGACCTATAACTCCTTGCCAACTCAGATGATATGAAACTCAAATAAAAAAATATATTAGCGTGGAATTCCATATTTTGGTTTATGTGTATCTGATTCGCCTTCTCTTTACATCGAACAAGTGTACGAAACTGCTGCAGTCGATCGGGAGAGCCGCACAATCTACGAATGTAAGTGTTTCTTCCACACCCTCAAGTACAATTTCAGCAAGTAAGCGCCGTCAAAAGCCAATAGCATGAAATGTTGTATTCTCAAGTGCGCCAAATTCTAGAAATAAACCCCATCTTCAAAAACCCGCTGCAGGGAGATACGCGCTAAACTATCCTCCATCCATACATATCTAGGTACGAGAGCGAATGTTTCTAGACGCCGTGATAATTATTTCAATTCCGACTATGCACACACACAAATGGGCTGTTTTGAACAGGTTTTTAGTTGCGCTTCTCTAGGCTTAGTGATGGTGTTGCCACGATAGAGGCTCGATGGGGGCTCGTGTCATCGGTATGTAGCCATTGAGAGTTAAGTTCACCACACCACACCGGATATCGACATGCAAGTCATGTTTCGATGTCCCGTACAGTGCATGAACTGTGCATGCTCCACAAAGATCGAATATGATGTGAGCCTCGGGAAATTCTGTGATATACAGACACGATGATATAAATCGTGGGAAGACCTCAAAAATTGTTGAGAGGAAGGCTCAACTAAATCTTAGAATCATTTGCTTGTTTCTTAATTACTGCTCTTGCTGGAGTAATCCCGGAATTCTTTCTCGTTGCTTCCCGAGGTCCAATTAAAATCATCAGTCACTGAAATTCATGTCAAATGCAATGGACTCTCAAGGAAATCCGGCATTGATTAAAGCAATCCTCAAGTCGGACTCGCTTGGACTGCTACGCAAATTTGATGTCTTGGGCTACTTTTTGCTTCTCCGACTCCAAACAGAATTGACTGTGATGGAAAAAGAACACCTTGAGAGACTTCTATCAACAATCAACTTCAATTTAACTACCTCTGCGCCTGGGACAGTGACTCCGGAGGTGACGGCACAGGACCTGCAATTTGTGCAAGAGTTGCAGCAGAAATTACGAGACTACTGTGTGTCACTCGCTACCTTGGTTCCTCAATCCTAAGAACAACCATACTGATCCAATGTGTTAGATACGCTTGTGAATTTATTTCAGAAAGTTCATTCATCAAGTGTACCACAGAAGATTGTGCTGAAGCAGTTCCCGGAGCTTCTCGAACGACAGTTCAAACTTCATATAAAGGATACTACTTGGTCCGCCACATCGGACTTGATGAATCCCTTTGGGGATTTCGCACAGCCAGGGCCTTTTGCAATGACAATCGTGCGGCTTCTCGACTGGATAGCAAACTATCGCCTTTTCTCGTTTATTTTTGATGTAAGATATGTCACTTTTTCATTCCATTATATCCCACTCAATTGCATTGGACTGGAGATGTTCAAAGAAATTGCCACGTCTTGATTGACAAACCAATAGATTCTTGCGTTTTGCTGCCGGTGTGCTTTTTGGAGATCCGAAAGCCAGGACACTCAAGATACGGAAATCGCAGATGAAAATGCAGCAGGTGAAGAAACCCCCGAAAGTGATGATCATACGGTAGAGCTCGACACTTTATCGAGCATCGCTTCCGGGTTGGCCGTTTTCCTTGTTCCGAGCATCATTGTAGGGCCAATGTTTGCTCTGTACGCAATACAATCAACGATAAATCGAATGGCAGCATTGTGGGTGTTTGCACTCATTTTTGCGGCAATGACAATATTCCTGGCCAGCACAAGACCCGACTATATATTCGCAACGAATGCTGCGTATGTGAGCCCTCTATTCGATACGTTGCCTCGTTATCGTATACAGCTGACAATTTCCAGGTTTTGCGCGGTTCTCGTCGTCTTTGTTGGTAGCACTGTGAACTGAACATGGAAACCATAGAGCATTCCAGTGTTGTAATTCGGGGCGATGTTTATGAAGCACTTTTTTTTTGTTTTGGTGTAAGAAAGCTTTGGATGAGTTGGACGTTTCTTGGTGAAGAACATACAGAAAAGATACTGTTCGTAACAATTGCCCTCAATCTATTCTTGAAATGTAAATTTGAAGTGTTTTCAACAGCCAGAGCGTCTCTTAGACCCTTAATTTCCCCGATACTTAGACTCGGAAAGCTTCATAGCGTAATGTTTGCGCACCACTCAGCATGTTCAATAAATAAGTTAATCTGTTTTGCTCATGTCGAGACTGTGCATACGTATGAGCAATCAACCGGCCTGTCCATTCGATTGTCACAAATGATGGTGTATGGCTGGCTTTGGCTATGCTTTACAGGCAGGTTATAGCCCACCAGGTGTGCAAATCTGTTGGGGTTCGTAAGAGCATCCATTTGACTTCAAATCGTTGCTTGGTCAGATCTAACCCAACTTGTATTAATTGTGGATAACAAAGACCCTTTGGCTGAGTGCCCATAACCCACTTCCGTTACCCCGGGTGAAGAGGTGGAGAATCCAATCGAACCTTTCCAAGGCTCTTGTTTTGTGAGTCAATATTGTGCCATTCTTTAAGATTTTCTTATAACTACCTTTCTCTGGTAGCGCTGTCTCGTTCGCGTAAGTTGGGCGATAAGTTAACATGAGAGGCGCAGAATGAGCTCGCCAAAAACTCATTCATGGTAGAGGAAATTTTCCACTCGGCAAGATTTTTGTGTATTTGCACCGAATTCCTGTCTTAGAATATTCGTAACGTCTTAATAAGGTAATTGCGACCGTCCAAGCACGAGCTTATCACCCGAATACCATAAATCCGAAGTAACATCTCTCGATATCATACTGATCATGACCCAAGCGTATTGCGGATGTACAAGTGAGATTCCGGGGCTCTTAGCTTGGAAATCTAGCAGCTTGTCTGAAAGTAGTTAAGTTAGAAAGTCTGCATAATTGCCAAAGGGCACTTCATAACTTAATTGCTTTCGTGTTGAAGAAGACGTGCTGGAAACGTATCACTGCCATCTGCTACCTCGCCTATTTTTGGACACTAGGGCTCATAGTTACGCACAATCGAATATCCAGGATTTTGACCAGAATGTTCTCTCCAGCAAGCTCTGCTCCACGCGAGGAAGCCTATTTCAACCTAGTCAGCTTATGGTTAATGGTTGACTTGATCGGTAAATAGGGGTTTGTACCACAGATTTGCGACAGGACAGACCGCCCCATATGTATTTGAGGCTTGTTAATCCTTTTGTCAGTTTGAGGGTGCATCTTCCAGACGCCCGTGAGCGCAGTTAAATCTCCGAATACTCTTTCTGACGCCATTCTCGCGTCCCGATCGGCTCGGCCCGACACTTCAGTTCGACATCACAGCTTCTTTGTTATTTCTATTATTTTTCAATTGAGAGTTGCCCAGAATTCTGTTTTCAGCCGCTGTCTTTTTTTCGAGGCTGTTTCTGTCGGGTTTCGGGCTGTACTTGAAAGAATCGGACCATGGGCCAAGAATGTGCCTCCCCGACCGATCTAAGCTCAGATGGAGACACCCAACACGGTATCATCTTCTCAGGAACACAGAATTGATAATTGGACTGATGTGATTGTATTATTTCTTCCGAGACACAGGACAGCAGGAACAATCACCTCCCACAACACCCTCCTCGTCGAAGAGTGCCGAGCCGAGAAAGGACGTGCCTCGATTCAAACACCCTCTCGGATTCAAATCTCACGGAACTATTCGATTGATGAAGAACCATCCGAGCGATTCGAAATGCAAAAGCTCGTCCAAGCGGCGTTCAATATGTGAAGGTTGTCCTTTCAAACGAAAGGAATCCAAGCCCAAGCCCAAGCCCAATGCCAAACCCGAATGCAATACCGCCACAGGAAAATCCATAGACGCCGATTCAGGTGGAAGCAGTACCCCGAAATCAGAGACCAAGCTTGCGAGCTCTAACAATGACGAGAAAAAAGGGTCTGATTAAAATCTGTGAATTATCTTGATTTCCTTGAGTCATGTCGGGACGAGTTGATTTCGGGATTCTTCATACTGCAGGTGGCAACAAGTGTGCATGATAAACATTTCGGGGTTTGCTTTTTTTTCTTGTTCTGATGCATATTAGTTAAAAGTCTGCGTGCTAAAAGTTATTGAATATGATTATCCTCCTAGAGCACTCTGTCACAATTGGTATATATGGCGATGGAAGATTGAGGTCTCAGCTGGGGGCTAGCGGGCCGCCTGCATGAATACAGAATGCAGCTGTACTTAGCTTACCAGAATTAAGTTCTCTGAACGTGGCAAAGTATACATATTTCCAAAAAATATGTGCAGTTGGTTCCATTACGCGAAACCGTGCATAAAAAAAAACGCGAGTCAATCATAAGACATCTGTCTTACCAGGCTTGCTCACCCTTGCGTTGCAAATTTCCTTTCGTCACCATCATTTCTTTGTCAACTTGGTGACGAGAGATTGGTCTTCTAATGCAGCAGCTGTTGCTTGCGGACGAAGTGGCTATTGAATGCTACCTAGGTACCCGCAGGCTTGGACCCAAGGATATCTCACGATCCATGGATTGTTTACTATGCTGTGTATGCATAAGTGATATTCTTCGTATGACGACATTCTGAAACAGTGAGGAACCCTGACAATGCCCAATATAGAGGCATTTTTTGGATATCAAAAGAAGACTGCGCGAGGTTAGTGCAGACTCCCGAGGTCGGTGAATACTTGCCGCACTGACTTCCAAAGTAGGTAGAAAGCCATTATATTGCATTTGAATCGCGAGGGGAAGTTATTTCTCCATTTTTGGAAAACTGTCATATTCATGACCTCGGGAGATTAACCTTCGAAGGTTCCCGGGTCGGGCCGTGCAACTTCAACTACTAGATATGTTAAGCGGAGATGGTCGGCTTGAAAGTATGGCTTGGTTTCAGTATAAGAAAATCTGTCAATGGAACGGTAGCATTCCAGGTAATTTTAGCCACCTGGGCAGTTCGATAATAGCCTAAGTTCCAAGGTTTCCAATTCTCCCTTTGATTTATTTTGCTTTCATATGAGAATGATCTTCCAGAGAAGGCTCATCCTTTTTCTACAGATTTTCGTTCTGCATCATCGGTTTGAGGCACAGTATGCCACTATTGCCCCATATCCAAAACTCAATCGGCCTTTTTTCGCAATACCCTATGCTCCGACTTACAGCGCAAACTCATAATCTAGGTACTTGTATCTGCGACATTTTTGAATAGTCTCTGCATGCTCTTCATGGCACTTTTGGCGAATTCGCCTAGATTATACTCCTTGCCAGTGCCATTTGGACCACTGTCAAAGATCTCCATCGAGAAATAACCTCGAAATCCAGTTTGTAAAACAGCCTTCGTTACGTCTTCCACTGGTAGGTAACCGCCATCATACGGCATGGGTCGAAAGTCGTGGCTCCATTGACCATGTGGCAGCAAGTCATCCTTCATCTTGCGCTCGATAGGAGTTTCTGGCTTATATGCATCTGATATCTGGAGTAGATAGATCTTTTCTGCCGGTATTGAATCTGCCAATTCCTTCATGCTGGAATTCCATCGCTTCTCCAGTTCTGGTTTTGGAATGTCTTGGATGAGTCCGGAATCAGTTGTGGGATCCGCCCACTCGCTGCCAGCTGTCTGAAACGTGTCCAAACATAATCCGACATTCGGTCTGTCGATCTGCTGCACAATCTCCCACACTGCCTTCCACGTCGGTGCATGCGTTGACCAGCACCAATTCTCGTACGCCATGCGAAAGTTCTCTTTTGCTAATAGATCCGCCAGTTCGCGGAGATCTTGCACAATCTCATCTCGATCGGTCGTGATTTTAGTTTCGGCAGAACTATCAGTGGACCCGACCTAAATTTACTCCGTATAAAATGATTTACATGTCAATCTATTTTGCACCTACTGATTCCAGACAGGATAGTGGGGGTACCTATGTGAGGGGCTCGTTGCGAGGATCCAACAGTAGGTAGGTAGATATGATAGCGAACTTACCTGTAACAAATCCGTCCCGCATGCTTTCATCAACTCAATCCAATGTCTCGCTCTTGAAAATGCCTCTTCTCTCTCTGAAGACCCCTTTGGCCATCCCTCAAAATTTGCAAATGGCTGTAACATCATTATGTCCAGATGTAGCTGCTTGCACAGCTTTCCGATCTCCTGTGCAGCTCTCGTGAGATCCTGGTAGTCATCCGGCCCTACATCTCTGTTCAAAAGATGTCGCGCATACTGCTGAATATCGGGAAAGGACAACTCAATGGCTGTGAATCCGGCTTCGGTAATGGCTTCGAGTTTCTGAGAGAGGGGATCCGTGGGTTTCCCAATGGAACAGCTAGCATACGCCAGAGGAACCTGGCGCAGAGACATCAATGAAATTGGTAGCAAGGTAGCCATTTTCGAATACAATTGAAAATGAGAGAGAATTGAAAAGAACTCGATATCAATAAAAAATAATTGTATACTTTTGGAGAATTGAAGTCTGAAGAAGTGAGTATTTTGGATTGAAGCGGATGATGTAATGGCCGCATCATGTTGTTCACCAGCAAAACAATCAAAAAACGGGAGTTCATCCATCTCAAACATCATCATGACCTTTTTCATCCGGAATATTTTACAGAAAATATGCATTGCTACTTAATATTTAGATGAGAAGATCAATTGAGGATTTGCTTGAGCTGCGCAGTTCATGAATCAATCCTCTGGATAATATTGTGCTGCTTGCTGAACGCGGAAACGGTCAACGTTCGAACGAATATTTACTCCGGCTTTCCGGATACACTCTCGACATCATTATGGCACAAGCAGATCCTATTAAACAATGGAAGGCAATTGGTATTGTGGGTGCCGGGAGCATGGGTTCTATGATGGCCTTCGCTTTCGCAGAACTCGGTCTCGACGTCTCTATCTGGGATGTGGCGGGAAAAAACATTGACAAGCTCATGAAGAATGTTGGGCAATTACAAGGAGATTTCAAAGGGAAAATTGCAGGTTTCAAAGAAATTGACAAATTCGTGGACAGTATTGAGAACAAGAACGAGCGCAAGCTCATCATGTTTTCGATCACCCACGGTGAGCCCGCAGATTCTGTTTTGCACAAGATCAAGGCCAAATTGAAGGCTGGTGATATAATCCTCGATGGCGGCAACGAGCATTATCGACGGACGGAAAAAAGACAGGAGGAACTAAAGCCACTCGGTATCCATTGGATTGGAATGGGTGTGTCTGGGGGTTACCAATCGGCTCGTCGCGGTCCCAGTTTGTCCCCAGGAGGAGACAAAACCGCAATTGAAGAAGTGCTACCTTTGCTGGAGAAATATGCCGCCAAAGATAAGAAAACAGGCAAGCCATGTGTGACATACATAGGGCCTGGCGGCTCCGGGCATTATGTGAAGATGTGTCATAACGGGATCGAAGGAGGGCTCCTATCAACGACTTGCGAGGCATGGGACATCATGCATCGAGGGCTAGGAATGAACTACGACGAAATTGGGGACGTCTTCACTGAGTGGTCGAAACGTGGGGAATTGCGTAGCAATTTCCTGCTCAATATCGGTGCAGATATTTGTCATCGCAAAAAGACCGCCCAAGGAGATGGTCGCGGCGAGGGCGTTGACCCTAAAGGAGGATACGTACTGGACGATGTTCTCGATAAAGTTGTCCAAGATGATGATAATACCGAGGGAACTCCATTGTGGTCTATCATGGAGTCTGCTCTACGACACGTTTCCAGCCCAACACTCGCCAGTGCGCACTATATGCGAATTGCGAGCGGAAATAGAAATCAGAGGGTTCGTGTCGCTAAGAAACTAGATTTACCGGGACCCAGGCCATTTGAGGTCAAGGATAGAAAAGATTTTCTTGAAAAACTACGTCGAGCAGTATATGCTTCATTTCTCAGCGCCTACTGTCAAGGGTTAGAACTGATCGCCCGAGCCTCTGCCGACGAAAGGTGGGGAGTGGATCTGGGCAAATGCATGCAGATTTGGCGAGCGGGTTGTATCATACAATCTGAAGCGATTGCCGATATGTTGCAACCTATACTGGATCAAGACGTTCAAATTATGAACATTAAGCTGATCGACGAGGTATCGCGGGATCTCCACGACAATTTTGCTGCTCTGAAAGAAGTCGTACTGCAATGCACCGAATTTGATGCGTACATACCGTCGCTTTCTGCTTCTCTGGAATACTTGAAATATGAAAGTAGCGCAATGTTGCCTACGCAATTCATGGAAGCCGAAATGGACTACTTTGGCGCGCATTCTTACAACAAACCGGGGTATTCCGGGGAAGATCCCGGACCTGTGAAGAAAGGGCCTCATCACTACGAGTGGAAGCCGGCATAATGCAATGTTTCGCCGTAGCCTGCTTACTAGCGAGTCGTTCATTCGATTGAATGATTTGTAGTTGCACTCGGTACGCAGATCATCCCGAGGTCACAAGCATGTTTGAATTTACAGCATGAATTTAATTTAAATCTTTTATCTAGTTCCGCAACTCCTTTGAGCATTAACAAGTCCCTCTTATCATTCGATATACGTGGAAATCGGTAGTATGATTCGCGTCCTCCCAATCCCACCAGTTTTCGTCAGCTACGTTGCATAAAATTTGGGAGATTTAAATCGGGCTAAAATATATTGTCCTGGAATACTAACCTTGAATGTCCAAGTTTCCGTGCGCTAAGGGGCCACCGCTTTGAATCCATTGGCGGTAAATCTCTGAAGATACCCATATCAGTATGGCCTCGGAACACAACTCAGCCTAGCTCATATCAAGCTATAGCAAGCATCTTATGATTTGGATCGGGCTAAATTGGCTTGAATTTCGGCACGATGACAAGAATCCGGCAATTCTGTCCGACGATGATTGACGAACCAAATGGACAACGTGCGCAGATTTAATGCAGTCTTGTGAAACTATTTGACATAATTACGATCTTCCTTTGAATTGATCAATTTATTGATATTAGGGTGAGGATATACTCACTTAAACATATTGGAGGTGCCAGCAATGTACACGTGCAGACAAATGCCCTAACTATTGACGCGGCTTTGCCAACCTTAAGTAACGGTCTAACATCTTACCTAGGTACGAGAACCACAGGGGGTTCAAGGTTGATCAGATCATGTCCCCGCACGCTTGAAGGAGCCGAAAATAAATCTATATAATCCTTGATTCACCGTTGATTTCCTCAAGAATGTTTCCATGAGTAGCCAGTAGCTGAAAGAAGTTTGAAACATCATGCACGTCTTGTCTCTATTAAGCGGTGTATCGGCACTGGCTTTCCTTGCCAGTGCTGCAACAACAGCCAAGAGAGATGAAGCTTCCACAATTTGGCAGGATATTGAGAATGCTACAACCTGTACTGCATGCGAGGTAAGAATCTCTATAATATCATAGTCTCAACAACCGTCTCGCTTTATCACCAGCTGCTCAGTCATACCCGAGATTGCTGACCGTGAAATCACTGTATAGTCGCTCCTCCTTGTACTGCAAGGTCTCGCTCATATAGGGAACTCTGAATTCACCAGTGTGATCACCGACGTGTGTATTGATGCCAAGGTTGGTGAAAGCCCTGAAACTATAAGTTAATAAGAATTTTCAACTCACCTACCAATCAGGTCGAGGATGCGGACGTTTGTACTGGCGCCGTGGGCATGGATGGACCCATTCTGGCTCATGACCTTCGCCAAATGACTGTGGGCTCTCATACAGCACAGCTCTTCTGCAATACCATCTTTGGACTCTGCCCTTTCCCATCAGTCACCTCCTACACGGTACCGTTTCCCTCACCCAAGCCGGCCACAACCCGGCCCACGGTCAGTGGGAAGACTCCGATCCAAGTTGTGCACTATAGCGACATCCATGTTGACCTCTCTTACGAGGCTGGGAGCAGCTATAATTGCACCAAAAACATTTGCTGTCGCCCGTATACAAGTGCTGATGCTCCTGGAAACACTTCTTATCCTGCTGGTCCCTACGGAAATCATGCATGCGATTCTCCCGTTACACTCGAAGAGAGCATGTACGCGGCTATCAAAGAAGTTGCACCCAAAGCAGCTTTTACCCTGTTTACTGGGGACGTTGTTGAAGGTGCAGTTTGGCTAGTTAATGAAACTGAGGTTACCAACGATCTGAAAGATGCGTACGGTAGAATGTCATCATTGACTCAGGTATATGGCACAGTTGGGTAAGTATTCAGCCCGGTCTCTTGACCCTCTATTTGGAATCTTGCTAATCCCGACCTAGAAATCACGATGCAGCACCAGTCAATTCTTTCCCTCCTGCAGCAGTTGACACGACAATTACCAGTCAATGGGTGTACGACACGCTTTCTAGTCTTTGGGAGCAGTGGATTGGCTCCTCAGCATCGTCAACAGCTGACACCAACCCTGGAGCATATTCTGTGCTTTATCCAGGTGGAAAGCTGAGAATAATCTCCATCAATACCAACATGTACTACAAGGAAAATTTCTGGCTATACGAGAGTACCATGGAGACAGACCCTAGCGGCCAACTGGCTTGGCTTGTAAATGAACTTCAAGCTGCCGAAGACGCCGGAGACCGCGTATATCTCATCGGACATATGCCAATGGGTTCCAGTGATGCTCTTTACGATGGATCAAACTATTTTGATCAGATTGTCAACCGCTACGATGCAACAATTGCGGCTATGTTTTTTGGTTCGTTCGCCCCTTCTTCTTGCCCTTTGTTTTCGAGGCAAATCACTTACATCCCACAGGTCACACACACAAGGACGAGTTTGAAATTAGTTACAGCGATTATACAGCTCAAACGTACTCAAACGCCGTTGAGGTCTCTTACATTGCTCCGGCCTTGACCCCGACTAGCGGCATGCCTGCGTTCCGTGTCTATTCGGTTGACCCGGAGACATTCGCAATCCTGGATATGACCACTTATATTACCAACATGTCAGATCCTAATTACCAAACCGCCGGCCCGACCTGGACCAAATACTATAGTGTCAAAGAAGCGTATGGCCCGCTGGTGAATCCGCCTCTTACAGATAGTGCTGCGGAGCTCACACCGGCCTTCTGGCATAATCTGACTGAGGTATTTGCTTCAAACCAGAATGTGTTCAACGACTACTTAGCTCGAAAATCCCGAGGATACGACGTTAGCTCATGCACTGGTTCTTGCGTGACGGATGAGATTTGTCAACTGCGAGCTGCCCAGTCTCAGTATAATTGTTACACCGTGTCGCCTGGTGTGAGCTTCAAGAAACGAAGTTCGGAAGAGTCTACTTCAGCACACTCTGACAGCTGTGAAGGAAGCCCGACGGCACAGATCTTGAGATCATTGATGGCTGACAAGCAGAGCAAAGCAAGCATCGAGAAGAGATTCAACGAACTAGCCAAGCGCAAGTAAGGCTGTTCTGGGGCAGAATCAGGCGAGATGTTGGAGCAGATGATTTTGTAGTAATACTAAGGTTCTTTCATGTTTTCGGTATAATAATGACCAAGTAATGTACCTCATGATGCATTTCGCTATGTTTGAAACTAATTAACACAAGTATATAAATAACAAAGTAATATTGAAAACCATAAGATCAGCTTATCTTTCAGTCGTCATCGACCGCTGAATTCACGAATGAGATTGCTTTCAATGTTGAGACTGAAGTCACTAACAAAATCGCATCTTTAAGGCATTTCGTACGCTTGGCTGGAGGGCGGCAATTCGTGGATACCAGAATGTTGAGAAACAGGCTGATAATGGCCTTTCACGTCAGATTGCGGATTGTTATTAGGCGGTAGCTCGTGCATTTTTGGTTGTTGCAATCCCGAGTCGTTTGTTGATCCAGGACCGTTGATTGTACCTCCTTGAAACTTCGGATATTCTTCCGTCGACCCTCCCGATAATGCTGTCTTTCTTCTTCGATTCCGTATGAAAAGACCAATCAATAAAGCTGCTATCAGGATGAAACCTAGGGCCACACCCACGCCTATTCCGGCCTTTGCGCCGGGTGACAGGCCCGATGAGGCGTTATCAGATTGTGCCGGTGCAGTTGTGGCCGCTGATGTGTTGTTTGGCGCAGAGGTAACGGAAGTCGGTGGCGTTGACGTGGCAGAAGAAGTGGCGGACGAAGTGGTGGTTGTCACATTGTTCCAGACTTGAAAATAAGGTGACCAGGACATGAAGCCCGACAAAGGATTTCCGTTGACCCCCAGACTGACGGAGGAGTTGAAGACACCGAATTGAAAAGTTTGGACAGCATTTGCGGCGACGCCCGCAGAGCTCGGAATTGTCAAATTTAATTGATCCAGCATGCATGTAGAAGAAGAGTTGTAGACACGATAGACAGTGCTGCTAGGGTCGAAACCTGCATTGACTGTTGAGAGAAATAAATAATCAGCCACGAATTGATTCTATTTGTCACACGTGCTCCAAGGTTTCCAGAGTTCCCGGAACTGCTCCTCACTATGATTGCGACTGAGTGTCAAGACTTACGAACAAGTGAATCTACCAGACTCCCACCTGGCCGGGCGAGATACAGGTTGAGTTTACTCGATCCATCATCAAACGCTCCAAATTGAACTTGCACCGTCTGTCCGATGTTGAAGTTAGAATCATTTCCGAATCCATACCAAGTTCCGGCTTTGCAGTCTTGAAATGTTTGAGTCATTCTCAAAGAATATGGCTGTCCCAAAGGACAGATAAGATCTGGCTGTTAGCCAAGCGTAAATAAGGATCAAAAAGTTGCAGAAACTCTTTAAGGCTGACTGTTCCACTTTACTTCCGTACTATGCGGCTATCTTATAAGAAAGGAACTCATCTGTTTTTAGAGGAGGACCTGGAAAAGAGTTTGTCATCTGCATCAAAGACTAATTTTACCTGGCTCCACCTCATAATGGAGACCATCCACTTGACAGCCCGTGTCAGCGAAAAATGGAGCGGTGCTGACAACTACAAGAGACCTGGCAGTTAAGTTAGGCTCGTTTAAGCTTAAGGCAGGATTCTATCTTGCTTCATCAGAGTCTGAGACCTGTGTAGACAAAATTTAAACTCGGTATTATGCTCCTAGCCCCGGCGCTACACCAGAATAGCTTATTGAAAGGCGATATCTGGTTGGTCCCTAGGCACTAGTACGGGCCTGGCGTCTTTCTAGTTTGGCGTAACTTCGTACGGCTGAAAGTGTGAAACCCGAAGCCAAAGTCTGTTTTATTTTGGTGAAAGCTAAGTTTTTGAACAGCTTTCTACCTAGGTATTTTTCTTATCCATGATGATGTTTGACAACGGCATCGGCTTTAGCTTCCTTGATGAAAAAGCAAATATGCCTGATTAATTATATTTGAGAATCTCGGGAATTCCAAGGTTTTGTATTGAATATGGGACTTCTGGTCATCACGACGTTGAAAGTGAGCTAGCTGGCTTTTCCATGCGCACCGCTTCAGGGGCAAATTCTTCAATTAATAATTGGGGCTATGAAGTTAAGAACTTGGAAGCAACCAGCCTCAGCCGCAAATCTCCACTGCCAAGGGAACCTTAGAGCACTCCAGGCGCTAATAATAACCGTCAAGACTCAAGAGCTCCAAAATTAACTCCAAAATTAAGCAGTGCCTACGGAGTTACGGAGTACGCAGTGCCTAACGGACCTCGGGAATAACTCACAGCATTTCATACCTAGGAATTCCGGAGTTGACCAGTTCACCTAACCTTACTACTAAATAAACATTGGTAGTAGGCTGTCATAGCGCGCTTCGTAGACGTGATGCATCGATCGGAGGAAATACCCTTCATTGCTAGTACGTGGTGGGCAGCTAAAGTAATACTCATGTCACAGCCGGAATAAAAAAAAGACATAGATATTGCGAAGAGAGTGTTCTTCATGATAGAAATGATACGGATTGTCAGAGTTGATAGGGTTAGGGCGATATATCACAAATATTGTTTAGGGTTGATTGGTAAGCTAGGGTAAAGTCAAAAGGGTTAGGGTATAGTTTTCACGATAAGCCGATAAAGAGGCACCCCGCCAAAATTTTGCACGTGCAGCTGCCCGGATCGCATCATCGGCGCTATTTTTTATGTTTCTTCCCCCCGTCTGTTCCTGTGAACTCTCCTCTCTATCTCCTGTATATATCCGTTGCTAGTTGCGGTGTTTGTGTGTTTTGACCTGATATTCTCTGCTTAACTAACTTCAAAGCAAAGCAATAGAAGCCGGCAAAAAAGATGACAACGCTTCCCAGTGAATACAGCGGTATGAAAAATGGCCCCTTCGCATAATTATCTACTCGAGTCAAACGTGAGCTCATGTCAGTAGACAAAATCCGCATTGCGGTAATTGGAGGCACGGGCCTGCAAGACCTGCCCGGATTCACCAAGGTTGCTTCTCTGGAGATCGAAACTCCCTGGGGGAAGCCTTCTTCTCCAATCATCATTTTGCATCATCAATGCAGCGTTTCCGGCAAGGACGTCCCCGTCGCCTTTCTGAGTCGACACGGAACGCACCACCAGATTGCCCCGCATGAAGTGCCGAATCGAGCCAATATCGCAGCGCTGAGAAGCATTGGTGTCCGAACAGTCATTGCTTTTTCGGCGGTTGGCAGTCTGCAAGAAGCGATCAAGCCGAGGGATTTTGTCGTCCCAGATCAGATCATCGATCGCACAAAGGGTGTACGGCCTTTTACCTTCTTTGAGGGTGGAGTGGTAGGCCACGTACCCTTTGGAGATCCTTTTGACGAGAACGTTGCCAAAATCGTGCGAGAATGTGGACACAGTCTGGAAGGTGATGGCGTTGTGCTACACGACCGCGGAACGTTGATCTGCATGGGTAAGATCCCATCTCTGAGCAATTCTTAAATGTTTGAGTTCGGCTTCTAATTGAAAACGTTTTTAGAGGGTCCGCAATTCTCTACTCGAGCTGAAAGCAACATGTACCGCTCTTTCGGGGGTTCTGTCATCAATATGTCGGCTCTGCCCGAAGCCAAGCTCGCTCGCGAAGCTGAGCTGGCGTATCAAATGATTTGCATGTCGACAGACTACGATTGCTGGCATGAATCTACTGCCGACGTCACTGTCGAAATGGTCATGGGTAATATGAAAGCCAATGCTGTCAATGCGCGACGATTTGTGAAGACTGTCCTCGATGCCCTGGCACTCGATGTGCACGCCGACACTGTCAATGCTAAGCATCTTGAAGGAGCAGTCAAATTTGGTCTCAGCACACCACGGACGGCTTGGAGTGAGGAGGTTAAGAGGAAGATACACTATTTGTTCCCGGGATATTTCTGACCATGAGGCCAATGTTGAACTCGGACAAAATACGGCGGGCACATCGTGAAAATAGAATTTGATATATTACGTCTATTCAAAAATCTCTAAATATAGCATCATATATATACAGTATACAGTTACATATACTCGGGCCTGGTCCATCATTTTACATTCCACTTTTATCAGGCAGAAGCACAGTATATGCGCTAGTCCATAATGGGTATAGTACAGATACAAATAGTGATAATCGCCGCTGCCATCTTAAATCCGCGACAACTCGACTTCTTCTTGCATGATCTGTAGACCTGCGTATATCGTCCCAGGTTAACGCCAAATAATATTCTGAACTAGGCGCTGGCTCGCTGTTCAATATTCTTGATGTACTTTTCTGAATTTCCGTTGAAAGAGTCGGGATTCCACCGCCATCATGCAAGGATTCAGTGCGTTTTCCACCATGCCAAACTTCTACACTGCTACAACCAAGTAAACTAACCATGGTTTCTCTTCTCAAAACAGATATGGGACGTTACGTCCCTCCGGACCAAGAAGGCGTCGCCTCCTTCAACCAAGCCTCTGGGAAAAACCATCCTCTCGGTGCTCGCGCACGCCATCTCCAGACCAAAGGCGCCTTGATCGTGCGCTTCGAAATGCCGTTCGCTGTATGGTGCACAAACTGCAAGCCACGAGAAACACTGATCGGTCAGGGAGTTCGATTTAACGCCGAGAAAAAAAAAGTCGGGAATTACTACTCCACACCAATATACAGTTTTCGCATGAAACATACGGTTTGTGGGGGTTGGATTGAGATTAGAACCGATCCTAAAAACACGGCGTATATCGTGACTGAAGGAGGACGGAAAAGAGATACGGGCGAAGATAAGGAGACCGGGGAACCGGGTGAAATTCGAATTAATTTGTATCCCGGCGACGTGGATCAGAAGGCTCTTGCCGACAAAAACGATGCGTTTGCACGATTAGAAGGTAAAGTCGAGGATAAGCGACAGTTCGATTCGGCAACTACGAGAATAAATGAATTACAAAAGAGGCAGAGTCGCGATTGGGACGATCCATACGAGCAATCGAAAAGGTTGCGAAAGACGTTTCGCACAGAGCGGAAACGACTGGAGAAGATTGCGCAGGGAAACGAGGCTCTCAGGGATAAGATGAGTTTGGCGATTGACGTTTTGGAAGAGTCGGAAGAGGATAGGAGGTTGGCTGGATTGATTGAGTTTGGTCCTGCGTCTGCTGCAACTGGCACGCAGCTATCGGCAGGTAGCAGTCGGACACGACCGACGTTCGAAAATAACGCCGTTGCCACGCGAGTCCCAGACTCGTCAAAGACGAGTAGACGTAAAGAGTCGAAAGCAGATGGTATTCGGAAAGCGCAAGCAAAAGACCCCTCAGCAAAGCGGAAGACCTTGTTGAGTAACGAGCTGCGAGACAATACTCGTGCTGCAGTAGATCCGTTCCTAAACGACGACACGACGACGTGGCAGCCCACAATATTCAAAACACGAAAGGTTCGCGACAATAGGAGTACGCCTCCGACAGGAGATTCACTAAAAGGCGATCAAGAGGCCAGGAGTGACGGTTTGATACTGTCTACAGATGCAAATTGTGCGCCTACGGATTCTTCCGTGTCTGCTGGCCTGGTGGCGTATGGATCAGACTCGGAATAATCTTCATTCGCAACCAGGTTGCGAAGGTTTAATGTACATATATGTTCAATCATGATACCCATCAATAGCTCTAGCGCTTACTTCATTAATTTTATTATTTAATGTTCATCACTCATCATTCATCATTCGCTCATGAATCACATAATTGAAAGTCACTTTAGTGAGGTGTATGCTGATATTACGAAGGCTTGGCCCATGGTGCACGGGTAGGAGCCATATTGGAAGCAGAATTCGTTGAATTGCCAGGCGATGGGTTTTGTGGTGGAGGTCGAGAATTCCTGGACGCGGAGATACTCGAATCTCGTGCAACAGGTGTGGTCGATGGTGTCCCTGCGGCACCCGGTAATGAAGAACCAGGGTTGCTCCATGGAGCACGCGTACTCGCTGGCTCGCCCGTGACAGAAGGCAAAACGGTCGCCGTGTTGGCCTGCTGCGAGTACGGGTTCGATGACGGTTGGGGGGCGCTTGGATCACGATCCCAACTGAATAAAGAGCCAAATGGGAAATGTTGTATGACCGGAAATTTCGAGAGAACTTCGGCATTATACATTTTGATCATACCCTTTATTGAGATCGTTGAAAATCAGAAAAGATTCTTTCAGGATGCGGCAGTCAACAATCAGAATCGAACTTACCTTGTTGATTTTGCCCCATCCATCTTTTACGCCCGAAATATCAAACAGCATGGGACTGTGTTCCCAGAAAGGGCCTTTCTTTACATCGTTGATGAATCCGATGGCTGAAAAGTACATGTTTAATTCTCGTTCCCTCTGAACAATGTCGTGTTTCACTATTGACGATGGATCTGGAGTTCCGGGTAGGGATCCTTCTATAGGTATCGGATCTGCTTCAGTAATGGCGGGCGAGTATTGAGCCGAACCGAAGATGTACGGCACAAAGAAATGATCGTCAAGACCCCATACACCATGAGTTCCAGCCGGCTCTAAAGTATAGGTCTTGATGAGTGACCGGATAAGCTCAAGGTATCTGCACAGGTGATACCGGAACGTGGTTGATTAGCGTTTGAACTGCTTTCTGACTGAGAAATCGAGTCAACTTACGACTCGATCACACCAACAACAATACCGCGCTCTTCAACGCCTCTATCTGCATCCGGGAATACACCCAGTTTCCACAGACAGGCAAGAAACGCCAAGAAGCTTAGTTCGTGGCCAGTTCCGTAATCTAGTCTCTGCGCACTACCAAAACTCCCCAGGAAGTAAGTTTCAACCTCCTTTTTCAAAGACCGGCTTTGAGCATCGTCGCTCTGCAGAGAAGTGTGCGAGTGCTCAGCAAAGTCTGATCCAAATACGTCGTCGAGTAATTCTGGACTCCTTTCCTCGACAACTCGGTACCATTTCCGAAAGCTGATGTTGCCGAATCGCCGTGGACCAGGATCCGGAGGAGCTTCTTGTATAATACTTTCCAGCTTCGAGAGCAAGAGCTGTATCCGACGCACTGGTTCTGAAAATTCAATTTCAGGGCTCTTCAATGGCCAGGTCTGTATTTGATCACCCGTTTTGCGCGGGAACATGGCGCGATTTAGCTGCAGAATAAATAACATAATGTCTCTGTAAGCTTTGGTTGAAAAGAAAGCTTGGACATCTTCGGCACTCGAGATGATTTTTCTTGGCTGGGCAAAGACATGATGCGTCTTGTTTATACGCTCCAGTACTGGGTAGTATTGAGACATGCTGGCTTGAGCTTATGGGCCAAAGACGAAGAAACAGACTGTCAAAAACAATCAGGAGAGTTAAGAGTTACTAGATTAGTTGCTTGGTGGGGAGAGTTCGTCATGATTGATTATTATTTCCAGTTTATTTTAGGAATACCCGCAAATCTTCACACTAGCCCGATATGGCTATTCTTCCTAGGGTTAGGGTCACTAACATATCAAAAGGATCCTTTTCTATCAGCTTTGATACCATACAATCCATGATAGACGCAAATATCAGTCTCCTCACTATTACTGTGTGCCTGAACAAATTTCATCCAAGTTTTCCACTAGCTTGTATATCTCACAATCCTCTAAATAAGCTTTGGGTTTTAAGTTGTATAGATATTTGTTAGCCGGAAAAAGAGCCTATATTCCCCGTTGTAATAACACCGCTCCGGTTTGGCTCAATTAGTTTATTTTCAGGTCGTAAAAAGTCCACAATATTACAAATGCTTAGACAAATGACCACTCTGTACAGTTTTGCTGGAACGCTCGTCAAGACTTCATAAAGTAAAGTTGGAAAAAAAATCATGGATCAACGTCACTCCTTCTCGCCCTGGTCCATTCCACTGATCAATTTCGACCGTCGAGTTCATGTACGAATGAATTCCCCTGGAGCTCCATTGGTCCCGATATATGGTGCCGTTTTCGGGGCTCCGAGCTGTAATCGGCATAATTCGCAGGCAACGGCTGCGGCTCATGGTAGGGAAGATTCCGATTCTGCTTTTTGCGACGACTGTTGAGCCACCAGATGAGCACGGCCGCGATGGCGATGGCGGCAACTGATCCGACTACTGCGCCGGCGATCCATGCTTGGCTCTTGCTAGGGGCCGGCGTAGAAGTAGGGGTTGGAGATGGACTCGAGGTAGATATAGTAGAGGTAGGGCCGGTGGTTGAGGGTGTCGAGGTGCTGAAAGTCGACCTAAATGATGTGGTAGCAGGCGATGTCGTTACAGGTGATGTTGTTGATTGTGTCGATGTGGGTGCTATTCACAGTGCTTAGTAGGTAGGAAAAACTCGGTAGAATGCGGATATGATACATACTGGCTGTAGTTGATGTTGCCGTGGCAGGCAATTCGCGATATACAGTAAATGCAAGCCAGTTCTCAGCACAGAAAATGTTGCTGGCTGTCGGGGTGGCAAATGGATAGCTCTGGAATATAGTCATGGTGCGACATTCGTTGCTGAAAAACACAATACGTCAGTTCGGACTATACGGAGGAGTTGATTCACGCAGAATTCTAATACCAAGTACTTGTTTGGCCATTGTCATAGGTGATCGACCCAGTTAAACAGTTGGTCGCAAATGTGCATGGTTTACCAGAGGCACAGCCAACAGCATAAGTTCCCGATGTCGTCCAAGTGAGGGGATCGGTCAATAATTGAGCTATCAAACTGTGAGCATGAGTTCGCGCAGTCAATTTTAGGTCTTCTCACTTGTTGATGGGCCAATATACCACCCAATGAATCCGGTCTCGGCCTCAGCGGATGTATTGACTCCTGTTGTTTGGCCGAGAACTCCATGAAGCTGTAGCCCGACGAGAAGCACAACCCATAGTTGCTGAAATACCAAGGCCATGGCCAGCTAATTATCTCTTGACTGGAGAGAAGAAGAACTGCCGTACCATGGATGCAAGAGAAAAAGAACTAATTTCCCCTTTTGTGTCCAGATGAGAGACGACATGGATATCTTTACCTATTATACCCGAGAACTACGGAGTACCGACATATTCAGGGCCAACATGGACATCTGCCACTCGCTCTAGGTAGCTTACCTAGGTAGATAGCAGCGCAGCTTCAATTCTCCCAAATTGGGCTGGAAATGAACAGATTTCTGATCTTGCATGATTCAGTAAATCCATTTCGAACAAATCATAAAGCACAAAAATTCGGGGTTCGAGGGTCTGGCCGTCTACTTAACACTAGACGCCCGAACTACACACGACGAAGCCAATGATTGCGGAGATTTCTGTTCTCACGAGGGTTTCCGCATGTTGGTGGCGCTTGAAGCTCTTTGACAAGTTGGCGAGGGCGCGGCGCAGTGTTTCACATTTCAAAAATTAGGAACTAATTGAATCAATCATTTCTATTTCTGGCGTTGCTAATTCAACCTAAATCAACCTAGATTTCGAGGCTGGCCATCTGAACCTTGGAACTCTTATCGGGAGGCCGCGAAACAAATCTTGGAACTAAATCTACACCTCTATTTTATTTCTCTCGAGTACCTCTACTTACATACCTAGGTAGTTGTTCCTCTTTTATTATTTTTCTTCATTTTCAACTTGCCAATACAATATATATCTATACGAGCGTTTATTTTTTGTTCATTCGCTTTCTGTTGGTTTTTCTCATTATTTCCACGATGTTATCTCTTTCCACTATGAAGACAAGCCGATCGGCTCGTGTTGTCATTGCGATAATTCTCTTGTTTGTGGTGGTGCATTTTTTAGTCGCCGCGGGCTTCGGCGAGAACCTCAAATTGCCTTCTTCTTTTTCATCACAATCGCTTCCAACCACTTCGAGTCCTGAGACTCCATCAATTCCAGTGACTCCAGTGACTTCAGTGACTCCAGCGACCTCCAAAGTACGCACTATTCCCGATAAAATATGGCACACCGCCAAAGACATCCACGTCACAGAGAAACAGCAAGAATGGCTGGATAGTTGGATCGAAGTGAATCCCTCGCTGCGCCAGGAGCTACTTACCGACCGATCGAGCGAGACTTTTATTCGATCTCATTTTCAAGCGACCCGACCAGATATTGTCGACGTATACGAACAGCTATCCATACCGATCCTTCGCGCCGATCTATTACGCTACCTGATCATTCTGGCCGAGGGCGGATACTGGAGCGATCTCGACGTCTCTTGCGACAAAAAAGTTTCCGAGTGGATTCCCGCAGAATATCGAAATAGCGAAATAGACTTGGTCGTCGGGTTGGAGTTCGACTTTGAATATCGCGGACCCAATACCGAGGTCGCTTCTCAATTCTGCAACTGGGTCTTTATGGCGCCGCCGTCGTCGCGCAGTCTCCAAATCACCGTCGAGAACATTGTTGCCAACTTGACCCAGATTGCCATCAAACATGGCGTAGATGTCAAAGACATCACCATGGAAATGCTACCCCAGGACATCGTCAACATCACTGGACCGAAGATCATGACAATTTCCATATTGGAAGGGCTCAGCAAGTTACTGGGCAGGACTGTCGATGACCGCGATTTCTCTGGCATCAAACATCCCAAATTGGTCGGCGATGTGTTGATTATGCCCGGTATTTCGTTCGCGGCATTGCAGAACGGCTTTCCCGATGACCAAGGCCCTCAGCTTGTCACACATCATTACGAGGGGTCGTGGAAACAAGCAGATGCCGAAGCAAAGGAGAGGAAAAAGCAGCAGCAAGAGCAGGGTAATGCATGATCTGTCTCAATTTCTTTTGTCCTGTTTTTCTCTTTACCTGATGGGTCTTAATTTGCATATGAGCGCAATGGATGGAAAATTGGCGTTTTACAGTTTGGCACAGGCAGGAACCTACTACCAAGAAGAATATTTTGTTGATTTTATTGTGTAATTAATCGGTCTGTTACTCAATATTGAGTAACGTTGGCGTTTGTACCTATTTTACGAAATCATGCACAGATATATCCCATGAGCAGGGTCTGTATGAAATATAATATTTTGGAGTTGAACTTGGAAATTTCTGAGTTAAAGATGCAGATCGAAGTCGAATGATCGACGCAACTTTTCATAATCGAAATCACGATAGATTTCACTCCTGTCTACGCAGACGGTTGCTGCGAACTCCAAGCACTGCACTATCTTCAAGAAAGTCCCCATGCCTCAGCTTATAAATCACCTGGAATACACCACTGTGTACCTAAGTTGTTATTCAAGTGGTGCGAAAGCATACCCAAAGCTATTTTCATCCCATACCTAGGTGACCTAAAGCTCAAAATGCTGATTGGTGATATAATCCAGGAATGACTGCCCAGATGACTCCAGATCAATTCGTCAGGGATTTTGGAGAATCTAGTCTGTCTGGATGCAAAAATAGCATCTCGTTCATTGTACCTAAGTAGCCTATATCACCTTCCAAGGTTCAGTGACGAAATGAAGCTATCGAGGTAGAGCGTTGGAAATTCATAATCACAAACCTTGGAATGAAGGTTTCTATGCTCCCAGGGCTAAAGACGGTCTTGGAATTTGCTACTTTGGCAAGTTAGATTCTAAAAAATGCTCTACCTAGTACCTAGCTGTGAACATTTTCAACCGGGAAAATAACAAACTGAGCCAAAACGGGATCTATACATTGAGGACTTCCCGGCTACTGCATGGTCAATATATCCATGAATGTATATACATTTCTAGTAAACTTGATTTCCTTCCAAGTTTCAACCTCCCAATTGCATTTGCAGAAAGACAGGCTCCCGTCAGCCTTATCAAAGGAAAGTTCACGATTCACTTTCTATTCCTCCTTGGAGCCGGAGCAGGAGAATTTTATACGCCGGTCTTCTGTTGAACCTAGAATCACTCTGACTCGGGCAAGAGCAGATCACTCAGTCACTAACTCCATTCGAGATCGGCATAGCTCGCGTTGCTGCGTCTAACACATTGAAATGCCATGACTTGACGTTGAGCTGTTCCAAGAATAGCCACCGTATGGGTAAGACGGAGATTCTTCAAGAATAATGAAAGTCGAGTTGCGGACAGACAGAAGCCAAAAATGAGTGCCGACTCATTTTTGAACCGAGGCTTGATGCGCAGTCTGTATTGAGACGAAATTCGTACAAGTAATAAAGAATGCTTGTCATTCTCTAGCCGGAGGGTACGCTTCTCAAGTCAAAACGACCATCTTTCTCGATTCACTCGAGCTCGCTTTTCAACAGATTTCTTTTATCTATCCCACCACGACAGCCGAGTCTCGGAGATGACAAAGCCCCCCAAGCGGAATAACCGTGCTCTCTTCGAGCCAGTGCGTAGAACAACTAAGCGTATGGCCAGGTTGCGTAAAACCGACGAAAGGAGGAAAGTAGCTAAGCAAGCGAGCTACACGAAAATAGCAGGACAGCATAGCACAAAAGATGTCCTTGCCGTCTGGGCTCTTCATAACGCCGACCACGAGGCGAGCAAGCTCTTTTGAAGAGAATACTTTCATTCGAATACTGTCGGAGTCTGTTCGGTTGTAGAGGTGCATGTCTCCATGCTCCTCAAGAGAAATATCCTTTCCAGTTTGGAACCAAGAATGGCGAAGAGAAGTAGTTTGTGAGATCTAGAAAGTCGCTTTTTTCGTGGTCAGGCAGTGATGATGAAAAAAGACAAATCTTTCGATGACGTGGAAGAAACCAAAAAGGCGACTCTAGATTGCATTCTTGATGACTTTCATTCGCGTCTGGCGGCACAAGTCGCCATTTTCTTCTGTTCAACTTCCCCGGACCAATAATCAAAGACTGTTTTCAATACCTCTGTTGAAATTAATTGAGCCACGTCTTGCTTGAAGTGGTCAAAATCAGAGGGGTAGTTGCCCTCTTGCCCAAGATGATAATGACGATTCCAGCTACAAATCCGAGGGACGATACCTATGACACTCATCACGGCTGATTGTCTGTGTCGTTGCTAGATGTGGTGAACATGACCTGATGCTTCTGGAGCGGCTGTTTGGTCACATCAGGATTCTGGACAAAGAATGAAACAATGCACGCTGCCCTGTATGTTTTGCCAGTGCCTGGTGGTCCTTTGACCAATGCCATCCGACCGCTGATCCAGCAGAAGCGCTCTGCAACTCATACTTATGAGAGATTGAATCGAAACGGCGTCCACTTCTCAGGCAGAACAATAACCTTGGAACCAGAGTCCGATGCGATAGGCTGAACAGTAACTAACCGCCCTTACAGTTACTTGACACGTTCCTGCAAGACTTCAATAGTATCCCCGTCCTGGACTGACTCAGAAAGAAGAGATGTCTCCAATTCAACAAATTCCTGCGTCTCCCTATTCCATCGTCAAGTGAGCAGAATGCTCATCATATCACCCGGAGTAACACTCACGGGAAGCATTGCCTCTCCATGCCACGCATTTTCGGGGCCAAGGGTATCAATATCAAAATGAATCTTGAACAGTGTCATGACGGAGAATTTCTTTCGCCTGACCGTCGTTGAATTCAAGAGTAGCGATGTATCGACGTTCCCCAGCAAATGGAATGTGGATCGTCTTGTCCGGCCGCTGTGTACGAGTCTTCAATAGGAATCTCTCGGAAAATTCTGGTCTGGCGAAGCGTAAAGTTGGTAATCGAGAATTCCATACTATCTCTTTAACCCCGTGAATTAGTAATTGAAATCAACCAACAGGACAAGGTAGCGGGCTACGATTGTTGGCTCACCTCTGCTATCGTTGAGCAATCTATTATAGTTCAGGTCTTCGTCCCATATTTGGTACACCGCGACTTGCCAGCTTTGGGGCTGGGTGTTGCGTCCCACGTATAGAAAAAGTAGAGGTATCATGCCGTTGACGACTTCGAGCTAGACCCATGATGGAGTGGCAGAAAGGAATATCTTGATGTCAGGCAACATGGAATATTGAATGTCGCTGTGTCCGGGTTTCCAACGTCATAAGACTCGTCAAGAACCTCGTAAGAACATCTCTCTCAGAAAATGCTCATTTGACGAGCATCTGGACAGGTGAGAGTACAGTAACTCCGACTGACGTCCATCCCTCACTGTAGCATTGCATTTCAAAATAAACGAAAACGAATCAATAACAGTCTTGCCAGGAAATCGCTTTCGGAACCTTACAAGTCCATGAGGGGAAAAATCACAGGAAAGAAATGTATCAGCCGAAAAAAAGAGCCAATATTCACCGTTATAATACCGACCTCCTAACGGAGATGTATTTTGGCTCAGTTGGTTATTTTTCCGGCTGTAAAAGTTCACACAATGTAAAATGGCAGATGAGATATTGAAAGAATCTAGGAACCTAGACCTGTAAACGTTTGATCCGCAAACCACATTCGAAAAGCCATAGATAGCTCTTGGATTTCGAGAGAATACTGGTGGTTCACGTAGGTAGATGAGAGTAATTAGAAGGATAAAAACATTGTAGGATTTGAGGAGGATAGGTACGCTGCTTTTATACCCCGTCGCCAACAATGGAACCTGGGAATGGAACACAGCGTTCCACAGCTGATGGAATCACTCTGGAAAGTTGATTGTGCCCTGTTTGTTTTGTCGTTTGTGTGTTTGCTTTATTTTCTTTATGAACAGGGTCCACCCGGGCAATCGGGGCAGTATCTGGGCGCTGGCTGTAACCGGATTGATGCCGTAAAAGTTGAGGTTGCAGGCTTTACCCATCCTTGGCAGCTTATACTTGCACGCAAGAACAGTTATACAGGTATCTTCGACGGCCATACCCTTCTCCTTTTTACTGGCTACTCTCTTTGTTCAGTATCGGTGAGCAAACCTGGAATAAACAACTTAGACGAGATTGGTCTTGGGAGGCGAGGCTGTCCACGAATCAATATTTGCGGCATTATTGAATTGCATTAGCTGGGCTAGAATTACCTGTCCAGTGCTCTTTCCAAACTTGATTCACCGAGAGTGTCCATTGTGGTGAGCTAGAATATCAGCTATTTTTCTTGCTGCAAGCACATGCTTTTCATCCTTTTCTGTCTGCGGAAATTTGCGCTCAGTGCCCGGCTACGATAAATGCCTCACTCGAAGGGCCAGGCAGCTTCTATGGAATTTCATCTTCCGTCTGAAGTTTTCCTTAGTTCATGGGCCATGAAAGCAAGTATTCCGAAATTCTACCGAAGGCCGTAAAAAGCAGACAGCTGTTTCACATTTTCGTAAGGCAAAACAGCGGATAAGCGATCTGAACAGTTTTGTTTCGAAACAAGATATTCCCAGGAAAACTAGAAAACCGCCAGACTGACAAGAAAAACGAAATGCAGGAATAAAGGAGGAACTGAAGTGAGAGATAATTCCCGAAGTCCCCCGTGTATAAGGTATTAATAAAAAGTCGGATCCCTCCGTCCAAGAAGCAAAAAAAGGTGGAATCTCCCGCCTGATTCACAGGTGTCTCTCGATATGGAATACTAACTATGCAGTTTCTGGTTGTATCAAGAAAGCCCAATTCCGTTGCAGTCGAGCGCAATAACCAACTATGCTATTGGGAGTTGCTTGTAATTCTGGAATGGATTAAGTTAATGTAGGTACCTAGATAGATACTAAGAAAACGAGCTCTCGAACCCACTCAATGGGCAAATGTCTGCCCAGGTGGCAACGTCGGTCAATGGATGACAGTTCTGAATGCTAGTAGACAAGATAAGTGGCAGCTTTCAAGGTATACCCATCAATTATACCTAGGTACAGAGAGAGTTGAGAAAATTATGCAATCGTCACGAAGTACTTGACATCCTTGAACCCGCCGAAGAATTCAATCAACTCAGGAAATAAAAGGTTTTGCTGTATGACAGGAGGACGATACTCATAGCGGCTTGTAGACAATATCCAACTACCTAGGTAGTATCAGTCAGAGAATTGCTACAGTATTAATTTCTCTCTACAATCGTAAGAAGCAATCAAAGATGAATTCGAATTAGGGCTTGAAAATCACATGAATTTGGTTCGCCCTTTCCAACGCGAGATAAAATAAGTTTCCGGAAATTGCCTAGCGCGCTTTGACTGCCCTCCAAGAAAGTGAGCTTTGAGCGCGGCTCATCATTAACTTAACTTAACAACTATTATCGCGGAAATTATTCAATCGCGTCCTAAAAAGTTGATTACAGCATATTAAAGCATGACAATCATCTCATCTTGATTGTTACACGAATATTCGATGATGCGTCGCCTATTTTTGTCTGATTCGTGGTGAGAAAAATACGATCAGCGCTAACTTGGCGTCACTCGACAGTATTAGAAATGGCGCGTCGCGCAACGAAACAGCGCACCGCGAGTGAGCAAAACAGTGTCCTCTTTATTAATAGCGTGTCGGAGGATCAAGAGACAGCTCACCGCAGCTCGCCGAGGACAATTCAATTACGCAGAAAGCAAGATTACAGTCGACGCGACAAGCCCGAGGACAGATACAGAAAAGGGCTTCGCGACACGGATCAGAGACAAACTAGAAGCTCGTTACGTCTGAGAAAGGACAATTTTCCTCATGAGAAAGGTCCCGTTGTTGAGATACCCAACGACAGCTTGTTCGTGGAGCAAGATGCCAGTGACGATTCCAAAGATGACGAAGAGACAAACAAAGCAGGGGATGAGGACGACCACGACGACGAGGCGGAGGAAGCAGAAGAAGACCGGAGCCCAGACGACGATGGTTCCTCCATCGGTTCAGACGAGAACAACGCAATTCCCGAAGACGAGCAGCAATTGCAACACGAGCAAGAGCAAGCAGTCAATCTATTGATTTCCTCTTCTGCGCCAGCGGATGAGAGCCCAACCCGTACCGATGCGGACTCGATCAATCGGGTCCCGGTGAGCCAGCCATTGGAAAACGACAAATCACAACAAGAAAATGAGAGCAACGAAGAATCACCAAGAATCACCCCTGTCACGAGTCCCGCAAAGGATGTTCAAGGCCGGCCTCGCCCTCAAACACCGGCAACAGCACCGAAAGCAAAGCCTGTTAATATCCCAGCCAGGCAACTACAGGCAACCCCGGAATCTTCGACTCGTAAGCGCCGGCGGATCTCCACCGACAGTGATTCTGACCTTCAAAGAAATGTGAGACGCAGAAATACGTTGAATCTCGGTCACGATACCGCTGTCCGCAACAGTACAATATTGGCAACATCAGCACCGAGAATGTCCATGCCTTCTAGTAGTAGAGTTCTATCAACTTCAATTTTCCGAAGGCCTGAATACGAAAGAACTCCCAATCGTGGATTTATACGGAACCGGACCCCCGATGCTATCATAAGTGGTCAGCAACCGAGGTCGTCGGCATTGATGGCGGCGTCAGCCTTTGAAGATTTGGATTCTCTATCTGACGACGCAGATGTAGAATTACTCCCATCTGACTATGAAGAAGAAGTTGATGCAGAGCCCGAGACAATCCATTTTTCTGCGTACGACGATGCAATGAAAATTGTGGACTTACAAAGAAGTTGGAAAAGATTAATGGACAACTGCCAAATTGTCAGAACGATTGATTCTGATGAGGACCAGCAGTATAAGCGGGTTGACGAAATTGAGAGGAGTATAAAAGACATGATCAACGATTACAGGCGCATACAAAGAAAGCGCTCTACGGGCCGTATTGTCGCCTCTAATGAATGGGATCGATTGAGGCAAGAAGCCAAAACTATTTCTCGCGACGCGGACAAACTTTTGAAATCTCTGCATCAGCGCGCAAAACGCGGTCTGGAAGACAGCGACCTGCAGGCTCAAATCAATGCGGTAGAATATGCAAAGCTCATTTACAAGAAAGTGATGACTGCACTCAGTGAAGTCGCTCTAGAGTGCTTGAAGGCGTATTACGCCGACGAGGACGAGTGGCTGATGGCCGGTGGGTTCTCGGCGGTCTTGGATATACTGGACATTGCAGGCCGAATCGATTCGTCATTGACAGCGTTGCATAAATGCAGGGTGTTGATGCTGTCTCCAGATCCCGGCCGACATATGCGCATTGAACTGCGAAACATTCAGAAATCGCTGGCCGAGGCCGAGACTTATGAAGCTTCAAGAGGACGATGAGTTGATTTCGTTGACAACAAGAGGAAGTGCTTCGAAAACTACGGAATTTCCTTGATTTGTGCGACATTTGCCTCCCTTGATGGTCATTTCTTCTATCTTTATTTTTTGCCCATTCAATGATACCACTCGACTGTTTGTCATTGCTTTTTTTCGACTAGGCTATGTCCACTACATAAGTGATTAGGAGCAGTATGAATTGATATGACTTATAATAGTACATCTGAGGCGTGGGAGTTCTTATCCTCTCTGTAACACTGACCCGCGTTGATCCGCGCTTTCAACTCCTCATCTATTCTCTGTAGAAACATCGTGATGGCGCACACCGATATACTAACTAAATTTTATACATGTATGTGTATATCTATATATCCATATATATATATATATCTAAGTCGGTCAGAACGCAATCTTATTGGGCAAAATGATGCTGCTTCGTGTCGCGTCGAACTATTCCCCTTCCAGGCTAGCGCTCTGCGTTGTCAAGCTAAAAACTCCCCTCCTTCACCAATTCTCAGTCTGGAATTGCCTCACCTTGGTCACCTTTTCAGTGTCAAAAGAATAATATCTATCTCATTCAAGTCTCTCGTTTCATCTTCGGACACGTCGCATCCTGTGCAATACCCAATTTCATGCTTTATTACCGAACGAGGCTCTTTGTTGACATTGCAGTGGCCAACCGCGGTTGCTGGTGGGGAACAGGGGCAGCTTAGCTCGACTTTCCGTGTATCCGTAAGGTACGGAGTAGTGTCTAGTACGTGCCTTTTGCCCCTTAAAAAATCTCAATGCCAGCCTACTAACTGAGTGGCTCTTCGTCAGCGAGTCAATTGGGCAGTTTGTTTCACCGATCGCGTCTGTGCGTTGCTGCGAACTCAGACTTCTAGCATTTTAATTAGGGACCACCTCCTAGCTTTTTTTTTTATCGTGACTCCGTCCCTTTGCCGTGCTGTTGGTCGTGAAAAGAACGTATATAGCCATCGTTCGGAGCTGTGATCGCGCGATTGCGATTGATAAACCTCGTCATCTAGAATTGATTACTCTTTGAAGGTAAGTGAATATTTCTGTTGCGAGAGACCAAGAGGGGGCTTCGAGGACGAGTGGGAGAGAGGGGGAGAAGACATGTCGACAACCTTGGAAGTTAAAGGATTCGATCCGGCTCGGAATAAAACGCTCAAGATTTGATCCACGAGTGCGAGCTGGGGTGCAGTTCCCAGAAGCTCGTGTTTCACGAACGAGCCAATTTGCTTTGAGCCAGACACGTTGCAGCGACATGGATCCAATCGGGGTCAACTGGCAGGTGCATACGTGCCCTTGCATGCCATGACTCGAAGCGGACACGCGCTGCTCCGCCTGATAGCATCTGGTGTACTCCGTACCGGACCCTATTGTTGATTGAAGCTGCCCTCTTGGGTTTATTTTGAAGATCAAATATTGGCAAAGTCTTTTATCTAACCTGCCCGCCTTCTCCCTTAGTGTTTCATTTTCGGTTCGATATTTTCGTCAGCGCGAGGATTTGCGACATTGAATCATGTCTACCACAGAGGATACTCTGCCCGCGGGCTCTCACGATGTCGAAACGGTCACTTCCGATGAACCAGCTGTTCCTCCAACCGCCGACGAGACTTCTCAGGCTGATCCAGGCCCAGAACAAGCCGATATACCTCCTCAGACTCCGGTGGATTCTGCGCTCTTGTCCGGTGAAGAATCCAAGTCTGAAGTTGTGACCAGTCCAGAAGCCGGAAAAGCGAAACCGTCCCCGGCGAAAAAGTCGGGTACCTCGAGTGCATCGACGGCCACCAAACGACCTGTTACAAGTTCGGCGACACCAAAGCGTACTGCCGGAACAGCATCCACCAGTTCTGCCAAACCAGCATCGCGAACTTCGACTACCGGTACTACCACGCTTAACAAGCCGCCTACCCGGCCTACCACTACTACTACCAGTACCGTCCGAAGACCTCCCAGCGCCGCTACAACTGCCACTCATCGGTCTCGTGCTTCAATTAGTAGCTCAGCAGACGAAAAGTCGTCGAAAGTGGCCAGTTCCGGCGACGAAAAGAAGAGCATCTCCAGCGCTGCCAAGCGCATGTCTCTAGCCGGCACGCCTTCTTCTCGCGCTCCTACAAAGACTGCTACGTCCACTGCAGATCGACGAGCAAGTGTAATTGGATCAGCCACGGATAGAAAGACACCATCGTCGGCGGCAGCCAGAACAAGCACGACAGCATCAAGAGCTACTACGTCGTCCACGGCAAGTCGTACCACCGGAACAACAACGTCCACTTCACGTACTGCGGTGCGTCCTACCTCGAGCTCTACTGTCAAGCCATCAACTACCGCCACAAAACGCCCAGGCACTGTTTCGGATCCCAAGTCGTCTTCTGCAGACGCCGCAAAGCTCGAAGAGCTTCAAGAGAAGCTATCTACCAGTGAATCTACCATAACAAGCCTGAAGGCTGAACTGGAAGCAGCACAAGAGAAACTGTCGACCTTCAGTGAAATCGCCGAAGGAGAATCCTCTAAGATCGAAGCCGCTGTGGAAGCTATTCGTGCCGAGCACGCTGCTAAGATTGACAAGCTTTCAATTGATCATGCGCAGACTATTCAAGACTTGCAAGAAAAGCTTGCAGCCGCTGAATCGCGGCACAAAGACTTGGAGGCGAAATCCGTGCAGGAATTAGAGGAGGCCAAGAAGTCAGCAGCAGATAATAATGACACCAAGACCGCAACTGTATTAGAAGAGCTCAAAACGGCACATCTGGCAGAACTCCAGCGCCTTCAGACTGAATTGGAAGCTGAGAAGAAAGCCGCAGCAGAAACTGCATCGCAAATTTCTCGCCTTACTGAAGAGCTAGAGGCACAGAAATCAGCTCAGGAACTTGCCACCAAGGCTGCGGAGGAAAAGGAAGCTGCCGCTCGCGAGAAACAGGCCGCTTTGATCGATCAGCTTGAGAGGGAGCTCAAAGGACGAGACCAGGTTGTTGAGAATCTTGAGGTCGAAATGAAGAAACTCTCCGAAAGCAAAGAGAAAGAAATTGCCACTGAGAAGGAGGCCTCTGTTGAGAAAATCTCGGCTCTGGAGGCTAAGATTTCTGAGCTCGAAGGCAAATTGTCCGAGACACAATCGTTGCAAACTGATTCTGAGAAAACCAACAAGCTTTTGATAGAGAAGGAAAATGAAATCGCGGAGCAAAGTGAGGTCATTAAATCGTTGAAGGCCGAGATCGACCAGCACAAGGCCACCACGGCGTCTTTGACAGCTGAAATTACGAGCTTAAAGGCATCTTCAGGCGACGCCGAAGCGCAAACCAAAGAGCTCGGAATTGCCCATGAGCGGAATATTGCTGAGCTCAAAGCGAATCACGAATCAAATGTCGCTGCACTGATTGCTCAGCACGAACAGGCTCTATCAGAGAAGTGGCAGACAGCGGAAACTAAGGAGAGCGAGCTTCAACGTGAGTTGGAGGCTGCGAAAGAGGCCCAAATCCAGCTTGAATCTGAGCTAGCTGAGGCCAAGTCCACGATCGATGGTCTCAGGAAGGACTTTGAAGCAAACATTAGCTCTGCCAACAACGTTGCCGGGCAGGAAATCGAGTCTTTGAAGGGGAAGGTTTCCTCAATGGAGTCTGCCCTGAAGGTCGATGCCGAGAAGATTGCAGCACTGGAGACCGATCTCAATGCCAAGCAGGAAGAACTCGACCATTTACAGAAACAATTGAAAGAAGAAGCCGCTGCCGCGTCATTGTCCGCAGACAAGCTGGTTCAGGAAACAAGCAAATTATCTGCAGAACACGCACGTGTCATCGAAGCATTGAAATCCAGTCATTCGTCTAACGTGGAACAACTATCTTCGACCCATGCAGAAGTCCTTTCATCTCTCCAATCAAGCTACGACGAGCTTTTGAAATCCAAAGAAGTCCTCGAAGCTGGTCATGCGGAGAAACTAAAGGCTCTTGAGAATGAACTTTCTGCCGCTCAACAAAACAGCGCCACTCAATCCGCATCTCATGCCCAGGCACACCAGGCAGAGATAGATGCGTTGGCAAAACAACATGCAGAGAAGTTGCAGGATCTTGAAAAGCAGCTCAGCAATGCTCGCGAGGATAATTCCGCTCAACTAGCCCGCCAGCTGGAAGCACACCAGACTGAGATTGATACCCTGAAGAAAGAACATGTAGAGCAGCAAGCTAAATTGAAAGCGGAATGGGAGGCTGCTCAAGTTGCCAAGGCCACTGAGGCTGACTCGGATCATTCACGTGTTATCGAAGAACTATTGACTGCACATGAGGCCAAGTTGACAAATCTGCGGAATGAGTTGGAAACATCTCATCAAGAAAAAATTGAATCCTTGCAAAACTCCCACGATTCTGTCCTGCGCAACGTCAGTGAACAATTGAGCAAAGCCAATGCAGCAGCAGCTGACACATCAGTTGTCGACGAACTTAATCAACGCATTGCTGACTTGACGGCGAAGCTGAGCCTTGCAGAGAAGAACCTCTTAGCAGCTGAGAAGGAATCATCGAAATCTGTATTCGATCTGACCAATAAACATAGTCAGGAAGTCTCAAAAGTCCAAAAGGAAATTGAGATACTCACTCAGAAGCACCAAGCTACTGTTGCTCAGCTTGAACAGGCACAGAAATCTGTTGGGGATCGGGATGAAATTCAATCACAACTGGCTTCCGTGAGAAAGCAATCGGCATCTGTTGAAAGCGAAATGAACAACTTGAAGCAAGCTTATGAGCAGGTTCAAAAATCCCTACAGTCAGCCCAGAACCGCAACAAGGCCATCGAAGACCAGATTGAGAGGAGCGAAAAGGCACTTACGGAACAAATCGAGAAGAACATGTCTCTGGTGACCCAGCTGACTGAGGTGGAATCTAACATATCCACCAGCCGCAAGCGCATCCGTGAACTGGAGGCAGAACTGGCTGCATTCAAAAAGCCAGCCGACGACACAAAACCTGTCATTGCCGGCAGTTTGAATGCCAGTCGATGGGCGACGAGCGATGACGGCACAGAAGAAAATGGAGGCGCATCTGCGGAAGGTGAGGAACTTGGATCTTCCATAGAGGGAACGGTGGGGACGCCCCGTTATTGATGCCTCTTTCGGGACTTGTTGCAATTCACGAATCGATGCTAATGATTACAGATGGCGAGCATTCAAGAACAGCTTAAACAGATTCGCGCGGCCAGTGATGATTGGTATGACGAACACCGAAGGTAATCTTGTGCTATCCACGCAGTGCGTTTTCTAGATTTCTTGCTAATGTATTTTTCAGGATTGTGGGTGAACTAGTCCAGGCATCTCGTGGAACAACCCCGGATCCTTCTTCTAAGGACAATAGTTTGAAATCTCCAACACAAGCCAGCCAAGCCGGAAAAACCGACCGTTCAGAAGACTGACTGTCTTGAGAAATTTGGAAATTTCGCAGACAAAAGGTCAAATGAAAACAATTCCTCCGATGTGATCACTTCATTTGAATTTTCTGCCCGCGAAAATCAATCTTCAATCATCACTGCTGTATATAAGCTATATTGAGATTTCTACGGATTTCTCATCTTGTACGCTTTCTCGGATACCCTCTACTGTTTTTCATTGATGTCATGTTTTGTGAGATTTTGTGTTTGCGCTATTTGCGATTTCTTTGGTTTCTTTTGTCAATTCAAGTTTCCGTAAATATTGTAATACTCCAATTCTCAGCTCTTTCAAGAACATAAGTTGACGAAAAATTCTACTCTACCTAGGTACCTATGGACATTCAAACAAAAAATAAAGCCTGAGTGAACCACACGAATTTACTGCTTTCCCATTTAGGTATGAGCCTAAATGCAAGGATAGAAGGTTTTGTATTCGAGGTATGAAATATATGGTATCCGCCAAATGGTCCACGGGTATAAAATTGATGTATATCAATCAAATGTAATCTTCTTTCCTTGAAAAGTGGCCTGGGCCTTCTCCTGTTTGGCTTTCTTGGCCGCTTCCCAAGAGGGGTGTAATTTATTCGACGTAGCACTCGATTTTGAAGCCGAGCTTTGTGTTTGGGACTCGCGTTTTTCAACGGATTTCTCACCTTTGACTTCTCCCCTGGTACGCGAGGATGGGCCTAATCGGCTTGTATTGCCCCCAGTAGCCCATCTGGGTTTATCAGATTCGTCTGTAGCACCACGCTTTGCATCCCATCCGCTATTCTTATTCTGAGACTTTCGATCTTTTTTACTTTGCTGTTCTTGAAGGTGTTTCGCTTTGGTACCGTACTTCTTTTCCCAAAGAGCTCGTCGTGCTTGCTGGCCCATTCGATTTTTGCGCTGTGCCTTGCCGGCCGCGGCGGCTGCTACCTCGTCGTCTTCATCAGGTTCAGATTCGGAGCCAGACCAGTATCCACCCATTGTCAAAGAGGGCAGGAAAGTAGTTTCTTTCAAATTCGGCTTGTCGGTAATTTGGTCTTTGGCGGTTTTTGATTTGACAAGGGTGGGCGGTGGTGTTTGGGATTCTGACGAGAATCCAGACCAAGAGACTTCTGACATGGAGACTTCTGACACGGAGACTTCTGGCACGGAGGACGATTCTGCAGAAGATACAGAAACGGTGTCTGGTATTTCAGGTTTCGTAGATGCCTTGATGCGCGCAAAATCGAGTAACTGTTGCTCTGCGTCGTCGTCTCCTTCCGAATCAGAGTTATCAGAGGCCGACGCAAGGCGGGCATCGAATTGCGAAAGGTCTAGACTTTCGTCTTCTGATACCTCGTCCACATTCACATCGACTAGATATTCCTCCGATGTTGATTTTGCCTTTCGTAAAGACTTGTCCGTCGTTTGTTCACCTTCGGATACTTTCGCACTCAGTTTGTCGTCATTCGTAATTGACCGCGGATCTGATTGCTGCTGCTTTTTCGCAGGTTTTTCGTCAACACCGAGCAGAGTTCTAATATCACTAAGGATATCAGGCAGAGTATTTTGCACTGGATTTGATTTGAATAGCCGGGCAGTAACATTGGCTTCCGCAGGGTCTAAAGGTCCGGATCCAGAGCTCAATGAGCCACTGACGCTTTTGTCAAGCCGCGCAAATTCAGGCGATTCGGCTATACGTTTTGTCTTTTTCAGCTGTTTCAATAGGTACCGCTGCGCAGTTTCGTGGAGGTCAAGTTTCTGAAAGAAAGTCAATTGGCCGGATCATCAACGAATGAAAACTGGCTTGCTGCCAGACTTGGATTCAACCACGAACCTTCAGAACATGAACCTCCTTCTCCAGCCGTTCCAATGTCTCGGCTTCATTCTCCTGTTTCGCCGTCTTCTGTCTTCTGCCTAGTTTCTGTCTCTCAAAGCCTCGGGCTGTCTTTAACGCACGGAACAGAAGTTGCGATCCCCGTTCAAATTTGTGGCCTAGTCTAGTGGCTTTTACCCGGTTGAATTTCTCCTCTGCACCTGCAGGAAGATCAGTCTCCAGGTCAGACAACTTCCGTTTCGGCATTGTGGCCAATACAGTATCGATTGATTTCAGAGAGAGCGATGTCGAGGTATAAAAGCAATGGTGGTGAAAGAGCTGTTGCCGTTCCGCAAAAAATATTGTGGAGACACACGTCATTTCATTCTGTGATTGGTGGCAGCCATCCACTTAGTAAGTTGAAGTTCTTTTCTTCGGTGTTTGTTCTGTTTGCATAAGAGCCTGGTTCAACGCCATTTCCATCTATAACAACCATTGCTCCTGCAGAGCAGTCATAGTCTTAGGACCTGGAGATCTGGTATTATCAGGGTTATAACCAAATGCATCAGTGTCAGTATTATTGCTCCGAGAGCCATCAAGATAGATCCTCCACGGCGCAATTCATGCGAGAAAATAAGTTGAGGCGGCGCTATATATTCCCGGCCGAAGAATGGAAGATTCAATGAATACCTACTGCTTCCAACCTTAAGTGATAAAACAACCTTGGAACCTTGGAATTTATGCACTTATCCACCACCTAGTTTTATATCTTCTCGGTTGTCTCTATTCGCGTTGTAAATATTATCAAATGACAATTTAATTAGTGAAGAGCAGCCTGAAATATTTGGACAGTTAGTTGCCTTGAGCCTTCCAAGGTCGAGAGTCAGGTGCAGTGTTACAGACTACAGTACTCAACTCTCCATACTGCAGGTGGGCTTGGGTTAATTGCAGCTCCTATATTTCGACCGAAAGACACAGTGATAGTTCCAATGTTTTTTCAAACGAGACCTGAGTATTTTTATCCTCTTCCATCGCCCTTATCCATTCTTTGAACGGGACTGATGGATCTCTATATACAAAAACAGACGTAACAAAGACATGGGCGTAAAGAAAGGCTAAGTTTACAAGAGGTGTTTTCCTGCCTACTTCTTTTCAGCGGGTTTCTCCTCGGGCTTTGGTGTAGGAAGTTTAAACTATTTCAGCGCATTGTGTCGTTAGCATACTTTCGAGATTCAATGGAGATTGGAAATTAGGAAACTCACCGATTCCGGAGCACGGTCGGTACCCGAGCCGATCTGTTCCCAAGCAGAGCTACCTCCTTCAAAGTTACGGAATGCCTGCGTCAGCTCCAGAGGCTCGTATACAATTCGCTTCTTCTCTTCATCGTAGCGAATCTCGGTGTAACCGGTCAGAGGAAAGTCCTTGCGGAGAGGATGACCGTCAAATCCGTAGTCAGTCAACATGCGACGAAGATCCGGATGACCCGAGAAGAACACGCCGAACATGTCGTAGACTTCACGCTCATACCATAGTGCGCCGTCAAACAGACTGGTTACACTGGGTACTGGCTGCGCTTCGTCGCAGTAAGTTTTGACACGGATGCGGGAATTGTGACGGATACTGAGCATGTTGTACACAACCTCAAAGCGCTGATCCCGGGTGGGATAGTCGACTGCAGTGATATCGGAAATTTGCGTGTACTCGGCAGCCGTATGATACTTCAGGAAGGTCATCACGGGGATAATACCAGCGGGAGGGACGTAGATAGTGAGCTCGTCTTTCCAGACAGAAAACTGCTGGACGTATTTCGGAAGGCACGATATGATATATTGTCCGTATTTGTGCATGGCATCTGCTTGGTCCTTGTATTTGTCCGCAGGGTTGACTACAGGAGCTCGGAGCTCTCCTTGAGCTAAACAAACAGTTGGCTTAGTCCATGCTCTTCTTTCCTCAATAATGCCAATTCAGTAATCCCACAAAAGAAGTTCACTCACGAGGACGTGTCGCGTGTCTCATATTGGGAACGGGATCCTCTTGATCGACTCGACGAAACTGAGTCGACGAGAAAGAGCGAACGCATACTGCAGATCGCGCAGCGCTTCCAGCTGAGCGACTGCACCTCAATCGCAGCAGAGACCGGGTTGCTGCCATGTCGACAAGCCAATTGATGCACAACGTTGTCAACGTTGTGCGGATGAAGCTGATTAAAGGTTGTTGTAGGAGTAATTGACCCGGCAGAGTAACTCGAGCAAAAGTAACATGGAGATGGAGATCCCCCAGCGACGTTTCCCGAAGCGAGCAGCGCGTCACATGATCCCGCTCTTCGGGAAGACGGCTGGATCACGTGAACAAGACACGCGCGAATCAGGAACGCCAAGCCAAGCCTTTGACAAGGAAGGAGCCAACGAGTCGTGGTTCCAGTTTGCTCCTTCCGCCTCGAAAGGAAAGAAGAGAGACAGAAAAAGAAGTTCTTTTTTTTCTTTTCTACAATCAAAACTTCCTCCCTCTTCTCCATCTTCTCACGGTCCTTCTGGCGTGCTGGGTTAACGGTATATTTCTTCATCTTCTTTTCCTTGTACCTTTTCTGTTTATCTAGACTCTCCACGCCACTGTCATTAATCTCTTCTTCGCCCAAGCCGATTTTGCAAAGCAGCCACCTTAGTGCTGTGGCTTCATCATTTGTGAGCCAACTTGGTTATTATTCAATATCTCGTGGCGAACTACCAGGTCCTCTACATCCAAACTTGCGGTCTATCATGTCATATCGCAATCAGATCGACTCTGTCATCGACGATGATGACGAGACTTGGTAAGAAAACTTCCCCGAACGTTCGGCGCACTGATGCCGTGATCCAAATTCTGACCTACTTTTTCAGCCCACTTTGCATCGAGGAGTTTGACCTGTCGGACAAAAATTTCAAGCCTTGTCCATGCGGTTACCAGGTACGTGCTATACTCAAATTCTGACAGCCGCCGTCCCGTTGATGATGACTGCATTTCTACCTTGCACTCAACTATGCACCTGCCTATTGTACTAACAAGTCGCCTCCCTTTAGATCTGCCAATTCTGCTACAATAATATAAAGACACATAGCGAAGAAGGTCGATGTCCGAATTGCCGGCGCGTTTACGACGAGAGTACTATCCAGTACAAAGTGCCTGATGCCGACGAGTACGTATCTTGTTCCATCTGATATTGAAAGCAGCGCATTCCACTTACCGATGACTGCACTACAGGTTCAAAGCCGACTTGGCTCTGAAACATCGAAAAGCCGCCGCTGCCAAGAAAAAAGAAGCCGAAAAACGGGAAATCGAGGCGTCCAGTCGAAAAAACCTTGCCGGCGTTCGAGTCGTGCAGAAGAATCTTGTCTATGTCATCGGGTTAAATCCTACGATCAGGGACGAAGGGCAACTCTTACAAACTCTGCGTGGGCCTGAATATTTCGGTCAATACGGCGAAATTGATAAGATTGTCGTCAGCAAAGCTAAGCCAGGCGGTAATCCAAACCAAGGTATTGGCGTTTACGTAACATTTTCCCGAAAAGCTGATGCTGCTACTTGTATCGCCGCTGTGGATGGATCAACAAATGGTGACCGACTACTCAGGTTCGTAACATATGCCACCCTGTCCTGGTTTCAATCTGCTAATCGAATTTATAGGGCGCAGTATGGTACCACTAAATATTGCTCATCGTTTCTGCGAAACGAACCGTGTAATAACCGTAATTGCACATTTCTTCACGAAACCGGCGACGACAATGAGAGTTACAGCAGGCAAGACTTGTCCTCGATGAACACTGCGCAACGGCAGCATTATCCTCCGGGTGCGATGGCTACTGCGCCTCGACCGTTTGCGCAAGGTTTACAATCACAGCCAATGCGCAGACAAGGCAGCAAAGACGAAGGCTCAAAAACAGTACCAGATGGCCCTGCTTTGCCATCGTCTGCCAGCTGGGCGAACAAGGACACCCCGGTTCTTCGTGCAAGACGTTTGAGTACCACAGGCAGTCGTTCGTCACCAAGTCCGAAGCCTGCAAATGCGCCGCTCGTCAAAAACGAAGAAGTGAAGAGAAATTTTGGCGGAGCTCAAGAATCGCGAAAGTCTACTCCTGCTCCGTCCTCCGCTCCTAGTCAAAGTCCAGCTCCTACGCAACCAGCTCCCCAAGCCAACCGACCAGCACCTGCCAAAGACAAATTATTAGAATCGCTTTTGAACTCAATAAATTCCCCGGCCTTCCGCTTCGTCTTTTCAACCGAGGGCTTGTCAGAAGAGGATCTCAAGTTTATGGATAATATCCCTTCATTTATCGATCCTTATGGAGGAGTGAAACGTCGGGCGATGCGCGAGAAGGTCGAGCAAGAACGCGCAAAGCATGAAGCGGAAAACCATTCTTTGCTGCAATTGACCGCAAATTTGGAAGATGAAAATAGAGAAAGTGGCAGTCTACAACTAGGAGGAGAGCCAGATGACATGCACTCCTTGAGGGGCACAGCTTCTCGTAATCGAGACGTGCACGGCGCCATTCAACCTCCATCTCAACAAACCACCAATAATAACTCGATAGTCAACTCGCCTGCGTCTATGGCCCAGCAATTCCATCCGTTGAGTCTGAACAATCGCAGTTTGACTCCACTTCAACAAGAACAACTTCTACTTATGAAATCAGGCCAACAGCTGGGAGTTATGGATGCACTGAATCCTAGTTTCGACCAAGGCTCTCAATCCCGATCGAGCCTGTTACAAGGCGGGATTCCTCAGTTAGGCGTAAGTATTTCTCATTTCCAAATCATTCCGTTCTAGGTTCAGTTCTCATTATTTATTGCAGGCGTCGAATTCGAGATCATTTGGACCACAAAACCCTTTGCAGTCTGGCAACTTCAATCCGCTTTCTGCTCCAACGCCACAGCAAGGAATGTCGAATCAATTCTATACAAGCAGCGTCCAGGGTCCTCCACCAGGTCTGAAGACTGCTGGTACGCCTCCAATTAGTGGAGGCGGTATGTTTGCACAGGGTCACGGCTTCACATCAAATTCCAATCTCGGTGTCGGTGGGAATGTCTCTAAACAGGACGCGAATCCGGATCTTATGCGCGAACTCCTTCGAGGTCGTGGTGTATCGGCTGGGACAGGTGGTTTACAAGGTCATGAATCTGCTAAGCGTGAGTTTCTGCTTCCCTACATTCAACAGCACTCTACCCCTCCTCCCCTGACTCCCGCTACTGGCCTTCTCAGCGCATTCTATGGCTCTCAAGGCGGCTCCTTAGCCGATTTTGGACCACAGAAGCAAAAGAAGAAGGGGAAGAAGCACAGACATGCTAACACTTCCTCCGGTGGAGGCGGTGTAGTAGATCTTGCGGACCCGAGCATTCTGCAAGCGAGAATGCATCAAGTCGGTGTTGGTTCGACTGGGCAAGTGCTATACGGCAGTCAGGGGCAAGGTGGGTACAATCCCTCCGTGATGTACGGCGCCGGTCTCAATCGCTGGTGATCGTTACATTGCACTCCGTTCGATTTTTCCTTCTCTTGTGAGTGAGAGACATTGGTTTGCCACTGTTGTAATACTCTGCACAATCTCCTTTCCAACTCTTGCATATGTCGAAGTTTTTTTTTTCTTGCTTGTTTATTAGGTTGATCTTTTCCTGATAACTTACCTGTTATCTCTATACGGGGTTCTCTCTTGACCTTTCACGGTTACGGGTTTCTTGAATTTGCCTCGATCAGTTTCTCCATATTTCCGCTCGCATCATTTTTTTTATTACCAGAACAGCCAGCTTGTTTGCAATCGTCTTGATACAAGAGCCGAGTGTTCTTACTGGCGTTTTCGTGGGGTTTTATCTCATTTTTGCACCCTTTCCTTGTCTGGCGTCTACGCCTTCACTTTTATGAGTCACATGTTATCGACTTTTTTCCCCTCCCCAGCCACTACAAGCTTCTCTACGCTAGCTTGCTTTACATACAGCACTTTCCGATGCTGGTGATCAATGCGGATAATGTACGTTAAGGTCTCCCTGTCCTGTCTTGAATACAAGACAAGTCAATATGCTGAAACCAATTTCTCACACATAATGTTCTTAGACCTTTTGATGTTGGGTATTGGCTCAGTACCTTGTATGATCGAGCCAGAGAAACCCTGTAAATACTTGGCCACTGTACTCTGTACTCCTGCCTGCGCTTCCTGTCTTATTTGTATCCCTGACCGTGGCGGCCAATAGTCTCTCAGCTTTCTCACTTCCTTTGCTTTCTATCATGAACTATGGTGATTGGTTTTTGCATGTTGGAGCTAACTTTTCCCAGTCGATGACGAAGATTTCCCGCCCTTGAATGTAGGGACGAAGAGCAGATTCCAACATGCGTTCGGACCATCCATATCGCAAGAGCCACGAGAGAGCTCTCGCTCGGGCACACCTGCTGTGCCCCCTGGAATTCCGCTTCCCCACGCACATCCAACAATCCCTCCCTCGCCAGAAAAGAAAATGTCGGAATCACTATCATCTCCTGTGGGCCTTCCTAGCCGTGGACGTCCTGCAGATTCGACGCCTCGGCATGGCACTCCGTTGCAAAAATCACTCGATTGTGTCTCTCCACGCCAGTCTTCTTCGACGCGAGAGAACATTACTGAAAATGTAGAGATTGAGAAGACTCGTAACTTTGGCGACATATCATTGGGATCCCCGAAAGCTCGATCAACAAAAAAGGCCAGCGCATCAGGCTCTGTCGATCAGAACATTGATATCAAACAGAGCAAACCAAGCAAGAAGCAAAAGCCTATAAAGCTCGATCTTTCATTACCTTCCGACGAAATTTCTACATCGTCACCAGCGAAAGGAAGTCCCACAGCGAGCGGTGTCCCTGCTGCTAACAATGCACCACAATCGGCTGTTTCGAGTCACTCGCGACCAGGAACGCCGATGACTGGAATTTCACGAAATTCAGATTCTTCTGGGCCACGTCAGACCCGAATTTTGCGCGTTGTGGATGCGTCCAAGACAGAAGCGCCGCCGCCACCATCTGCAGTTCCGTCTTTGTCATCACTTAATCAGGGTAAAATCCGCTCTAGACGACCAAGTCTTTCTTCGGCAGGTCGACCAGACACGCCCGGAGATGGTGGTTCGGACTTTGATATGATGACCTCTGCATCGGTATCAAGAGCTAGCTCGCCTCCTCCATCCAAGATAGGCTCAGCTCCTGTCCGCTCTATGACGAAAAATCAAGCAAAGAAAGAACGTAGAATGAAGGCTAAACAGGCAGAGGAAGCTATCAAAGAAGAGGTGGCCACAGCAGTTCCTGAGGAGCCGGTCCACGCTCCAATTATTGGGCGCAAGCGCAAAACCAAAAAGCCATCTGCTACTCCTCCAGCTCAGGCTACTTCCGTTCCAACAAAGGAGTCGTCTGAGACCGAAACCGCTGCCGCTGCAAAGCCAGAAGAGAAGGCCGACAAGCGTGTACAGAAATCGGAGTCTCCACCAGCGAAAGTCACGGTGACTGCGAACTCACAGCCAGACACGGACACGCCAGAGCCTCCAAATGATGAGCCATGGAGGACACACAACACTGTCTCTCAGCTTATCAAGGACGCACAGGCCTCGGGAGCGTCACTTAAAGATCTGCTGTTGAACCGAACTGCACCTCTTCATGTGCTTCTGGCCGAAATGCACAGCAAGGGTGAAATTGACCTAGCTAACCATCCTCTTTTCAACCCGTCGCCCCTCAATCAACGGACGGACATGAAATGCCAAGCAGAGGATTATGAGTTTTTGAAAGTACCACAATACATTTCTGAGGAGAATAAGAAAGTGCTTCTTAGCGGCCAGCCGCTTCGGATCAATCATGGCGCTGATTCATTGAAACTTCGTTGCATGATCACGCCAAAGGGCCGAGTCCTTCGTCATTTGTCAGATGAGGAGGAAGAACGCTACCTTGAATTGGAACGTCGGATAGACCCTGCGACATGGAACGAGTATCCCTCGATCGCGGTTCCCGGTTTAGATGCAACGAACATGAATGGGGGACTTGACGCACTTTTTTTCACCCCTGGACGTTTCACAGTCGCCCTGTCCGATCCATCCAGTCCAAGAATGCCGCTTGCTGCGTCGGGAGCAGTGGTCAGCGCTGACGACCAGTTCGCTTTGGACCCCCCGTCTGATTCTGGGCCACAGAGCAATGAATCCGACCATGGCCATAAGCGTCCGGACTCTGCAAAATATCCTCTCATTACCCCGGAAATGGATAATGTCTTTGGCATGTCGAGCAAAGAGCTACGCAATTTTATCGAGCAATCGCAACGGGAGCTAGAAACTTCCCGGAAAGATTTTGATGCAATCGATAAGAAGCTGGCTGCACTTGTGAAACGGAACAGGAAGCTGGCTCAACAGGCACTAAGCTCGGTTGTCGAAGTGGGCAAATGACTATTTGTCTCTGTATGGTGTACCTTTTGTCTTTTTTCTGTTTACATCTTTTCATTATTATTGTCTTGTTTTCCATTCCGTGGCGTTGCATAACTGTTGGATTGCGGAACGGGTCGGGAGTTTTCTTTATCACTATTCCCTCGACTGGTTACTGCTCTTTTCGTTGTGGTCAACCAATTTTGTGACCAATGGGAAGCCTATGTACTATTAAGTCCTTTTTATACATATTCGAATTTTCGACTCCTCAAACCAGATTTTTTTTTTCCCTTGCTAGAAGAGTCTCAGCACTGCATATCCTTCTGGTAGATAATAGATTGTTTGATTAGACTAGTCCTAATTTGGTTAGAACGATAAGGTAAGCGTCGGTAAGTCGCGGCCAACAGGGCCATTATCAGCTTATCTGTCCGCCGACGACAACCGTGTTTGCCCTCATTCTCGCTTTCTCTCGTCTACGTTCACGTCGTGCTTCTACCATTCTTCGTTGTGATCATCTTTTTGTTCATCGCACTCAGTCGTCTCTGTCTGGCACAATTGAGCATATTGAATCTTCTTGAAGAGGTCTACAATATTTGTCCATGGTGTAACTCGTCTCATATACGCCCTGAGTTTTGCACAATGGCTTCCTTGCTTCGAGGTGACCGTTTTGCCTACCGCTCAATAAACCGACACGTCCGCTGCGCACGTCTATCATCAGTACGATGGAACAGCTCCATTTCCCAGAGACCTGGCTCAGACAAGTACGTGATCATTTCTTTCCAGTTAATTCTAATCTGTGTTCGCTTTACTAAAGAGATTGGCTGGTGTAGAGTTCGATTTCCAGGCGCAGTCGACAGCAAATTCACATCTGAGATGGCTTTCTCGCGGCCTTCATCGTTATCCGCAATGCCCACGTATCGCGTGATGGATTCAGACGGGAGCATTGTGGACAAGTCTCATGAACCAACCGATGTGTCGAACGAGGAGGCCATCAAATGGTACAAGAATATGTTGACTGGTACGCTCTCTAGTTGCATTGACGATGGTAGACATTTTGGATAGCCTTGAAAATGCTGACAAATTATACGAAGTCAATATCATGGATGTGATCATGTTCGAGGCTCAGAGACAGGGCCGATTGAGCTTTTACATGGTATGTTGGATGTTGCAGGATCTTCTATCGAAGAGACAATTCTGACGTGATGATAGGTCTCCGCCGGAGAAGAAGGAATTGCTGTTGGGTCTGCCGCAGCCCTGGAGGATCATGACGTCGTGTTCTGCCAGTACCGAGAAGCGGGAGTTTTTCAACAACGAGGCTTCACGATGAAGCAATTCATGGGCCAGTTGTTTGCAAACAAGAACGATACTGGTCGGGGCAGGAATATGCCTGTCCACTACGGATTGGAATATCCTCGAATTGTAAGTTGAGTGGAGTGTGTTATCACTATTTGACAAACCACTCATATTTTTTACAGTTTGCAATCTCATCGCCCCTTGCGACCCAACTGCCGCAAGCCACGGGTGCCGCGTATGCTATGAAAATTCAAGCTCTACAGAATCCAGAGAAACCAGCTGGGGTGGTCGCATGCTACTTTGGAGAGGGTGCAGCTAGCGAGGGTGATTTCCATGCTGCACTAAACATGGCCGCAACGCGCTCGTGCCCTGTTATTTTCATTTGCAGAAATAATGGATTTGCGATCTCGACTCCGACGCTGGAACAATACCGCGGTGATGGAATCGCTAGTCGCGGCATTGGCTATGGCATTGATACTATTCGCGTCGACGGAAACGATATTTTTGCAGTTCGCCAGGCGACAAAGGAGGCACGCCGTATGGCGCTTGAAGATGGCGGCCGACCTATTCTTATCGAAGCGATGAGCTATCGCGTCTCTCATCACAGTACTAGTGACGATAGCTTTGCCTATCGAGCTCGAGTTGAGGTGGAGGACTGGAAACGTCGCGATAACCCTATCATCAGACTCCGTAAGTGGCTAGAGAACAGGGGGGCGTGGAACGAAGAACTCGAGCAGCAGACTCGCACAGATCTTCGCGCAGACATCTTGAAGGAATTCAAGGCTGCTGAGCGCGAGAAGAAACCCGCCTTGGCCGCAATGTTCAGTGATGTGTACGAGAAATTGACCGAGGAACAAGAAATGCAGCGTGAGGAGCTGCGCAAACACCTGGAAAAGTATCCGGATGAGTACAATGTGAATGATTACGAGAATGGCATCAAGGGACTCTGAATGACTATGACTCCTCAACTGATGACTGGGTCGAGTTGATTGTGTTCAAGAATTTTTTCTTTAATGGAATAATAGATTAAACCCACTCATAGTTAGCTTACTCAGCTACAAAGGAGGGACAGCTACAGCAATGAAAAAAAAAAATTACATGATACTACATAGAAGTCACAAACTGCTGTAGGAATCTCCCCATGATTTGCGGATAGCTCGAAGCCACCTATCACGTTCGATTACTGTATTTGTTTACTTGTAGCAGCTATAATTTAGAAACAAAGAACACAAAGTAACTACCTAGTTGAAGATGATGCAACATCCATGGATCCCCGCAGTCATCCATGGATGTCACATCCGGCCATCTTCGGAGATATTCCCGTGGCCGATTGAGTAAGACCAAGACGATCACCAAGTCCAATTTGATGTCATGCTCGATATTGCATTGTCTACTTAGATTAGAGTGTCTCTCCACTTCTGATTTTCTTGATCAATATATGTCACTTTTGGGGGTTGGGGTAGGTAATTTTCCAGTATGGAGATGGGAGGGAAAATGACAAAAGCAGATTACTGAGGCAGATTTTCCAGACAAGGGTGGTTATACATCGTAACACATAATTTCTTATTACGAAACCCCTCTTTGTAGTTATATGGATCATTATTTACAGAGCAAGTTAGTTTTAAATACACCTACTCGTAACAATATTCTGGTTGGCTACCGTTAAGTTACACATGAACTAACGCAACTAGCTAACTACAGTCTATCACTGCCAAATACAGAATGTGGATGCATGCAGTAACCCTAAGATCGTATATAATTCTACCCAAGGCTGATTTTGTATCATCTCATATAACATTTACCTTTGAAATTGCGCAATAGACTCTAAATATTGATGTAGAAAAACCGCATGGACAGAGATGATTTTGTAGAGAAAGTTTATTGCCGGCGCAATATCTTGCCGAGCCGGACAATCTTCTCGCCGACTTGATCGAATAATATCTGCCGAATGCGAGAAATCTATCTCCTACTCCCGAACAGCAGACTCTTGCATTTTTCCATGGATCTCTTGAATACGCTCATGAATACGTATAATTTCTGTTCCAAGGTTGAATGTTGCCTGTCAAAGAGCTGAGTTTCCCGAAATGATATATATACATCCCACGATATCCATAGATACATACATGCCTAGGTATAATTATCTACCTAGGGGACGAGTAGCTGTTTCTATTCAGCTTCGGACTGACTCAACGACCTTGAAAACCTTGAAAATCTCCACATTGTGGCATACCGAACAGACCTCAACCTATACTGAGTACCTACTTTGGTGAAATCTTCCCCGACTGTTTTCCTCTTCGTTTTCATAGTAAAGAGACAAAACTAGAGGACTAGTTCAGGAAATCAGTCGCTGTATTGTAATCCTAGGTCTCTCTATATAGTATACGTCGCTATGGGCAATACCTGGGGACAGTTGTTCCCTCCCAAACCTCCTTCCACCGAAAATGAAGTTCCGTCTCTCCAGGGCCGAGTTTTCATCGTGACTGGTGGAAATTCAGGCATTGGTCTCGATCTCGTGAAGATTCTGCACTCACGAGGCGCCACAGTGTACGTGGCCGGTCGTTCGGCTTCTGCAATCAATACGGAAATTGAAGCTATCCAAACCGCCACGCCAAAATCAACAGGTCGTCTCAAGAGTCTCGTCTTTGATCTAAGTGACTTGACAACCATTAAGCCCGCTGTCGATACATTCCTGGCCCAAGAATCGCGTCTTGATGTTCTTTTCAACAATGCAGGAATCTCTCGCCAACCCGCTGGCACAGTCACGAAACAAGGACATGAAATCCACATGGGTACCAATTGTTTGGGACCCTACCTCTTGACGAAGCTTTTACTCCCTATCCTCCAGAAAACCGCGCAATCTGCCCCCAGAGATAGCGTTCGTGTCGTCTTCACCTCATCTGGAATTATCGATCTACTTGGCCCTCCAGGAGGCGTTTCATTCGAAGAACTCCAGCCTGGTAACCATCATACCGACATGAATCGCAACTACAGTGCCTCAAAGGCCGGCAATTGGTTCCTGGCATCCGAGTTTGATAAACGAGTTCCAGATATCGTCTCTGTTGCTCAGAACCCGGGAACACTGAAAACAAAGGGCTGGGATAGAACTCCAGCATTAATGAGGTTAATGGTGAAACTCATATCATATCCACCCAAATTCGGTGCCTATACTGGGCTGTGGGCTTGTCTTAGCACTGATGTGAAGAAGGGTGACGGACAGAAACTTATCAGCCCCTGGGGAAGATGGCATGAATTTCCAAAGAAGGAAGTTGTGGACAGTTTAAGCCCGAAAGAGGCAGGCGGCACTGGTTTGGCTGCTGAGTTCTTCGAGTATTGCGAAGAACAAACAAAGGAATTTGCTGCCTAGTTCGTTTCATAGTTCTCCTGTATTTTACGATGTTGATATACCTTATTTTGCTTTCCGCCTTACGGCACATTCGGAATAGAGAGTGGAATATAGCGTGGGATCGTTTATTGTTTATAATCCGTGAATTTGAAATCAGAATAAAAAGCCAGCTATCCAAAAATGCGATTGATAGATACCGACATTCCATGTTGTATTAAGAGTGCGGACTATGAACCGGGCCTGGTTTTAGAGACGACTTAATGGAGTTTTATGTACCCGGGAACATAGTCAAGGACCTCGGGACGTAGACCTAAGGTTGTTTACAGTAACACGTATAGACTACAACGCTGATGAAACCCAGATTGCTCTGCCTGCTGTTTTTCATATTGACTCAGTTCCTAAAACATTTTAGTGTGATGAGACTGAGGTTTCCATGCCTATTATGTATGTCTTGTAATGGTGTACCATGTTTCAATATAACCCTAAAATTGTTGTTGACATAACTTATCAATTAGGGTTATGGTATTGAAATGGTGTTTGTGATCCATGGAGTTAAACCTGGGCATTTACCCAGCCAACGGTATACAGTACCTATCAAGTGCAGCACGGATATTTATGTATGATGCGGGACAAGACGATCATGTAACGTTGCAAATGGTTGAGCACAATTCGATTAAGGTATAGAAACATCTTTTTATGACGATGCATGCTGATCATTTACTATTAGCGTAAGTGCGCATGAGTTGCATTCCACTCCACAAATACGTAGGTATGCTTTGGTTTAAATAGACAATAAATGCCCGCTCGAAAGACATGTATTTTCTTTAATTGAGCAGCGTGTACTACGTCGCGAAGCTCTTCTCTAAGCTCGGTTTTACCACTAAGAGTACGTAGCTAGATATTTTATCCAGTCGTTATGCTGAGTGGAACCCTATTGCTCGCGGCAGGGCTTCCCCTGCTTTCAGTAGCACAACACATCGTCGACCTCAGCGCGCAAAACTGGACAGTGAAGAATGCTGAAGGCAATGTTTCAGCTCCAGCGTCACTACCTTCGCAGGTTCATTTGGACTTGTATGCTGCTGGAGTGATCCGTAAGTTGTTCTTATTCCGGAATTGTTTGCTCGAAATGCAATTACTGGAGACTGATACCTATGCAAACCTACTGCAGCTGATCCGTAAGTTGCGTGAGATAATTGGAAATACGACTCTCCCTCTCCCGATAAATTCTAAATCAACGATTGCAATTAGGTATGCCGGTACCAATGAAATTGACCTCCGCTGGATTGCCTGGACGAATTGGACGTATACTAGTCACCCGATAAAGGGATTGTAAGTCATTCGCGCGGTTTTCTCTCTTTTATCCTGTTCCTTTTCTTTTCGCCTTATAGATTATGAATTCATACTGATAACAGTCAAACAGGAGCAAAGATGCGACCAGCTCGTGGCTAGTATTCAATGGATTGGATACATTTGCCACCATCGAGTTGTGCAATCAAACCATCGGCAGCGCCAATAACCAGTTTCGGCAATGGCAGTTTGATGTCTCGAACGTGTTGAAGTCTTGCAAGGACGATCCAGTGATCAGTATAAATTTCGGGAGTGCGCCCAAAATTGCAAATCAAATTGCCAGCGAACCAGGGCAAGAAAGTGAGTGATCAACTCGGGCAGACCAAAAGAATGTAAAGATTGACTTTGAATAATAGCTTGGCCTAGTGGTGTCCAAGGGTTGTTTGAATTTGATAATAGATGGTTCATCCGTAAAGAGCAATCTGATTTTGGCTGGGACTGGGGCCCGGCTTTTTCGCCTACAGGGCCGTGGCTACCAGCTTATTTGGTTCAATTCCAGCCACAAGACGGTGTTTACGTATTGAACACGGATATCGATGTTTATCGTGAGGGCCAAGTCAATTGGCTACCTCCTGATCAAACTAAACCTTGGGTCGTCAACGCCAGCATTGATTATCTTGGAATTTTACCGAAAGGAGCATCTTTGACAATTGAGATCAAGGATTCACAAAACAAATCGACGATTGCTTTTGGAAATATGAATAATGTGACGGCTATTGGAAACAGTATCTCGGGGGTCATTTCTGTCGACCCCCAGAAACCAAGTCTGTGGTGGCCGGTAGGCATGGGAGATCAAAATTTATACTATATTACAGTAAGCGTTGTCGACCACAGCCATAAAACTCTGGCTTCTGTCACCAAGAGAAGTGGATTTCGAACGATTATACTCAATCAGACAAATATAACCGACGCACAAATTGCACTTGGTATTGCTCCTGGAGCTAACTGGCATTTTGAAATCAATGGCCATGAGTTTTATGCCAAAGGCTCCAATTTTATTCCTCCAGATGCTTTTTGGCCGCGAGTCACTGAGGAGAGAATGAATACGTTGTTCGATTCTATTGTCAGCGGCAACCAGAATATGCTCAGAGTATGGGCTTCCGGCGCTTATCTTCCAGACTTCATTTATGATATTGCCGACGAAAGAGGTGTTCTGCTATGGAGCGAGTTTGAATTCAGTGATGCGCTTTATCCTGTTGATCAGGCCTTCCTTGATAACGTCGCAGCAGAGGTGACATACAATGTCCGTCGATTAAATCATCATCCTTCACTGGCTCTCTGGGCTGGTGGCAACGAGTTGGAAAGTTTGGAATTGGAGGAAGTAGCCTCTAAAGATCCCGCAGAGTACCCGCGCTATGTTGGTGAATACGAAAAACTGTTCATCAGTTTGATCTTCCCCATCGTGTTTGACAATAGCCGTTCGATAAGCTATACACCCACGTCTACAGGAAATGGATACACAAAGATCGACCTATCCTTGCCAGTACCAATTGTGGAACGATACTCAAACATCACGCCAGGAGAGTATTATGGTGACAGCGATTACTACAATTACAACAGCGCTGAAGCATTTGATTTGAGTCGCTATCCCGTGGACCGCTTTGCAAACGAATTTGGATTTCACAGTATGCCGAGTTTACAGACCTGGCAGCAAGCTGTGTCAGACGAGGATTTACAATTCAATAGTTCTGTCATTCTTCACCGGAATCATCACTATCCTCCAGGAGGACTTTCAACTAGCACCGTGAATAGTGCACTGGGGATGGGTGAAATGACGATTGCAGTTGAGCTTTACTATCCAATACCGTCCAAGTCGAACTCCCTCGAGAACTTCAGCGCGTGGTGTCTCGCAACCCAGCGTTTTCAGGCGGACATGTATAAGTCCGAAATTCAATTTTACCGAAGAGGGAGTGGTCATCCGGAGCGTCAGCTGGGTTCGTTATATTGGCAGTTGGAAGATTTATGGCAGGCTCCTACGTGGGCTGGAATCGAGTATGGTGGTCGTTGGAAGGTGCTGCATTACGTTGCTAAGAACATCTATGAGAATGTCATCGTGGCACCATACTGGAACGCAGCCACTGGAGATCTGAATATCACCGTCACATCAGACTTGTGGGATGAGGTTTCCGGTGAAGTGAATATGGCATGGTACGATCTGAAGGGCAATCCAATTTCGAAGAATGCAGGGACTCCATTATCAGTACCATTCAAAGTCGGGCCTTTGAATATTACCGATATCCTGACAACCAACATCAACAAGTTATCCGTGCCAGACACCAAAGACGCTGTGCTCATACTGTCGTTGTCAGCCACAGGTCGTTTACCAAATAGCGAGGTAGAGACCAAATTCTCCCATGAAAACTTTTTCATACCGGTCTATACAAACGAAGCACACCTGGTCGACCCCAAGCTGAAACTTTCGTACAACAACCACACTTCTAAATTTACAGTAGAAGCAACGGATGGAGTTTCGCTGTATACGTGGTTAGATTATCCAAAGGGAGTTGTGGGGCATTTCGACGAGAATTCATTTGTCTTGGTCCCTGGCCAGTCAAAGGAGATTGGGTTCACTGTTCAAGAAGGTTCGCTGTCCGAAGAAGTGGTAAAGAATATCACGGTTCAGAGTATTTGGGATCAAGGACAGAAAGATTGAGATATTTTGCTCACCGCAGAATTCAAGTGGTATGGTTGAGTTTCAAGATTAATTGTTCGTCTCATAGTAGTTGTGACGTAGAGCGAGACCGACAAAGCACAAAAAGAGATACAAAACATGACTCCTGAGTTCGCTTTGTGACTCATACTCAAATAATATAGCCATTTTAAAGACATTTGACAATATTCCATGTATTTTATTCAAGACCGAAGATCGATTATTGCATGCTGGCAATACCAAACACTCTCGCTTGAGGTTTTCCCCTGACCCGATTGTCTTTGTGTGTGCATCTCTACTCTTGTCTACATTAAATTCCAGAAGGAATCCTCCCTACATATTTGAAGTAGAACGAAGAACCCGATTTTTGATTGAGAGTAGCACAATGTGTCAAACTGTGGTCTATTCTCACATGGGGTGCAAATGCCTTCGCAGCATATTACATTTATGCGACAATACGCAAGACCGTCAACCCTGTCCTCGGTCGAAGACGTTATTACCATCCCGACAGCAAGAGATACTATGTCACCCAGAGATCCTCTGTCCTTATCACAAATACCTTGAAAAGAACCCCGGAACTATTCCTGATCCTAAACATGTCGGGCGAATAATTTCTTCCTCTGGCCGGATCAACAGCTCAGCCGATGCCGAGAGGAAAGAATACCAGTCGGTTGGAGCAACGGATGCAAGCAGCCATTCGCTTAATGACCCATCGAGTGGGGTGACCTTTTACTTCTCACCGTTAGAAGAATGTGCCGGAAGACTTACTGTTGCTCCCGACGGCAGTTCCGGACGATATGCCATGGACGGTATTGATGAACCTGTGGATAAAGTACCCCTTTCCGGAATTTGTCCGACGCCACCACCGCCTCCTCCAATGATCTGAGAGAGAAAAAAAAGCGTTTGGGGACAAGTGTCGGCTCGGCCCGCACCCTGGAGAATCAAGCATGATCGACAGTTTCAATTTCTGATTTAGGTAGGAAAGGAAAGGTGGATGGCGATTCTTCAGGCAGTGAAGAGCGCGGTATGGGTAGCACGGCCTTAAAATGAACAAACATTTATTTAGATGTACGTAAATTAATTTTCAATATATCCATCAATTCAAATTTACATGTAGATCAGGTAAATCACTGTCGCTTGTACTTCAATCAAATACGTGTGAGTTCAGCCCAAAATTAGCAATACTCGCATCCTTCATGTTCATGCTCCAACGCGTCGTGTCATAAAGCAAAGAAAACAATTTAGAGGGGATTCTGTGTCGAAAAGGAAAGACAACGAGAGACTCGTACGCATGCGCGTTTTTAACACCCTCATTTTTAACTTCATGAGCATCGCACGCCCCACCTGTCAAACTCCGTTTGCGAAAGCTGAATTGCCGGCCTCGGCATCAATTTTCATAGATTCAGAAAGTCCGCAAACCTCGAATAATTTTCTGGGTCCAAGACCCTCTGGTGTTCCTACCACTCCATCTTTTTTCAATCGCTCGAGCGCGGACTTGATACCAAGGTAGGCAGGGGCCAACGTCGCGAAAGAGAAAATATTGATACGAAAACCCATCTCTTTGGCCTCAGCGGTAGTTATCACGGGCCCTGCACCATTCTCTACCATGTTAAGCAGCAACGGCCAGGGCGCAAGGTCCTGGACAGCTTGACGGGCTTGCTCCTTGGAAGTAAATCCCTCGAGCAAGCCCACATCAGCACCTAGATCGCGAGCGGCTTTGAGACGATCTATACATTCTTCGTACCCGCATTGCTGCAAAGCATCGGTACGAGCAATCAAGACAATATCGGAATGGAGTCGGTCAATGGTATATTTGGCAGCACGTATACGCGTAAGGTACTCCTCTTTGCTGACGACCTTTTTACCGGCGAGATGGCCACAACGTTTGCTGAGGACTTGATCTTCGATATGAAATCCTGCTACACCGGCTTGGATATACTGCTGGACTGATTTTGCCACCATCAGAGGGCCTTTTAAATAGTCAGACTTGACAGTTCTTCTTGAAGTAGAGTAAAGATGGAAGAAGGAAAATCTCACCTCCGTATCCAGTATCCATATCAGCAATCAAGGGCGGTCCGTACGGGTCAAGATTGGCAATCATCTCTGCATTTGTCTTCATGTCATAAAGTTGAGCAAGACCTAGATCAGCCATTCCCAGTCGAGACGCGGTAGTTCCTGCACCGGTCTATCGACAATGTTATTCATTTGTTTGTTGGAAGATATTTGTGATCTAGGTTGTCACTAGGAATCGCATACCATATACAGAGCTTTGAAACCAACTTGAAGGGCAACGCGGGCGGACAAGCCATCATAAACCCCTGGACAGACAATCAATTCGTCCGTCTCGTTAAGCATTCTGCGTAGCTTGGTTGCGCCAGAGACGGGCATCAAATTCATATCGAATTCCCTTTGATTTCCGTTCCCGTTGACTTGGTATTGACCATTAGGTGCAAGTGTAATCGTAATAGCCATGACTTAAGAGGGCAGAAAAGAAATTAAGACTTATGAACAGAAAATCGCAAATGGTAATGACTAACAGGATCAGATGAGGACGTCTGAAGGAAAGAATATTCCAGGAGACAATCGCATGAGCAAGCCAGTAAGCTACCTTTATATGCTCTCAATAGTCTATTGTCTTCAAAACCTGTCCCAATACTCATACCACTGTGAATAACTTGGTAGCTTCAGTTGACATTCACTTCCATCGGCCCGTACACAGAATATCGGATCTTTTCGTATCATATCCCTGCTTGCTATGTCTTATTGCCGACTGCTTTCTTCACTTTCCCCTCTTTTCATGATTCCGAAGCCATTTCGGAACTCAATAATACCGCCCAAAAGGATATCAGAAGGCTTGCTAGATAACCGACATGAAATGGGAACAATGGACTTTCCAGATAGCGATAGTGCTCGGACAAAGTGACGTTCATAGATGCTCACAACCCATGAATTAATATGCAATTTTATAGTTTTCTGCAGAACCAAGCCAATTCGTTTAAGTCACCGGAGAATTTGTGATTGCCAAATGCAAGGTTACACCCGAGTCAAGAATGCAGAAGACAAGTTTGTCAATGCTATCAGATCCATGGCAGTTGATGTCTGTCTCTCAAACCCGCAACTGTTTTAGAATTCGATTCCCCATCGAAATTTCAATTCATATACCTAGGTACTAGTCTATATTCAATAGACTCTGAAGATGATAGCCGACAATATCTCATCACTCATTCACCTTCGATCATATTAAAGCCTGAAAATCAATACTGGTCAACTTTCCGCTTGTTCTTGGTAGTGTAACACGTAGAGTGACATTTGTCAGTTTTGTTGATGCAGCTTCCTTTCTGGGTAATAAGAGATTGGCGCCGCTAATCTATGGCTACCTAATCTATGGAAAGAATCGGCGTAATTTAACGCGTGCATGATGCACCTATAGGGATTGGTAGTTGCTTTGCTTATAATTGCAATTTAATTTACCAGGGCATCATGTACTTATCTTCTTTTATCAAGGGTCGATTTTGCGGTCGAGAATCTCGCAGCCATAGCCGCCCAGAAACCGCCTAGAAACCGCCCAGAGGCTTGCCCTTGGCAACCTTATAACTTAGGCGAAGTTCGAGATCTCGTAATCTGCACGACAGTCATGCTATAACTCTTTTTTCTTGAAAAAGGAAAACATTCATAGGGCTACAGAGTATATGTACTATTACTCCATGGAGGTTTCCCCAAAGATTTTGAAGCTTTTTTCAAGAGATCGAAAGTCACCATTGGTTCATGGCCCCCCCGGAAAACTGATCCGTGTCCGGTTGATGTCAATAGAAACGGTAGGGGTCCTAAGCCGCCGAGCCTGAACCATGAAGATTATGTCGGGCTTCCAAGATTAGCCAAGCCAGAGAAGCGGTTGCCAAGCCAGAGAGACAGCGGTTGCCAAGTGGAACTCCTCATTCAATGCGAATTATCATCGGGTGGGTGTTCTCGCATTCTCCACAACATACGGACATCTAGGGAGCACGTACATGCCGAGCTGCATCGGCTCTCAAACAATTGTCCGGATTCACCCATGGATACCCGATTAGGGCACCATGCAAATGCATACAAGTTGTTCGCAATACACGGATAAATGGATGTTACTGTATCCCACAACCGATCGAAGATAGGGTTGAAGGTAAATGTAGCCTGTGTATTTTCCCTGATTTGTGGAGCCAATATTTTGCCTCTTAATTTTGCTTCGTAAGCCCGAATACGTGCGAGCCCATTGAAGATGATGATTGCGATATGATAAAATGCCCGATACTCGGAAATCTTTCTACACTAGATAAGATGGATGTGTACTGAAGACTTCGAACACCCCGTGTGTCTAAACTGTCACTTATTCCTCTCCGTCCAAACCCATGTTAGTTACTATGACAGAGAGTGCTGCGACGGACAAAAACCTGCCCTCCGTGTCCCCTAACGACTGGGACACTGGAAACTATGCGGCGACAGAAAAATCACGCCATCGATGGACAGAGACAGTCAGTACAAAGCATGCTGACTTGATATTTATACTCTGTTCATTCATGACTGGTCTTTGTGATGGAGTCATATACGCCTCATTTGGATGTTTTATCAGCATGCAGACCGGTAATACCGTTTTCCTTGGGCTAGGTACTGCTGGTATCCCTGACAATAAACCGTACGGCTGGTTAAAGTCGTTAACATCGATTGTGTCCTTTTCTGTCGGGTCATTTGTATTCGCATCAGTCTCTCGAGCTTTTGGCAACCGCAGGCGAGCCACCATGACGGTATCATTCGCCGTACAGTCGCTTTTTGTTCTGGTCTCAGCCATAATATTCCAAACCGATCGCATTCCACACGCTCTAAATAATCAACCGACAAGCGGCCCTCTTTTTCTAGAGCTAATTCCGCTAGCGATGCTCGCCTTCCAATGCGGTGGCCAGATCTCAGCCAGCCGAGGAATGGGATTTAACGAAGTGCCTACTGTTGTTCTTACGTCGGTCTATTTTGACATAGCATCTGACCCAGCACTCGTCGCTAATATCGGCGCCAATGTGAAACGCAACAGGAGGATAGGTTCAGTCGTGGCGATCATCGCTGGCGCTAGCACTGCTGCTTGGCTGTGCCGCAGTAATGCTGACATGCAAAGTGCCTTGTGGATATCTGCATTTTTTAAGGCTTGCATCGCTGTGGCATGGACAATATGGCCGACAGCCTCTGATTAGTGATCATTTCTACTGCGATGCACACTTGCTCATACTAGTTGTACCAGACAGTGAAAGCATTTATTTCCTATTCGGGTAATAGCTAGTTCCAAGGTTGGACCAGAGCAGTTTTTAGGGTTTCGGCAGCTCCAGCTTTTCCCTGCCAATACAATTTTTACCTACAGTGCGTGCAAATCAGAGTCTGTGCCACTTCCAAGGTTGACGCGATATTATATCATTGTAGGTAGCCTATGCGCTTGATCCTTTTTTTCTTACTCTCTCTACTTTTTATGTCTGCTGCTGTGTTCCCGTTTGAGTGAATGAGAAAACATGCCCAGCTATGTCTACATGTCGATGTATGTAAATGCCTGGCAAAATCACTCAATGAACCTAATATGAAATTCGCACCCAAAATTCTCCTTGTTGGGGGCCACTGTAAAGTGGCCCTACTACTCACAAAACTTTTGATTGAGCGAAGATGTCATGTCGTCAGTCTCACCACCAACCCCACACATCGGGGTGATATACTCAACCTTCGAACCAGCAATTGCGAGGGAGAGCTAGAGGTTCTGGTCACAGAACTGGACCATATTAGTACACTCGAAGCCGCTCAGGCTTTGCTCGATCGTATTGACCCAAATTATGTTCTCTGGCTGGCGGGTAAGTACCTTCGCTGTATGAATTATGTCGGAACTAATGAAGGTATCTATTCAGGCACCGGATGTAAAGGTGGCACACAAAAATCTCTCGACTGCAGGAAAATGAAAAGAACCGTGAAGAACATGGTCGAGGCCACATTTTCTTCTTCCAAGGTCTCCAAGTTTCTTATGATCTCCTACTTTAGCAACCGATATAAACCGCCAGAAAAATCGATTTCCGACGAGCAATGGAGCACGATTGCAAATACAGCTGATTTTGAGGGACCAATGTCGGAAAGAGATAGGATTGAAGCTGAAGAATTCCTAGATGCTATGGCTGTGTGGCGCATTAGCCAGAAGTACCTACCTCGTGAATTCCAATCTATACATGTAGTGTCAGGCAGCTTATCCGAGCTACCTGGAACTGGCAAAGTTGATCTACATCCGGGAAGCGTGACTGTCCAGAGAGAAGCGGTTTCACGGCATGATGTAGCTCACACGCTTGATGTCCTGCTGGCCCGATCTGATACTCGCGGACGATACAGCATTTTGGCTGGACATGATGACATAGAGTCTGCGGTCGACAGGGCGGTAGCCAGACAAAAATCTACAACTGAGGCAGAATATTTATCTTCATAATTTAGAGATATGATTCTTTGGAGCGTCTACCATGTTCACAATACTCGTAGAAAAACTATTTGTTAAATAACTAGGTCTGCCAGACAAAAGGAGAAGGGTTAGGGCTGTAAAGCAACCGGCCCGGTGAGTGGCCACTGATGCCTGTATTAACAGGCATCAACAGGCGATAAGAGCTTATCGGCTGCGTCACCCGCCCGGTTCGTCGGGCTTGCCATTCCCGGTCACTTTATAAAGAGGGAATCTTCCTCGATTGTGAATGTTTGGTAGTTTTGGCAGGGAAATCTGACGCATTTGACGAAATCGTAGATATTTACCTACCTCGGTATTTCTTCTTGATATAATGCGCTTCGTCACACGACTCGCTGCAAGGCCAACTGCCATTGCCACGCGTTATGCTGGCGTGCGGGGCATAGGAAGCTATGCAAACTTCAAGATTCCAACCATCAACAATGAACCAAATGTGTGTCGAGGATCACAATTACAGAGGCTCATTCATTTCTCGGATCTCGGAGCTAACGTATGGTCTGCAAACTCGTTTAGAAACATTATATTCCAGGATCCGCCGATCGCCGTGGATTGGAACTGGCGCTTGCTCAAGTAAAAGAGTCCAATGTTCGGAATATTCCACTCCTAATTGGAGGACAAGAAGTAAGTCAATCATTGAATGTGAAATTGAATTCGAGCAGGCGTGGATGACCATTGAACAGATCACCACAACGAAAATCTCCGAGCAATTGAACCCGGCATCCCGCAAACCCATTGCCTACTACTCTAACGCATCCAAGGCCAATGTCAACGCGGCAATTGAAGCTGCGCTTGCTGCGCGCAATGACTGGGCTTCCATGCCGTGGTCAGACCGTGCCAGTATATTCTTGAAAGCCGCTGACCTAATTTCTACGAAATATCGCTACGAGATCATGGCTTTGACGATGGCCGGACAAGGAAAAAACGCCTGGCAGGCAGAGATTGATTCCGCAGCCGAGCTTTGTGACTTTTTCAGGTGTGTATATGCTATTGAGCTGATACTTGCATTTCCGTCGATTGCGTGGCTAACGGAACGGCGAAAAAGATTCGGAGTCAAATATGCTGAAGAAGTATACTCACAACAACCAGCTCATAATTCTCCCGGCATCTGGAAGTAAGTAGACACTTCATTTCTCTTGGAAACAACACGATATTTTACTAACAAATCGGAATATAGTCGTCTTGAATATCGCCCGCTCGAAGGCTTTGTATATGCTATCAGCCCCTTTAATTTCACTGCCATCGGAGGAAATCTTGCTGGAGCTCCGGCTTTGATGGGCAATGTCGTCGTCTGGAAGCCGTCAGACTCAGCAGTAGCTTCAGGCCATCTTGTACACCAGATTCTGCTTGAAGCCGGCCTTCCCCGAGGAGTCATTCAATTTGTTCCTGGAAATGCCGAGGAAGTAACAAGTGCGGTGCTTGAGCATCCCGATTTTGCAGCTCTGCACTTCACTGGTAGCACGACCGTGTTCCGATCCTTGTACGGCAAGATTGCCAACGGTGTTGCCGAAGGTAAATACAAAGGCTATCCTCGAATTGTCGGGGAGACTGGGGGCAAGAATTTCCATTTAGTCCACCAAAGCGCAGATATCCGAAATGCTGTTGTTCAAACTGTCCGTGGCGCATTCGAGTATCAAGGTCAGAAGTGTAGCGCAACGTCTCGCGTATACGTCGCATCCTCTATTGCGGAAGATTTTGTCAAACAAATCGTTGAAGAAACAAAAGATTTACGAGTTGGCGATCCGGCGGATTTTACCAATTTCTGTGGTCCAGTGATTCATGAAGGGTCTTTCAATAAACTTGCTAAGGTCATTGATGATGCAAAGAATGATTCTGAGCTTGAAATTTTGGTCGGTGGCAACTACGATTCGTCTAAGGGCTGGTTTATCGAACCCACCGTCTACAAAACAAAGAATCCAAACCACCCTCTTCTTTCACGGGAACTTTTTGGGCCCATATTAGTCGTTTACGCTTACGATGATTCCGCTCCTTCCGCTCTTTCTGATATCTGTGAAAAGATTGAGCAAACTAGCGAATATGGGTTGACAGGCTCGGTATTTGCACAGGACCGTAGCGCCATTCGATTTGCCGAGGATGCTCTTCGAAATGCGGCTGGGAACTTCTACATCAACTGCAAGAGCACTGGAGCAGTTGTTGGACAACAGCCGTTTGGTGGAGCGCGTGCCAGTGGTACGAATGACAAGGCTGGCAGTGCAAACCTACTTTCTCGTTTTGTCAGTCTGCGGTCAATCAAAGAGGAGTTTACGCCCACCTATCAAGTTGCATATCCAAGCAACTTCAACTAAGGTACGACTAAGGAAGGATTTTCAGCTTTTTGACTGCAACCCCTAATATGTACCGAGGCAGACTATTTGGCATATTGCTGGCGTTGGTGTCCGGTTTGTGTGTAAAATAAAATCTTTGAGCGAGAGACTGGATTCAGCCAAGTTTTGCCGGCCAGCTTTAAATTTTAACAAAATAATCTCTAAATTTTTGCATAAACTTATGCAACATTGACTTCTATAACAAAAGTACTCAATTTCTCCGCAAGAAATCCACAACAACTGAACAACATTATTTTCGTTAGTACAGACGTCAGACTAAATAGCTAAGTACGGACGGGTTGATTTTCTCACCTCGTCGAAACTCTTCCGGTTTTTCCTGGACAATCCAGTGCCCGCATTCCATGTCTATGAGATCTGATCGAGGAAAAAAAGTTCGTAACAGAGGTACTGCATGGTCAGGCATATAATAACTATCATGAGAACGTACAAAAAGCGCTGGCCGGTCGAATGTCACTGATGATGACGGTGTGTACGGGAAGTCACCCAGTGGTGCAATGGCAGTTTGCAAAGTCTCTAAAGGCAGACGAAGTTTCAAATAGGGTGACAATTCAGGGTCTTTCACGAAATTGCTGAGAAGCCATAGTCGGATAATTGGAGACTTTTGGTGTACGATTAAGTCAAACCCACGCAAAGACTAAATTGATGCACACTATTTCCAGCAAGAAGATCTTACCTTTTCATATCGAGCCAATATTTGATCTCCTTCAGCATGGCTCTTGATCCCCGCATTTCTCACTTCTGCAAGTGCGTGAAGGTATTTCTGAAATTCGACTGGAATGGGGAGCTGTATTGGGCCGTTATCCACGGCAACAACTTCTGATACAAGATCTGGCGAGTGGAGGGCCAGAGTCAATGCTGCTTTCGCCCCCCTATCGTGGTAGGTCAATAATTTGCGGTTCGAGCATTGGCTGAGTCACGATCAACGCACATAGAGTGACCTATAAGTGTCACTTTCTTAAGCCTGTGGAACTCGATAAAAGCTTTTACGTCAAGCGCCATCTCCATATAATCATGGATAGGATGATGTCCCGTTTCCCCATGATTTCGAAGATCCTGCATGATATTGTGTCAATGTCTCGACTGGTGCCCTAGCCTATTACTATTTCATAGCACTAGAAACCTACCAGAACAAGTACCTCCCGAGACAAGTCCCGAGCCAAGAGCCTTCACCACAAGTCAGCAAGCCTTATCGCCTATAATATGTAGTCCGCTAGGCATTTATATTCACCGGCTCACTGTTCGATTTTCTCTTTTTGAACCGAGGAAACCATGAAGGAAAATCACGGGGTTGTGACTCAGAATCTTGGACGATTCTTTTTGATACTTTTGGGCTCGATGAATCTCGTACGCCAATGAGACACGACTTTTGGCGAATGCCCTGGTGTGATTGAATCGGATTGCTCCGAAGAAATTAAGACTGGCCATGCCCAACATATACAGCACAATTGTTCTGAGCAAGCCATGGTTGGAGACGGGAAAGTCCGGCTAGCTTTGCTGCCTTAGAATTCAGCAGTGTAGATAGGGTTAGGGTCGTACCGCAAGCCGCAACAAAACTTTGTCCTCGGTCAATTCGCTGTCTTCCTTTGAGCACAAAATTTCTAGATTTTTTCGTTTTCGATGGCTTCAGCAGCCCCTCTCCTGAAGTCTGGTCAGTTCCTCACCGGAAGACTTGGTACATACATAGTTACGAAACAACTTCGCGCGTTCATCTTCCTGGCAAAGTACATAATAATCGCACCGCGTCAACATGTCCACTTTGTACTGATATAACTTGTTGATAGTTCCAAAATAGGCGAGCCTGTGATAATTAAAACAGCACGCCATTTTCGCATTACCAATGAAAAAGATATTCTTCAGAAGTTTCAGTCCAAAACACCGCATTTGCGTCCCTTGGTCAACAATATAATCGAACCGCAAGACCCACCCGCCATTGTGCTGAAACATATCGAAGACGATCTGCAGACCGCTTCAGCAGCTAGAAGGCTTAATGGAAAAGAGATCAAATATGTATCGAGGGGGGTTCTTCAGGCACTGAGTGTGTTGCACGAAGAAGGTTACGTGCATACGGGTTAGATTGACCCGGCAAAAGCCCTTGAATTTGGATGCTAAGTTGAGGCAAGATAACTTGCAGATATCAAATTGAGGAATGTCCTCGTTAATTACGTTCCGTTTGCTCAGAATGGCATTGAGCAACGCTTCACGGACGTTCAGCTTGCCGATCTTGAAAGTACAGTTCATATTACCTCACGCTTTTGTGAGGATCAAGATGAGATTGGGACACCTATTTGGCGGAGTCCGGAGGCACAACTAGGATTGAAATGGGGCCCGCCCACTGATATCTGGTCATTTGGAACAATGGTAATGAATATCTTTTGCGATTTGAATTTCATTTAGGCTAACTGGAGTGGCTTTAAAGGTTATATCGATGATCTGGGGTGACAATTTTTTCATCTTTAAACCTAAAGTTCCTCGTGGCGATGATGAATACGAACTGGAGATTCTTACCAAACATCACATCTATTTTGGACCGTTCCCACCTTCTTATGCCGATCTTGCCGATCAGGAGACCTTGGGCGTACTGTCAGTTATCATGAAGGATGTGTCGCCTGAGAATTTAAACCCATTCTTGTTAGCCAGTCAGAAGGAAATCTCAAAAGAAGACAAAGAATTCGTTTTAAAGATAATGAAACTTGATCCGCGAGACAGACCGACAGCGAAGGAGCTCTTGGCAGACGAATGGTTTGATCAAGAATAACGAAGAAGAATGAGTGGGGTTTGCGCATCGAAGAGTATGTGAACATACCCAGTTGGAGAAAATTCTTGATGAACAGCACTCCTTGCCTATGTATGTAAGGAGGATCTATGAACAATTAATTGCTGTGGATGATCTTCATATATCCATGAGTCTTGGTGCTTAGCCGGCAGTGTTCCTCCATAATTTTGAATTGTGTACTAGTCCGAGAGATCTGGTCGTTACATATTGCCAGAAATGATGCCTTTTTCCGTATAAGATAGGTAGTTATCAATTGAATAGCTACTTATATTAACACATTTTGTTAACAAGAATGCCTCGATTGCCAAATCAATTACCCTAACCCTTCGACGACACTCGAAAGAGCTGAGTTCCGCCCGCGCCTCAGCGGCACGAGATGTGGAACTACTCCAAACTTAACTAAACTTAGCACCGACGTAACCAGCACACAGACCAGCTCATCCAGGTACAGCCTCGTAAAATAATCCGGAATTCCCACGAATTATTCGTCGGCCCTGGCATGCATTGATTTCGGCTATCTGCTGTCTGCATGAAATTAGGCAATAAAGCCTTACTCGTCGTCTTCAGTTTCTTATCCACGATTTAAGGTCGAATTTGCCGAGGATTTTGTCGTTAGTTTGTGTCCCCCCCCCCCTCTTTTGTTCGCAAGCCAGGCGCTAGTTGCAACTTAATCTATTAAATTCGTGACTCGAAAAGGAAACGATCATTTGGTCCAGTCGATAGCTCTAAGGTGATATTCCGCGAAGTGCCAAAAATGCGAGAAAGGGGGAGGGGTTTGCCTGTAATAGGAAAAGACGCCGAATTAGTTTGTCAGCTACCCCATGTAGATTGTGCATTAGTTTCAGCACATATATGCTATATCTGCCTATAATATCGTGCTTTATAAACAACCTTGGCACGGAAACAGGAATTATTTTTGAGCCACGCACACGACATAGTGCATGACTATCTTGCGAGCCCCGACGCTAATCGCGAACTTCTTCAACCGAGAACCGCTTTTTTTATGCGGAGTACTCCGTAGTTGGGAGTCGACATATATAGAAAATGATGGATACCCCGATTGTCACATTCCGTCCTGGATAGCAGAGATATCTAGAAAATTTCCACGATGGCGGGCAAATTGTCGCTGGTATCCGGGCTTTTACTTTGTGTATGTTTCACTGCCGGCCTGGAAAGTGATAAATCTTCATTCCACGACTCCGTAGCTCATAATGTGATCGATAAATCGAAACGCGATAGTTTGCCGTCAAATTACTCAACGCCGGATTATTATCCAACACCCAATGGCGGCTGGGATGCTGACTGGACGAACGCCTATGCTAAAGCTCAACAAGTTGTCGCCAACATGACACTTGCGGAAAAGGTAAACCTGACTTCTGGCACAGGATACTTAATGGGACCTTGCGTGGGTCAGACTGGGAGCGCCTTGAGATTTGGAATTCCCAACCTGTGTCTTCAGGATGGTCCTTTGGGCATACGAAATACAGATCATAACACTGCTTTCCCAGCCGGCGTGACGACAGGCGCAACTTGGGACAAGAATTTGATGTACTTGCGTGGCGTTGCGCTAGGCGAAGAAGCACGAGGGAAAGGAATCAACGTCCAAATGGGCCCTGTCGTTGGCCCTCTTGGTCGCAAGCCGCGATCCGGTAGAATTTGGGAAGGCTTCGGTGCCGACCCATCTTTGCAAGCAATCGGTGCGGCGCAGACGATACAAGGCATGCAAAGCACGGGAGTCATTGCTACGTTGAAACACTTCATTTTGAATGAACAGGAAATGTATCGAATGACAGATGTGCTTCAAGAGGGCTATTCGTCAGATATTGACGACCGGACTATGCATGAAATTTATCTTTGGCCTTTTGCCGAAGGCGTTAGGGCAGGTGTTGGTTCTATTATGGCTGCATATAATCATGTGAGTTACACTGATTCATGCGAATGATTGGAAGAGAAACCCTCGTTTTTCGGTAACCCTAACACTTATTTCGAACAGGTCAACGGCTCACTTTGCACGCAAAATAGCCAAATTCTCAATGGCTTGCTAAAAGATGAACTGGGCTTTCAAGGATTTGTCGTATCCGACTGGTACGCTCAATTTGGTGGCGTGTCTTCCGCGTTAGCTGGATTGGACATGGCAATGCCTGGAGATGGTGCTATACCTCTGCTTGGAGACAGCTTTTGGAATTCCGAATTATCAACAGCAATTTTGAACGGCACCGTTCCTTTGGAAAGATTGAACGACATGGTATGTTCCACAAGCATCGCAAGAAACCTTTGAGCAATAAACGGAGTTGACCATGTCTTCGCTAGGTAACACGAATTGTAGCGACATGGTTTCAATTGGGTCAAGATAATGACTATCCATTACCCAATTTTTCAACAAATACTGAAGATGCCACCGGTCCCCTGTACCCGGGAGCTTTATTTTCTCCCTCGGGTGTCGTCAATCAATTCGTCAATGTGCAAGGCAATCACAGCATTATAGCGCGAGAAGTTGCCCGCGATGCTATCACCCTGCTAAAAAATGCAAATCAAACGCTGCCGCTGAGCACCAGCGCTTCTCTGAGTGTTTTCGGCACCGACGCTGGGCCGAATTCGGGCGGTTTGAATTCATGCTCTGACAATGGTTGCGATAATGGTATTCTCACAATGGGTTGGGGAAGTGGCACAGCCAGACTGCCATATGTCATTACGCCACAACAAGCTATTCAAAACATATCAAGTAACTCGCAATTTTACATTACCGACACCTTTCCGTCGGTCACACCAGCAGCGGATGATATTGCGATTGTCTTTGTGAATGCAGATTCCGGAGAAAATTATATCACAGTGGAAGGCAATCCGGGAGACAGGACTGATGCGGGACTTAATTTATGGCACGGTGGTGACAATCTCATTGTTGATGCAGCATCCAAATACAGCACGGTTGTTGTTGTGATCCACACCGTTGGACCCGTCTTGATGGAAGAATGGATAGATCTTCCATCTGTCAAGGCTGTACTGGTCGCACATCTGCCAGGACAGGAAGCTGGAGATTCTCTGACAGATGTTCTTTTTGGCGATTACAGCCCGAGCGGCCATTTGCCGTACACCATTCCGCACAACGAATCTGAATATCCCGCGAGTGTCGGTCTTATCGATCAGCTTTTTGGAGAGATTCAGGATCAATTTACGGAACGCATCTATGTCGATTATCGCCATTTCCTGGCGGCAAATATCACTCCCAGATACCCATTCGGATATGGTCTCTCATATACAACGTTCAATCTGTCAGATGCGACGATGACAACGGGTACCTCGCTGACTCAGTACCCGCCTGCTAGGTCCCCGAAGGGGCCAACTCCTACATACACGACTGCGATCCCGCCAGCTTCGGAGGTTGCATGGCCTAGCGATTTCAATCGCATCTGGCGATACTTATATCCTTATCTTGACAATCCATCCGCAGCCACCTCGACCGCGCCCTATCCGTATCCCACCGGTTATAAGACAACACCTCAACCAGCACCACGTGCCGGTGGAGCTCAGGGTGGAAATCCGGCTCTTTGGGATACTGTCTTTACGATCAATCTGAGTGTCACCAATACTGGGACCAAGCCCGGCCGAGCAGTAGTTCAGGTTTATGTCGAACTACCTCAAGATACCTTAAATGTGGATTTACCACCTCGGCAACTGCGGCAATTCGAGAAAACTGCAATATTGGCCCCTGGAGCATCGCAGCAGGTATCTTTGCCCATAACCAGAAAGGATTTAAGCGTCTGGGATGTGGTTGTACAGGATTGGAAAGCACCGGTAAATGGAGAGGGTGTCAAATTTTGGATTGGCGAAAGCGTGGCAATGGATGATATGAGACTGGTTTGTACAGTTGGAGAGAGCTGCACAAGTGTCTAAATCTATCAGTAACCTAGCCTGGAGAATTAGCCTACCGCAGTCGCTACAAATCAAATTGAGACCCATGCCTTTTGAGTCCTCGCTGCTGAATGAGCCGGTAAAACGATGAAAGATGCAGTCGCCAATTCTTAGATCGTAGCATTTGAAATGATAGTGACTTGGTGGTGCGGAATTTTTGCTGTGAAATATTTGAGTAGAAGGCTCTTATTTTGCGAAGTAATGAAGTCCGAGACGGTCTTGACACGGCCCCAATGGCTTTCATGTAAATTTAAATTTCAGATCCGATTAAGCCTTGAAAGGCTAGGATGTCGGTTTCACATATTGCCATACCCAACTTTCAAAGTCTTTCTTTTAACACATCTTAGACGAGGGGGGTGATTTTGGCAAAGGTGTCACGCGGATTGACTAGAATTGAAAGTTTGGCAGCACAGAGTCAAACAATCCGGTGATATCGAACCCAGAGCTAAGCTCGCCAGTGATAAATGGCTGTAGATCATCTGTTGGATAATAGAGTTGCTCTGCATAGGGGAGAATCGCACCGTCACCCAAGTGGGGCTCTACCGATGAAATCTGGTTTGTTTGAGACTAAAGGGATGAAGTTAGTCTCCTAATACGACATCAAAGGACTAGCAACTTACCATTTGACCCTGGGAAAGAATTAATGGCCTGCCAAAATCTTGTGTTGACTCGTAAGAGGTAGCTGTGGCGGGGTATGGAATTGTCATCTTCGGACGTGAAGAATAGATGTCGTTCACGTTGCTAGCGCTCGTCCTACTCGCGTTTCCCAGCTGGATATCGCGAACGAATTGTCGTGCAATAAGAGCAAATTCTGCCATGATAGAACTTGGCAATGAGCTTCCAGTGGCATATTCGAGGCGAGTAAAATAAGCCGCTGCGACATCCAGGAACTTGAGATTCGTGCTGCTCTCGGGATGGTAGGGATTGTGAACCACAAAATCGAATAGAACGAAAAGTGCCGACATTGGCATTGCACCGAGTATCCTTGATTGATTAGATTCAATGCCTTGATACAAGGAAGATTCGGCCTTACCAGATGGGTGTGTGAGGTTGTAATTCAACGTAATGGGTAAGCTCGATGATATGTCTTGCCGTATACATAAGACGCTTTTTGGCTGTTTCAGCCCGAGATGACTCCGATCCAGACCCGAGATGGAGCGTAAGACGACAAAGAGACATTATCAAAGAGGCATGAAAAAAATGAGCTCTCAGGGACACGGTAATAGTCCAAGGGGAACTGCAATTCTCAGGCTGGAATGGCTCCCCAGGTCGAAGACCTCTCGGCACAGAAAGACGCCAATTCTCAAGATCTTGATGCACGGCGTCAATGGACTCATAGAATTCTTCGGGGGTTTTGGTAGTGGCAGATACACTGTATAACATGTCATATGCGCGCGAAATTAGCCTAGAAAAGCGGGCAGAGAGATAAAACCAGTCTACGCCTCCGTGAATCGTTTCAGGTATTTTTGGTATGGGGCAGCCGACATCGACGTCGTGGATATTCTAAATTTAAGTCACGTCGTGTCAGCGGTAGAGATCTCCCCAAGGTGATTCTGAGCAACTGACGGAGCTGGTACTCGCAAAAAAACAGAATGTTTTCTCAAGAGTGTAGACCACCCAAAAATTTCGATGTGCCGAATCGTTCATCGTGGATCGATTAAATCCTAAAGATGTGGCCATTCTTGCGGTTTCCGAGATGAGGGTCTGCTCAATCTGAAGGCACGACAGATTTTGAGCAAATATTGACTACGTCAGATCAGCATACCGCCAAGCATTTTAGTCAGTGATATGCATCCTACCATAGCTGTCAAGGCCTACAACTGTTAGCAATATTTTTCTACTTGAGAAAAGCCGGACCTCACCTGCAGATTGACCAAGGATTCCCGGGGTAGAAGTATATCAGAAAATAACCCTAGCGCAACTTGGTAGAACTCCCAGGGTTTGCCCTGGCCAGCTTCGAACGATCCGCGCTCGGTGTACTGGGCGCCCAAAGCAAGTACCGTATGATAAAGGGCGGAGAACGCTGCATTCGATGCTAAGTAATGATGCAAGTCATAGCTAAAAGCTTTTTGCTCGAATTCAGCACGTTCAAGAAACGGATATATTGGATGGACGTGATAGAAATAAGCTTGAAACGTAATTAATAGGGGAAAATCTCTACCACATCGGGTCACGGTGGTCGTAGATGATTCATACCTGCAACGTATGCCTTTGCAGTATCAGAAGGAATCTCTGCGGGCTTCGAGGGACCCTTGAACGTTATTGGTGAAGACCGTGGTACAAGTTTCGTATCGCTCTGCGGGCGATTAAATCTTGCGCTAATGGTCGAACCAATGGTTTCTACAAGCTCACGCAGCCTGTTGTGTCCGATGCGTTCAGTCAGCGACCGAATTCTGCTCTCGGAAAAAAATGCCAAGCTGGAGCTGGTAACTGTATGTAGTTGTCTCAGCATAAACCCCTATTGCGAAAGGAAGGCTCAAGCATACCGAAGCTTTCCCCTGCCTAATGAATGTGATCAATAGCTGGAATCCGAGCTGGTCGAACGGGGATTAACATACTTTTATAATGCAGCAATCTTCTTTGTGGCCACCGATTCCGCTCATATCACGGTTTTCAAGTAGCCTGTCAATATACAAGGCATGATACGAAGGTCTTGTTTGAGAAGGCGTATCGAAATATTCCACTTCATGTGGTGAATGAGCTGCAGTATTTGGCGCTGCTTTTGATACCGATCAGTAAAGAGCACTACAATCCACCTCAATCAACTTGCAGTTTGGCATACTTGAAGTTGAATCCTCATCAGGGTCCTTGACTTTTAATTTCCTTTTCGTTTGGCTGAAGTGGCATGTCTGTCGTCGCCTCTGTACACAAACCTTCGTTAGTTGATGAACGGCTGACATGTATCTCCCAGACCAAAATTCTAGATCTCTCTTCCAAAACTTACGAGACAATTGTTACAGTGTAATGCGGCTGAATCTGCACCTGTATTGCTATTAGCTCAATTTTTTCGAAATCCGAGAACGAGTGCCGAAATCCTTACGTATACATCGAACTTTCCGAGCTTTGCATTCATCACAGGATTTAGAAATCCTTGAGCGCAGCACGACAGAACCTCCAGTCATTCTGTCGCATGAAAACAAAGAAGTGGTAATTGCGGTTGCTTCGTCACTAAGTCTGCGCAATCTTGTGCAACGATGAATGTTTTATGGTTCAGCCTGGTGATCCCCATTGCAAATCTTCATGTCGGAAGCCTCGGCACATCTCTGCCGGTAGCGCAGTCAGGTGATTTTTTTTCTCTGATTGGCCAGAAATTCCTCGTAGATCGAAAAATGTCAACTACAACTTTTTTTATATGTTTAAAAGGAACTTGTGCTGTTCTTGGATGAAATTATGATTAGATTTCAAAAATTATTGTTGAGTTATATCAAAAATCATACAAGCTAATCTACTGAGATTCCTAGGCCTTGCATCGGGACTGTTCCCTATTACCGACCTATGTCATCGAAAAAGTGGCAACTAACTAAGCCCTGGAGACATTATGCTTCCAGTTATAACATATGTGATGTGAATTTCCAATCTTAGGTAGATAATTCATTCATGGATGTCAGTCATTTACCTACAAGGTTATTTAATGTGAATAAACTTCTGGCAATCTTACAAGGACATTAGAAAAAGCAATAAAGATTTCAAGATTGTTTAACTAAAACTCTCAAAACAATAATATACCTAGGTATAGATAATGACATTCTATCTCATTCTTTTTAAGTGTCTTTCATATAACTATATATTTAGCAGATATAAGTAGGTACCTAGGTATTTTAAAATATTCATGAACTTTTAAGATTCTTCTTCTTTACATGGCTGAATGTATGATAACATCATTCAGCCATGTGATAGAGTCGTCAAATCTAAATGAGCCCGGGCATACATTAAATAATGAATTCTTGAGACAATAAAACATCGTCGTCAAGCTAACCTTGAAAGTCATTAATTATTGATGAATAAGACAATAAGTCACAGATCTCTAACAATAATTCTGGGAAACCGACCTAGATAGGTACAGAGATATAAGAAGGGGGCTGTTTGACCATTTCGAATTCAGAGTTTCAAAATATCACAAACCTATCCTCATTTCTCTTCAGTGTCACAACACTTCAGAATCGCTGAATACCTAGGTCCACGGGTACCTTACATCAAACATCCATCTTTATTACGCTCTTAACTCAAACGCTTCAGAGACTACCTAAATAGCCTTCAATCACCATGTCTGGAAACATGCAGTCGGACTGTAAGTTCTTCCTTCAGGAATCTGCTAGTACGTCCCTTTGAGGCCTTGTACTAACTAAGGTTCAAGCCAATTATTCCGAAAGCGCCGATCATCGCGATTCAGTCTCGATTGGTGGAGATACTCTCGTGGGGGAATCACAGGAAAGACTCATTCCTCGGAGAACAGGTCCATCCGGAGGCCCTGCACCACCAGAAGGGTCTAGGACAGAATCTACTGGCGTTGAAATTCCTTGGTTACTATCGAGCTTGCCAGATGACGAACAATGTCTCGTCAACCAAGTTCGCGCGCTGGCATTGTCGCCAGGCTCTTGGGCGAGTGTTTCAACAACCCCCCGCGGCCTCAATAGCTTCGAGCAGGACGTGGTTCAATTAAATTTCAACAGAGCGCATGAAGACAACCTGTCATCTTTCGAACGCGCACTACTCAAATTGATCCACGTCCACCGTCAAAAAAAGAAGAGTCACGCTCCAAATCCCCTCATCTTGGTGAACGATGAGAAGTGGAAACTTATTATCGAACTTCGTAAGTTACAAAGACGTCAGCGCCTGTGTATCATTCAGTGACCTCGGGTCGTCTCCTGCATCTAATTTCTGCTTTTGGCGGGTCGCTTGCTGGTAACATCATTCTCGATTGTCTGGCCAATCTATATCTTCACTCTAAAGCCTGTTTCTTTTTTACTACACTCCTCTCATTTTTATTGAGCTTAGTTATCAGGTTATATTACATCCCAATATAGCCTATAAATGAAGTGAGCTTCTTCCTACAATAGCACTTTGATTAGAAATATTTAAAACATGTCTTCCGTCTGAGTGTGATCGGTTCAGCTTGTCAACCAAGTGATCTCGGGAGGTCTTGAAGTAAATCCCTAAAATAAGAGTTGCTTCCCAGCCTTGGATACATAGGTAGTATGCCAGATCAACTGGGCAGTGTCATGACCATGGAATAAACTTTGCTACATTGCCAGACTCTGTGACAATTTATGGCCATTGATGTCATGGTTCTCCCACATCGAAAACAATGATGATGGTTCAATTCTGCAACTAGAAATACTGAATCAATTCGTTCAATGAAATGTTCCTCGCTTTCAATGTGAGAAGGTAAAGATATTCAGACAGCCACCCAAACTTTTGTTCTCTTTAACAGCACAGTCGACAGCATTCGCAATGGGCCCATAGCTTGATATTGAAAATGAAGAAGAAAAAGAAAACCTAACATGCAGCAATCCAAAATGGCGATGTTGAATGAATTGGAGCGCTTTGATACCAGTTGTTCATGTAGGAACTGTGCTTCGTTGAAGGCAGTAATCCAAAACTCGCTGGCCCCAAATATCCCGTCCTTTATATTTTGCCATATCCTCAGGCCAGCTGTGGATTTCAGTGGCCAGAGCTTGTAGTTGTTCCAAAGGAAGTTCATCGAATGTATCCAAGGTCGTTTTCACACTGAAAAGAAGCGCACCAGTCCTTGGCAGTCTGCGAAAAGTCTGGCGTTCTTGACGGAGCAGAATATCTTCAATCGAAAGACTTGCTTGGTCTTCATTCAAGGTTACTGGTCGAAACAGGGTCTTGCCCAGAGTCTCATGGGGCTCAGTTGTTTCCAAAAAGTAGTTGGAGCGCTCCATTGGTGACTCGGGAGTTAGTCGGCACAAAAACCTGGTTATTTTGTCAGTCCTCGCTAGAGCTGAAGAAGGGTGGTTGAAATGAAAGAGAACTGACTTGTTTACGGAATGCCCTATTTTGCTTTTCCATTCAGGTACTGGATCATGCATCTGCGATATAGTCCAGCCGATGCGATTTTGAACCGTCCAGCCCACAGGAAAGAGGGTAGCACTGGCAGCACTGATTGAATTGTTAGTCCTCTTGATACTAGACGATCTTCACTGTTGACATACACGTAGTATTCTCCTTCCTCGTTCTTCATCAGTATACTAAGATCTTCCATGGCAAGTCGAACGGCAGTCTCCAGAGGGTCTATCAAGTCTTTGTCGCCACCAATCGCGAAAGTTTCTCCAGTCTTTTGATTGTGGATTCTCTTCTTTCTGGTCCTTTTGTCCATGACAAACATGTCCGGGTATCGTTCACACAGAAATTCTGCTACGACCTCTAACGCCTCGCCACACGCATCCTTTGACTCCGGAAGGCACTGTATGACCTCGTTCCTGCGTTCCTCGAGCAGCGACTTGCGAATTTCATGTTCTTTAGAATAATTCCGATCGACTGTAAGCCAATTCTGCTCATCCAATCTTTTCAATCCCATCGTGATTCGAAATTTTTGGTTTCCTTTAATGGCATTGCATGGGTACGGCGCTTTGTGAGTCGCATCTTGGTTTATTAAGTTTTTTGGTACACCCTCCTTGGACCGACAAGCAAACTTGAGCATCCATTGAAATAAGACGCCAATAACTGTGAAGGCAAAGAATGACAAGGAATACACCATGCTTGAGATTTTAGTAATCGAACGCCACCAAAATATCAATATGAAGGGGAAAAACGTTGAGAAGGGGTCAATGCATCAGGAACTACCTAAGAATTAGAAAGCAGAAATAGAATAAATATCTTTTTTTTTGAATGCTTTGTAAAATATATCTTGTGTGGATCAGGAACGAAGCGAAAAAAGCAAAATTTATACACGAGGTGGACAAGATTGAGCCCCGTATTGGGATTTTCATGGTACCTGACATTACGACGATTCGCAAAGCTGAGAATCATAAACCACACGTGCCCATCGTCGAAAAGAGCTGCATTATTGCCATCGTACCTGGCTGTACTCCACAAAATGCAACAACAGCCACATGATCGAAACTTTTCTACTTAACGTAGGCCCCGCTTGTCGTCACTTACAATAGAAGTTGTGGTGAGCAGGGTTATGAAAGAAAGAGAACCTCGAAGACATGTACTTTTGTCGCCGGCCGTGCCGCTATGGATATAAAACCGAGGTCACTGACTAATCACAATTGATGCAGGGCGAATCAACGCGGGGACACTGTGTAGCTGAATCTGCCTTACTGTGGATTATGTTTTGGGAATTCCCGCGGCTGTCGCCGACTGAGAAGTTAAGACTACGAGAGACGAGGCCTGCCTGAACATGGTCTTTTTTTTACTTAACAAGTTGTGAGTCAATTCCCTTCGTCGCGCGTGACATTGTCCGTGCGCTGTCGTAATAGTCTATGGGGCTATATTGGCTAGTCGTTTCTGAGGGTCGATCGGACTTCGATGCGCTTTCCCAGGGATCAATCAGCTTGCTCACCAGCAGGGGATTTTAAAGGCACGCTCGGATCTCGTTTCCGTGTGCTGCACCGCTTTGACATTCGGCACGAGACATGATTCCATGACGGCACATCGAAGTTGTGTTTTAATGTAAGACTATATGCGTATTTCCATTATATTGACGCATACTCCAGGTCACATTCAGACGTGCGGACGCTGGAGAGAAGCGAGAGCCTCTCTCTGTTTCTGCTGTCTCCACCTTTTGCGCTTCACGATGTCTGTATTCCGGAGTCCGTACCGCACCATGGAGTACTACTGTGGTACCCAGTACCCAGCCAAGCGGGTCTGCATTTACTCCGCAAATTCTTCGCCCCTCAAAACAAGACATTCCGAGTCAGCGTTTCGACTCCTGGCAAGTTGACAGCCTTCCGGATTTATTAGTGAATGGATCCTGTGTTGCCGAATCAGTACAGGATATCCAGACCAGTTCCATTAAATTGCCCTTTTAGGCCTGGGTCTGGGTTTTGGACAACCATGAAAGCAATTTTGATATTTGCGCGCAAAGCGCGCTTGCCGCTCGTTCTTTTTACTCAACTGAATGGAACCGGTAACTAAACAGCTGGCCCGCAAAACGTACGAACGCGCAAACTTTCTCGTTGTGCCCAGGTAATGGAGAGAAAATCTCGCATCTTACCTCCCACAGAATTCTCTTTGTCTGGGAAGTCGAGTCGAAATTGGGAACTCCAGTCTATGTTGCAATTTAGGCTGCAGCTTAATTAGTTGTCTTTGCATAGAAGAAGCAAGCCGGCCATCATTTCGACTCTTTCGTGGACGATGTCATGCCCATCGCAGGTCAGGTGAGCAAGGTCGCCTAGACTCAATGAGATGCTCCCATTTATCATTGGACAGGATCTTGTATTTGGGTAATACTGCTTGCTATACCTGGGTAGGGAAATAATCAGGCCTGCGGCCGCCGCCCAGCCTCGATCGGTACCTATTGGGGCGAAGACTAATAGAGAGGCGTCGGTGTCCATCCTTCTAGTAGAGGCAATCCAATTTCGGCTAGTATAGGTAGCAGTACGTAGGTAGTGGAAATGATTGGTGTCAACATAACAACGAAAACCGTGTGGAGGAGTCTGGATGCTGAAAAAACCGCAGTTCGGATTATGATTTTCCTCACTAAAATTCGAGGGCAATAGCCAAGATACGCATTTCCTAAAAATGCACTATGCCGTGCGAAAAACTTATGCGTTAAGATGAAATTTCGTACAATCTTTTTCCCGTTTGAATCACATACCAATCAATGCTTCATAGAAATGTACTGTACAAAAATCTCTGAATTCCTTGTTTCATCCGGCTTTTTTATTGCGGACAACTCGGTTTTTTTGAATCTATTTTACGTCGCCCTAAGAGCCCTGCAAGCCTCCCGAGGGCTCCAATATAACTAGCGTGGAAATACCTCAAATTCCATATCGACATTCGCTTCCCATAAGAAATCACTTTGCTTTCCAGAACGGCACTTGGTGAAGCATAGCAAGATTACGAACCATCCCACAGGAACTTTACAGGATAATGAGACGAATTTGGAGGAAGAATACGGTCTCGGGGCTGTGTTCCCGATAGATGATTTTAAGAACCATGCCCCAGCTTGCTTAAGTGACGTAACTGAATTCCTGTCTAGAGCTGTCAAGAAATTCGATGTATGAGGATACTGATTTGTCCCAAAATGAGAGTGTGTCTATCACTCCAAGTCAAAAGATTATCCATGGATGGCGAGATCTTTTGAAGCTCTCCAGGACCGTACGTAAAGATTGCCCATTTTGTTAATGAACTACTCTTTCACCGCTTCTATGCAGCTATGTGGACGCTTATGGTCACAGTTTGAAGTAGATAAGAGGATAGAGTCAAGATTCAAGTCCGTGCTTTAGCTAACTAGGTATTTAGTCCACTGTTGTGTTTGCGAGAGGTTCCAATTAAGTACATAGGTAGGTGTAACATAATATATTGCCTAATAAACCAGAATATATCCCTTAATTGGTGTACACCATGTTCTAAGATTCTGCTTGATATGTCTGTGAGGCGAAAACTTCATATAGGTAAGTATTTGGTAAAGTTTACACTTTTGCTTCCTATCCTACATCGTAAACCGTAAAACAATTTTCTTTTAGGGCCTAGTTTGAGTCGCAGGGTACCCAGGTGATTTTGCCAACTACCTAGATAGGTAAAGAAGAAAAAGAAGAAAGCAATCTGGCCAAGGATTTCTCAAATGAAATAGATCACAAACAGTGTTATAACTCCATATAACTCCACACATCGCCATAGCAAGTAGATAACATTACATGTTCTTAAGTTCCTACCCCCTCCACTTGAGAGATTCGAGCACAATTTATGCATGTGGCATAGAAACTTTCCCGCCTTCTTTGTGGCCCGAATGACCGATATTTCCGAATGCGTCCAGTATGGGAAGCAGGCGATCGAGACCTGGCATAATATTTCCACGGGCATCTAGCGATGGATACTCATTGTTGTGTACAACTGCCGCTTCATTGTGGCGGGATGCATCGGGTGGAATAGTCGGAGTTGTGGCAGAATGTTGTAACGGAGAACCTATATTGATATCTCGCTGAAGATCGACCGCGCGAGCTTGATGTGTCTGCTTCTTGTCAGAAGGGGATGCAGGATATTGTTTACAAGACTGGTCATAAAAGGGAATCACGAAAAACGTACGTGCTGGTTACCTGAAATGATAGGTGCGGCGTTGATGAGAGATGCGCAGCACAAAACGATACTGGCGACTGAGGCGGACAAGATGCCGCTTGAGACATACATATTGATATTGATGATTTTTGGCTTTTTGAATGCTTGATAATTGTTGGACTAAATTTCCAGCGATGAGATAGATTTGTTCCAACCTTGGAAGGTTCTGTAAAGGGGCATTGAGTCGCAGACTTTGTAGATAAAAGATTCTTGACAACCCAGGCAGCCTGGGGAGTCGTATCTTTGAAACGCGCAAATATTTATTCGAAGGACGTGTTAATGATTGCAAATACATAATTCATGTCGATCATAAACAGTTAATATCCAATGGAATCAGAACGCAGCCGTAATAGCATTCCAGTCAACATCGCGCACGCGAAGCATGCCCTGGCAGAGGCCATCAAGGGGGAATTCACCTTAATTTCAAATTTGAGAACGTCAGAAGATGACAGATTTTCTGCTACATCCTGGCAATGTATCACTGCATTTCTATATTACTTATCAGTATACTTGGAAGTAATTTGCAGATCAATGATTCAAGATTTGTTGATTCTCTCTGGCTCAGGTTCAATGTGAATCTTTCAGGGCCGAGGCGAAATCCCACGCTGTCCCGCAATTTTCTCATCTTCATATCCAAGTGCTCGCCGGTCTTTGCATGTTTTGACCGTCAGATCTAATAATTTTGATAATCGACGAGGTAGAGATTCGGTATTTTAAGTAGTGATGACCGCAGAGATTGCTCCGACTACTGAAAGACTGATTATAAAGTAGGGACGGCCTTAGATACCTAGGTAGAGGCGCTTCATTGGAACGAGGAACGAAAGTGAAGCCAAGTACCTGGGCAGTTTCGGGTCAAATGATTCTTTATTCATGCAACTTCAAAAGATCCGGCGGTTGTCCTTGTAATAAGTCTAAAAGGATAAGTCGATGTGAAGACGGGATGAAACAGCTATACCTAGATAACCTTGGAACCTTCAAATCTCCCAAGGTCGGAAGCACGACATTGAACTTTATAAATATATTAAACATCCTGTTCATGACTTTCCTAGTTCGGGAGGGATACCGGCGGTTCTCAAATCAGCCCTGAAAGTTCTGAGCTCTGTTTACGAAGTGCAATAACCGTTGTTTTATTGAGAAAAAGTATCAAATTCGACATCTTTGCCCTTCAGTAAAACCCAAACAAACCTTCCACTCGTAGGTGGGATATATGAAAGGAGAAAATAAAAAAGATAACCGTATATGTCATGAACGTCGTAAAAGGGTGTGAAATAAAAACAACCTTTATTTTGTAATTCATTTCAAGAGAGAGGACAACCGCCGCCAAAAAAAACAAACCTTTTAATATCCCTACTTAAATCGTGCCGTACAGCGGCCCATCACTTCGCCTTGACATACCAACTCGGCATTAAACTCGGATCCGTCTAGAGTCAGGTAAATATCAAAATATACACGGTAAAATATACCGTTGGGAGTGTCCATGCGCTCAAAGTCTTTTTCGAGATTTTTGCGCGAAAGATCTGAAGTTAGCGTAACGACCTCTTTGATGCCTGAAGAGACGTGAGTTAGTACACGGACTCATTAAATGTCAATAAAGCAAACTTACGAGGATCTTTGACGTATTCCGGACAAACATCCTCGTCGCAGGCGTATAAGATATCCTCATACATCAAAGTCGCACCGGGTGCTACTTGGCGGAAAAAGCTGACTTTGACGGGCTCGCCGATTTTCACGCGCTCGCCCTTTTGAACGAAGATTTGTCGAGTATATTTACACCGATCTTTGCCGTCCAGACTCGGCACACGGTATTGTTCAGGGTGATAGCCCTCTTTGAATGGTTGTAAAGTCGCCATCAGATAGTGTCGTCGAGCAACACGGTGGGTGACCACGCGCTCTGCAATACCGGCCGTGACGGCTCCTTTCACAATAGCCGCCACGGAGTCCATGGGACGCACCACTTTAGACTGGAATTGAGGCGGAACATGAAGCTTAATTTGTTGAAAAAGATACTCGGAAGCACCGAATCCACCGACAACAAGGACGTTCTACGCCATCAGCATCTATTCATCAATTTGACAAATTTGAAAAGGCAAAATCATAAAAGGATGAACTCTTACCTGTAATAATCTGTTTTGTGCTTGAATGGCAATAATCTGATTTCGCACCAACTCCAGAATGCGGTTCACAACTGGCTCGAAACATTGCAGAATCTCTTCATTCGTAAAAGTCATGTAACTTTCTTCAATACCGGCATCGGGATAGTCGGACTCAATACCGACGTCCACAGCCCACTTTTGTCCATTGTTGCGAAAATCTGCCTTGATTCGGTTCTCAAAATCCATTATACATTTAGCATAGACTCTTCCGGCAGTACGAGAACCATCGGGCAGATGCATTTTTCGAATACGGGCCCGCAAGATATTACTGAAATTGCGGTTAAGGGCAGTAGAACCGCAGGAATCGCCGGACCCCGCTGTACATTCTGCAACTGTGAATGGGTTCTCTTCTTCAACCTCGTAGGCAATCAAGTCGACGGTACCGCCTCCACAATCGACAATCAAAATCGCGTCGCCGACTTTCAAATTCAACAGACCGGTCTTGGCGCAGAACATGGCTGCAGCTTCTGGTTCCGTAATCAAAGTCAGACGATTGTCGTTTTCGTCACGCAGGAAACCAGCCTGAATGGCGGCGGCACGAGTGGCAGCTTTGGCAGCTTCGTTCCAGATAGCAGGTACCGTCAGAAAATAGCGAATGTTGCGCTCCTCACGATTGAACACTTCACCCAGAGTCTTCTGAAGCTGCGCGCGCATTGCCTGCCGCACTTTGAACAGATAATCGGCTGCTACGTCGATCTCGGACTTGCCCGGTGGCAGCGGCGGCAGATTGATGGGATCAATATATGTGTTACCGGACAACATCAGCTGCAGTTTGAACCATTCGACTTTTTGAACGCCAGGCTTGGGGTAGCCGGTATGCGCCAGTGCGTCGGCAATATCGGGACCCCATCCAACCACTTTCTGATACTGATCATAGTAGAGGACGGTGGGGATCTTCTGTTTGGTGTGCGTACCCGCGCCGGGCCATTCGGTGATGATGTCTTCCCGCGCCTCATTGTTGGTTGCAAAAGCGTAGGCTACACCGGAGAAGGTGGTGCCGAAGTCAATTCCGACGATGAGCTGCGATTTGTTTCTGTTGGTGCCATCGACTTCGGCGGCGGGGTTTCTCAAACCTTGGGCGGGCCCTAATGACGACGGAATTCCATGCTGGTGCAGTGGCTGCTGCGAGGGCAGTTGGGGAGCTGGTGCTCCTGGTTGTTGATATCCGTAGACTGGTGGGTTGGCTGCACCGCCAGCAGGTTGTTGCGCATACTGAGCGGGCTGAACGGCGGCAGTATTCAAGGCAGGCGGCGGCATAGGACTGGTCCGGTTAGGATATGTGTAGCTGGGAGGGCGACCCGAAGGGTTCTGAGAGTTCATCGGGAGACTGGCGGTTGAGGCAGTAGAGGGAGGAGGGGGACTAGCAGAGGTGGTGCTACCAGGAGGAGGAATGAAGACGTTGCTACTGGATGGCGGCGGAGACGAATGAATGCTGGCGTTGCTGCTTGTGTTGTTGTTGTTGTTGTTGTTGTTGTGGCTGTTCTTGCGCTTCGACGAGAACGTGAGGTTCTTGAACCGCGACGTCATGAGTAAGGCGCGACAGGCGAGGCGAGAGGAGACGGAATATAGAGAGGAGAGGACGAAATGAGGAACGGCTGCTGGAAGAGATTGAGTTCCGTAGCAGAGAGGAAGAGAAGAGAAGAGGAGAAGAGGAGAAGTTCAGAGCGAGGAGGAAGAGTAAGACGAGTAGAATGTGAGGAAGGACGAAGGGCGGAGGATAAAGTAAGCTGCTGGTGGGACTGGAACTGTCAGCCCTGGGCGGATTCCTGCTAGCTGGCTTTCACTTCAATATGTTTAGTTTCCCTCACCACTTTAATTTCTTTTCTATAAATATCCCGTTCTAGTTAGCACTAGAAAACAGATCAATATGTCGATATTAAGGAGCAGAGTCGAATAAATATACACATACAAGAGATAGATGGGCAGAGAAAAAGGAGCGAAGGAGGAAGAAAGAGAATTAATTAGTGGGCTTGCGGCTCGCGTTGGTTGTTGGTGTTGGGCTTCGAGACTAGCGACACCAGGCAATCAATTAATTACTCGCGCAAGATTAGATGTCTAATCTTAGCAAATAGCCATCTTGAATTCGTAAATTATCCAATTTTTTATAGCTGGAATAGAGCGTGATTCGACTTCTGGCATCTACCAAGATATCAGGGTAAAGGCATCTAGATATGGATGCGATGGGGATCTAGATACAGTACTGTACTGGTACCTACCATGGAGGGGTTTATGAAAGCGGGGAGATTTCAGGTTTAACATGGTGTAACACCGGATTCCGACAGCTTCTTCAGTCAACAACTGAGCCAGGCGATCATCAAGTAGGCAGACAAGCAGATGAACAAAAGAGTCTCTGCAATCCGACTTCCGCAGCCTTAGAATGATGCAGCTAGTTTACTATTCCAAGGTTGTAGCCATTCGTCTTAGTTTGCGCCCAAGCCCAAATTTCAGCCCCGCAAGTTTAGTTATTTGCGTACCTTGGTACCAGTACTTGTATATTTACAAAGGCACAAAGGACAGGATCTTGATGATTACTCTACCTGTCTATCTGTCTGTCTCTCTGCGCATAAATCACTAGTCAAAATTTCGATCTTCGTTAGCCGGATCTAGGCATATAAAGACTTGCAATATGTCGCACACAGTCAATACGGAGGTGGACATTTGTAGTTACATGGATAGGACGGAAAGCCGCACTGGGCAGATGTCATTGACTACACAGGCTGCACTGTTCGTAGGGAATACTCCTGCAGATATGAAAATAAGACAATCATTGCTTGCCGGATTGTGAGAATATTTGTTTTACCACATATAACTATCATGGATTACTTGAACAGGCACAGAGACAGAGATTCAATGTGAAAATTGGTCTAACCAGGTTAGGAAGTCAGTTACAGTTCGAGGAACAAAAACAATCATAATCTATTAATAGAAATGGCTGGCTGGCCAGATCCTTTAAAGATGACCTCGGGAATTATTTTATGTACATACGAGGTCAGACTGCACTATCAACCTATATTAAATCAATGTTAATCCAAAAATGGACTGCCTGTCTATAAATTGTATGGATACCTAATGTAAGTACTATGTACGCGAATGTCTACGCTGGGGGCGACTCGTTCGGATCGTCCTTTCTTGCGACCCAGATTGAAGGACGATACAGGTTCTGCAGCATGCTGTCTGGATCCTGGATATATCCACAATACGCCCGATCTTCGGGAGACTGTTGAGACTCGATAGTGAATCCCATGCGCCGAACGAGGTGGAAGACTTCTTCTTCTGATAACTCTACGCTACCCGGTTCCCCGATTCCGTCGTTGCAGGGTGCCATCAGAGCATGTTCCTCTGCGCTGCCATTGATTTCCATAGTTCCGTCTACCGCTGGGTCACGGAGCATGTGGCCGTGGTCGTTTTCAGCGGTTGTCCGCCGCTTGTCGCCATCAAAATGCCAAAGTAACGGGCCGACGTTGATCCAGATTCCACCCGGTTTAAGGCAGTTTTTGACTGTCTCGATGTAGCGGATCAAATTCGGACTGGTATCAATAAAAAATACTGTTGCAACAGCATCGAACGCATTGCTTTGCGACAGATTGCTATACAACGGGATGAAATCAGCAGCTGACATGCTCATACTGCCAAACGTAGACAACTCCCCGTCACCTTGCTGCGCAAGCGCCATGGCGGCAGCCGGATGGACATCAGGAATCAGCACCTTCTGTAATTGCTGTTTCCGTGAAATAATGTTGGAAAAATGGAGCGCAAACGGGTACAACTCGTGCTTTCGGACACCGTCACTATGGTTCAGCACCCAGTCACTCGCTAATAATTGATGGTATGAAATTTCGTTGCCCTCGGCAGAGTATCCTGCGGCGCAGAGATCAAACACCAATCTCCCCAAACCCGCTCCTGGAACCAAGACGCGATAATCGGATCGAGCCCGAGATGGATCATTGTCACTAGCCTCACGAAACGTCTGATTGAGGATGGCTAGCACAGGCGCATAGCAGACGTCACGTTCGCGTTGACCTTCCTCGCTCCAGTCACGGTAGAATTGGCGGATGGTCGAGTGCGCTTTACCCACGTCAGCGCCGGTCGCAGAATCATGCCAGTTCCGTTGCGGGTCGTCAGGATCGGGGTTCGATAGTAATCCGAACGACCGCAAGCCTCTGTTCAAAATGGCGTCTGCAATATCGGCGTTTGCATCGATAGCGTCGTCTACGGCATTGAACGTGTTCAATATTGAAAAGGGAGGCTCCGAGAGCATCTGCCAGTGCGCCGAGGGTAAGGCGTAGAATGCTTGACGACGTCGGTGGGTTGTATTGAGATGAGCAGTTCGTCGGTATAGTCTACTGCTGATCAATGTCTGGAGCGACACCTGGCACTCTGGTTGATGAGTTCATGTTGATGGAATTCATTTTGCTCGTACCTGAAAGAGTCCAAAGCAGCAAAAAGAACTCGTCTCTCTTCATCGTCAGCGAAAGGATCAAAGTCCCCTTGCCAACTGGGGGTTCCTTCTGATAAGGATTCTGAGTGAAGGTCAGCCATCGCGCTGGCGAGTAGTCGGGGTCAGATATGAAAAGATAGTCTCCATGAGAATTAACGCAGAATCAAGTCTAATCTATCACAGACCATGAGTCACTTTCCCCTGATCCGACTCGAGATGAGAGAAAATATATAGATAGCGCGCGGGGACGGAAGGTTCCTAGATAATAAATAGCGCTAAACCTATCTTGGAATGGTCAAAATTTGGGTCTTTTCATCAACTGCTTCCTTCTTCTCTATGGGCTTCATCAAAAATCAAAATACATCCACGACCCAGTTCGAAGGTAAATATGGCAGAGACAGCATCGAATCCTACAGTTCCATTATTGGAGGCGGCGAGCCCCTCCATACATCCCATCGAAATGTCGTTTCCGCTGCCCAAGACACCGCATACTACGGTGCACGTCCATCTCACCCCGCTGGCCACGTCTACGATGGTATTTCTCTCCAGCACGACACCTGCAGACAGCGGCACGACTATGAAGTCAATGGGAACATTTGTCTATGCTATGCCAGATGTGAGTTCTTCGCAAGTTTCATGGAAATTTCCGATCATTCGAGCGAGGAATCTGCACTCTACTTATTGATAGCTCTCCTATTAACTAAACGACCCCAATTCAGCGTACAAACCCAAAATCTGTGATATCAACAGTGCTGTCACGCTCGGGAGGTAGCCTAGACTATGCAACGCGTACAGCCCGGATATTGGCTCTTAGAATGAAAATGCCGGTTTACGTGGGATGTAATCTTGATCCAGGTTCTACTGGCACGACAGCTGAGGAAGAGATGGAAGGATTCTCGAAGATCATTGATGCAGTCATGAAGAGATGGGATGCGACCCGATTGCCTGCTTGATCAATTTATGATAGCATCAACACAGAAAACCTTACGGATTGTGTGAGCCGCGATGCATAATCCCTTCTTCACGCCAATATCTCGAGAGTCTTCGTGGAAGTCCCAGCTACTCTGGTATCACACACTAGATGCTAGTTCCACATCGAAGCCCGTGGAGCTGGAGAGGACTTCAGCTCTCTGAAGAGCAATATAGCCTCAGGCAGTAAGGCACAAGGCACGAGACAGGAAGTAAGAAGCCATGTGACTCAGCCCTATCCTTACTCCGTCACCAAAAGAGTTTATTTCAACCTCCTCTTTCAGCTCTTTTGTAAACCAAAGTTGTTCCATAATATAACTTCCTTGATCAATCCATTGAAAGATCTTTTTTCAGCTGTCGCGTTGTTTAGAGTCTCGAGATTGTGTTATACTAAAACCACTATGGTCCGCAAAATGAGGCAGATGACTTTTGTTGACAATGTCACTTAAACCCGCTGTCGAAGTAAAAGGATTCGAGACTCACTCTTCTTTCAGTGGAAACGGCAAGTCGGAAAATTGTACGGTAGAATGCGGCGCGAGGAATGGCTTGTCGCAGCATTGCCACAATGCTTGATTGAACCCACCCAGATACTTGACTGATACAAAATATCCGCCACCCCTCATACACAATCGAGACACAGTAAATGTCGTTTTAGGCTTGGTGCGGGCTTAACGCATACGTAAGCTCTCGGGTATGAAATCACTGCCACATCCGCTCGGGAAAGGGGCGAGACTGGCTCAGGCTAATTGCCAATAGCTGGACTCCGGACTTGAGCCTTCCAGGCAGATTAAGGACATGATCGACTCAATAAGCCTTACTAGGGTGCCACCTAGTGCTGCAGGACGGCATCATCGTGCTTGCTGCGATCTGCTGGTGAGCCACTCAGATGCTAATCAATAACGGCACGTGTGAGACCTTGACGCTGTCATTCCTAGCTCTGTGTCGCAAAATCTTGTCATATCGAAAGTCTACCCCGCCCGGGAGGGTTGATCGAGTGTACAGAATGAGCAAGTTAAGGAGATAAGGAAAGGGTATGGATTTGCTTCGTGAGAGTATAAAAGGCTGCGCGCGTGGAAGACTGTGATCATTCCAGCTTTCAACTCGCCTTCTGTCTATAGCTTAAAAGACTTTTCATCTTTTTCAACATGGCCAAGGGTACCGGTATACCACATTATGGCGTTTGGGTCGGACAGCCCACTCGCTACACTGCGCAGACCCTCGAACAAGACCCCAAGTCGCCTCATATCTATCTTTACTTTACCGACTCTTCGGACTCCTCGTCTAGCAAGGAGCTCCAGGCCGCAATCAATGTCAGATCTACCGACCAGGACTCTCGACTGGTCTTCTGGTTGACACGGAATTTTTCTAATCCCATTACTCAGCAACTTGACAGCCTGAGCCAAAGCTTCTATCTTCTCAGTGACTACGCCCATCGTTCCAACTACACTCGCAGCCGACGCCACGGACATAGCCACAACAACAGCCATCACCACGACAGTCGCCACGAAAACGACGTTCCAGCCAATCTGCAAGGTCTAGACTTCATCCGCACTCAGGGCTTATTGGACATTAAAGCAGGTCGTGTCCTACCAACTGAAGCTGCGGGTACCAATAACGACATTCTCGACGAACTCGAGCCAATTCTCACTGACGCCGTCAATCAGAAAGCATCCATTTACATCTTCGGATCGTCTTACGCCACGGGCATTCATGACATACACATGAACCAGGGAAGTCTGCCAAGTTATGAGAATGGAATTTACGAGGATGGAGCTTTGCTTTTCAAATTCCCGGATGGTCACTGGGAGGCAGTCTTCTTAGCGTTTGCTTCGCAAAGAATCCCAACAAATGACCAGGGAGAGTACGAGAGTAACAGCCAGTCTCTGGCTAGTATTCTTGGCCAGGCGAACAGCAGTGATCAGTAAATATTCATAGAATTCATTATTATTTTCCACATGATGGCAGTTGAAAAATAGATATTAAGATTAGTCTGATCGATAATTTATGCGCTATGCAAAATAGGGTATCCTTATATGCGAGATAAATGCAATGTCGAGAGGGGAATCTCTCAAGTAGTGTCCGCGTTTTGCAGATTCACAGCCTGCATTAGGCTTTAATGATTGTCGTTATTCCACGCCGGCGACGTTTGATTGAGCGCGCTTCTCCAAATCTGCTTGCTCGGGACTTGCTGGTTCATTCGATCTCTCTGCCGCCCAGGCTCTGCGCTCTTCTTCCCTGAGAGTTTGCAGATGTTGCATCAATTTACTTCGGCTTCTAATATCGGCGCCAAAATAGATGAACGCAAATGGAATAACGGAAACACCCAGTGATACGAACGCGACGATGCTACAACCCCAATCAATGCCCACCGCAGAGAATAACGGATGTGCGGCGAGAGGTAGTACGGCACCGAAAATGCTTCGGCAACAACTAGAGGCTGATTGGGCGCTGGCAGCGAATTCCTGATAGGCGTCGGAAAGGTAATTGAGCATGGCCATGAAGATGAGCTCGTATGCGAGTCCGAATATAACACCAGAGCTCATGGGTACGGCCCAGTGGATGGAAGGAGATGCAGTCCATCCGAGCCAAAAGAGCGCAACCACATAAAGCGGACCTCCAACACAGGCCAAGGGTAGACGACGATAGTCTTCGTTATGTGCCCAGGTGGCTCCGCGCGCTTTGGCGCGAGCAAGAAAGCCATCGTACCAAATAAAGATGCCGCAGGCGAGAAAACACCCAAGTCCAACTAGAAACAAAAATCCCTTGTTAACGTCACCTTCAATAATCAGACCACTCAAAGAAAGTTCGACTTACTTGGTAAATAGGTCAAGCCCGCAATGCCCGTGCTCATGCCGTATATTCCTACCATCAAGTTAGATATGCCGTCTACATCTGGCACAAAAGCAACGGGTAAAAGGATATTTACCTTGAAATATTAGAGGATACGCCTGGAAATATAGGTAGAATATAGCATATGCCAGAGCACAGTACAAGCAGGTCAAAGAGACCATGTACTCCTTTGCGATCATTCGGATAGGTCTGGTCAAAGTAACTGTCAATACAGCGCGGAGATCGTGCGGCGTTAGATCCATCGGCGCAACAATGCTCCTGTTGCCGGTCTCTTTGCGCAATTTACGAGCACGGCGTTTAAGCAGAACAGGCCCATAGGTTTCAGGATAGAATATGACGAGCGGAAAAGAAGCACCGGCAATGATGAGACCGAGCCAGAAAGACCAGCGCCAATTGACTGTCGAGATGAACCCGGACATGAAAGGAGATATGATTGGGCCGACAGCAGTGCACTAAATGCAGGGAAGTTTTGTCAGTTTCACATGTGGAATTCGATAGGTTATTTTCAATCATGAAAAAATGCAAATGAATCTGGAAGAACGAATATAAGATGCACATACAGACATATACCACGCCATCGTTCGCCCTCTCACGGTTGGATTTTCAAAGACATCGGAGAAAGTTCCAGTGATAATCGCAATTGGTGCACTAGCCGCCATACCATTGAGCAGCCTGAAAATGAGCAGCGCATTGAAAGTTGGCGCCAGAGCGCACGCCATGGCAAAAATGTTGAACAACGCATACCCAATCAAGAGCGGGTAGCGACGCCCGTATTGTTCAGATAGCGGTCCGTATAGCAAAGGCCCAAGAACGTAGCCAACAAGAAACAGAGAGATAGGCAAGACAAGTTTAGTTTGATCGGTGATGTTAAACGCCTGGGCAATATATTTTGTTGCTCCACTGGGAAGGGACGAGCCGATTGTGCTGTTGAGAACTTGCATCATGCCTGAAATGACCACGAATACCTTTTTGCCCTGCAAGAATAACTTGTTAGCTACACGACTTCCTGAATGCGGTGGGAGATTTGACGCACTGTGCTCCAATTATGAGGGTTCTCGGGGTCTTCAGGACCAAATGACACAATCGTTTTTGATGCCAGGCGACGGAATCGATAGGAAGGATTCTCATGGTATCTTTGCTGCACAGCTTCGTGGATAATCTCATTGTTATTATTGCCATATTGAACTTGACAGTCTTCTGAGTCGGATCCTTGTAATGTAGTTGTCTCTGAGCCAGAGTGTGAAGAAACTATCTCTAATTCGGGAAAGAAAGATGATCTGGTAATTGCCTGTGAAAGCTCAGGAAATTCTGTGCTATGTTCGGAAGACATGGTGTTCGGAAACCAGTAGACCACGAGACGATGCTCTATTGTACTTTGAAAGCATCAAATTGATATTCGCCTGGATTTTCAACTTTGGATGCCCTGTGTTTTGTTGTTTGAAAGTGTCTAGTACAGTGAAGGGGGAAATTCTGAGTCCTTGCGTGCTGAGTGTCATTCAAATTATATCAACATTAGGAGGTCCAGGCTACCTGGGCACCGATGACTATATATTTTTCGAACCCACCTGGGCAAGGCAATTCATGCCCAATGCTAAGGGAATTTTCATTTTCCGAGCTAGAAAATTCCATGTGGGCCTTTATTTTTGGAGTTGTCAACACATTTTTTATCAAAAACAGGATCATAGTTGCCTCATGGAGCTTGACAGCTCCGAAGAACAGCTGCAACTCCGATTCCAAGCGCTTGCCAGGTCCACCACAGGGCGTGCTGGGGTCCTTCTGGGTACGTAAGTGAAGTTCCATGTAGCCATTAGAAAACATATGTTCGAGTCTGGACTTTTGAGCTTGCGGCGATCTACAATTTTTTCATGAATGAAAGGATCCACAGTGGTTTCCACTCGTAAACGGCAGGCCGGACTTCATTGCGATGCCCGAATACGCGGAGGAGGAAAATTTTACTTGCATTTTTAAATGCACCTGCTCTTAGCTTCTTAGCATTTGCGTATTTTCATCATCTAGACCGGCTATAACGGCTCAACTGGTAGAATGTGAGTCATCGAAATAACGGATTTTCCTCGAAGTTCTCAGTACCTACTCTATTTTCGCGGTAGAAATGGGAAGACATAAGTCGAGATTCCCCTGTACAAAAATCACTAGCGGTAGGTGGTCAATGTCAATCTTTGTAGGTGCCGACGGCTTTCTATTTGATTGACAGATATCACTCTATAACCTCAGATAATTCCACTGGACAGGTCAACCTGTCAAAAAGAATTCCTTGAAAAGTGTGTTTCTACATCAAATCGCAGCGAAGTCCGAGGTTTTTTTCTTTCCCGGCAAACCGACCTTTCCTATTTAGGCAAAGACGGCTCACCCTATTCTATCATTTGATTGGTCTTTATTGCTAGTAAATATGATTGGTTGATTGCGATCTATAAAATCCTCAGAAACAAACAGTAAATAACAAATTTGAACAATCAGACCAAAGTATATAAATACGAAGAACATAGACTTCAGAAGTTAAAAAATGTAAAACACACAAGAATTTCAAATATTCATCCAAAGATTGATCGCAATGTGGACATGCAGCGGCTCAGCCGTGCCTCTGCATCACTGAAGTTGTCGTGGTCGTCCATTATGGAAACATGCAACTCAAATGCACAGCATTAGTCGCAATAAGGATTGGACCCCCCATGGCAACTGAGACCCGTTGAACATACTTCTCGAATAACCCAGGTGTTATTAAGGCATTGCTCAAGTGAAGTGCCGTCCGGAGTACATTGCCAGGCTCCCTCAGTACTACAAGGAGCGTTCGTACTAGTCGGCGGAGCTGTGGTCGTAATTAGCGTGGTGGTGATTTTAGTAGATTGGGTGGCAGTGGTCGACGTAGGGCGAGCCGTAGTGCTAATAGATGTCGTCGTGGTAGTTGTGGGTGCAGGACCAGAAGGTGTCGTAGTGACGAACCCCTGAGGGCCTCCTGTACCATCATAATCAAACTGATAGATCAACTCGTCAACGATCTCCCAAGTAATCTCAATGTGCCCTGCATCGCATGCTTGGGAAGACAATTCCTCTGCGACCGAATAACTGAAATCTAAGCCTGGGGCGGCGCTTGGGTCCCAAACCGTCGAAGAAGAAGAGCCCCCAGCACAACGTTCACATCCGTCGCCAATGAAGAGAGGAAGATCGGATGGTACGCCGTTGACCGAAACGATCACTCTCTTTCCGCAGTATTGACCCATGTCTTCAACAAGCTGCGTGTGGTTCATGGCTACCAGATAGTCGGAGTTGACATTTTCCAGTGTCCAGACTTGTGTAAGGCTGCACTCAACTTGGCCTTGGTTTGCGTTGGAAAAATCAGTTTGGCACTGATTATCATTGACAACATCGTAGTAATATGTTCCAAAGCCGCTGCCACTATATATCTCGTTCTGGCCCAAGGCTCCTTGGATAAACAACAGACCAGCTGCGGACAGGATTTGATGGGCCTTCATGATTGAACTGATTGATATTGATATAAATAAGCTGGTAAAAAATGTTAAATGAATGAGTGATTTGAATAAGTAAGGAGTGTATTGGGATTCGTATTTGCTAAAAGAGCGACAGATCTCGTAAGAAAGACCGGATTATGCGAAACGTTGAAGAACGATGATGATCATCACGACCAAATAATCCTCAGAAATGGGAGACCTCAAATCTTTTATATATCTATTTTACAACTAAGGTAGTCTTGAGCGACTTAGTCAAATTTTGGTTCAGCTGCCATTTCTGCCCCGGATGTGCCGATAGACCGATCCGTTGCTGACCCGTGGTTTGTAACTTTAGGGACGATAAAATGGTTTGATACGAAAAGTGGCAGACATGGATGCTACCTCATTGCGCCGATAATTAAGATCACTATGGGCTGTCATTTTCCCGTTATGTACAACTGGGCCACAACTGTTGACTGTATTTACGTATATTTATGGTTGACGATACGCGCCTCATGTAGGGTCAAATGTTTCAAGAGCGTTTCGCTCATCGCTTTACGTACTTCAGTAGCGCGAGCTTAAGTCGTAGAACTTGCGCAGGAACAGAAGCCTCCAAAAACGATTTACCAATCAAAGACAGCAATTAGGTTCCGTGTGCAAAATGTATTTGCAAATGGAGTCCTGGCACTAATTTCCACATCCAAAGTATCAACTAAAATGACGACCGTTTCTGCGTAATCTTGTCCGCCCATTCCAGTTTTGGAACAAATGGTCATGTCGAGACTACCACTCAGAAGTCTCAAACGAAACAACAATGATATATTATCGTGTTTTGATGTATTAACCAAATACGAATCTTTTGATATTTTTTTCCTTCTCGTTCACAACATCAATATTTTCAGCCGCCTGGATCTGTACAGGTACAGGTATCTAGTGTATGAGGGTAATCAAATCAAACCCTTCCGTGACGAGCCTCGAGCCGGCCCCCATGTAACATCGTGACATCGCGCTAACTTGGAGCAACCGCACGGTGCCAGGACTTTGGAACTTTTTAGAGGTCCAGGAGAGATTTTTTTGACTAATCATTGAAACCGAACAAGTAAAGCCTCACTCATTAGAGCTATGAGAATATTGCTGGTGGCTTGTAGCTGAAATGTTCTTCACTCGTCATCATCGTTGTCGAAATTATTCGTAGTCAATATTCTGATTGATATAGGCACAAGAATTGTAGTCGGTTCTAGATACACGAAGCCTCCCCATTTTCCAAATTTGGATAATGCCCACTCCCGATCATTTTACCAATGAGCAATTTAATTTGTCTAGTCCGCAAATTTACCTTTTTAGCACAAACAATGCCGAAATCATACATAGGTAAGTTCAAACTGATGATAGAGTGAAAGAGCCAAGCCAAACTCATAAGGAAGCTTTTTCTACTGAGATTTTGGTGTACCGGCTAAGTTACGTTACATGAATCCTTTAGTCATTGTGGTACTCAAAGCGCATGCCACCGATGTGACTAAAAACTAATTTGATGGGTAGATGCAAGGGCGTTTGTCATATTTGATTTCAATATTCGAGTGGTGGACGTCAAAAAAAAATGGGGACTATTACTGTACATGAATGGAAAAGATTTCTTCTCGAAACTACCCCCAGACAAGCCTTTAAAATTGATGGGTATTTGCAGCTTTGCCCGCTCAAATTTAGGTACTCCTACTAGATCTTCGACTGGAAATTACGATGAATCTTCCTTGCTGGCCATGCGGCGCAAGTAATGTCTTTGTCATTCTTCTTTTTTAGTCTCAATTCTTCATGGCTGACTCCATTTGAGTTTGATTAGGTGGATGGCAACTTGTGAACTTCGAATGGATCAGCGATATTCACCGCCACAATCGCCCATGGACTCGAATAAACCTGATCGGTTACTTTTATCCAGAACGAAATCAATACTCTGGATATCAGTCTCATCCAATGACCATCCTAAACTGGCTAAATTGCTATCCACGTGCTCGCTGACTCCCATCCGAGTACCAACAATGACTGCGCCAACGTAGGGGAAATCAAGAACCCATCGAGTTGCCACGTTGGCTATAGAGATGTTGTACTTTTTCGCAATGGCATGTAACGTCTGCAGCAGTTCTTGGAATAGTTTCCAATCTCCCCAACACTGGATCATGGTGTAGTACTATGGCTGTCAATTTATCAACGATGGCAAGAAGGGATTTTTACGAGGTTTACCTTTCTTTGACTTGGAGTAATGTCCTCGTCATACATGCCTGGTTCAGCACTTCCTAGCCAGCGCTCGGATAGAAACCCTCCACACTGAGCAGTCAAAAGTCAGTTTATAGAATGGGAAACATCAAGAGGAAGGATTTTGTATTCACTAATGTTCCGTATGTCAAGAGTTTAATGCAATACTTTTCGCAAACATGGCCCATCTTAGCAGTAGGGCGCGAATCAATCAGGGAGAACTGCTAAAGTTAGTCTCATTTTCACAAATTAGGTTTCATGAATGTCAATGACCTGGACTTGGTTGGTCTCGACTGATATGCCACTCGTGACAACCTTCAAGAGATGCTCAGTGTCAAAATTGCAGAGGCCTATATTTTCCACGCGCGTGTCCTCTCCTAAGAATCGTAGTGCGTCAATATAACCATCATCGTCGTACTGTTCCGCGAGCGTTAATCAAGGTAATCGAGAAGTTAAGGATTATAGCTGAAGAATAAAGTAGAGCTCACAAATTGCCAGTGAAATTGTAACAGATCAATTTTTGTAGCCTGTAGCCTTTGGCATCTCTCCGAGACATTTTCTTGAACGATCTCGCGTGTCACCTTGATCGGATGAAATACGCAGTATTTTGTGGCCGCGAAGATTTTGTTGGCATGTGGATATGAAGCTTTAAAATTTCCCTTCGAAATCTCAGTTACTGTTCCTTTGTGGTCGTCATTGAAAAGGGAGGGCATATAGACAAACTCCAGGTGGTATCATACGAATATAATCTCTGCGTCTCCATAATGATCAGCCATGTCAAATGCTGTCAAACCTTGCTGTACCGTCTTTTCAAAATGCTGCATGATACTAATTGCCGACGCAGAGCCCCAGGCGGGGCTGGACAGTTGCCATAAGCCAGATAATATGCGGGGAAGATGGCGACTTTTTATCACAAATGTCTCTTTGACTTCAGCTGGAAAATCAAGATTTTTCAAGACTTCATTGGTATTTCTGGAAGGAGACCGTCCCATAAGATTGGACAAGGCGAACAGTCCTCGCTCGAATGATATCGCACTGGAGTGATCGCCCGCTGCGAAGACCTGCTGTGCAGATTCAATACTATTAAATAACTCTTCCACCAAAAGAACTTCCTCTGGCGATAAATTCCTTGCTCCAGTCTCTGCCGCCAGTGTTTTTTGAATTGCAGTCGCAGTTTGCACTATATCCGCGTCGAGAGACACGATTTTCTTTTCAAATTCAACGGGTATCCCATTTTGACTTTTGTCGGTCTTCATTGTCTTCATGATTTCGCCAACGTGTTCAACTAAGTTTCGGAGCAAAGGCAGGCTCTGATAGCACAGGCCGCAGCCCACCATACAACGGATTCGTGATTGTAAACCAGTCAGCTCAGAGGTTGCTGACACCGAGATATTCTTCGTAACAATTGGAGGAGCCATAGAAGTCAAAAAGTCTCGTGTTGAAGCTTCGAAAGCCGGCGTCAACTCTGGCTGGGAAGCAAGCAGAGACCTCATTATCGACCGCAAAGCATCGGCTGTCAAGTTGGCAATGATTGTGTCGGTCATCATGTTGACGTGGGCCAGCTTACGGGGCTTGGTCTGCGAAGAGGCTGCCATTTCTATTTATCAAGACGTTTTCTGCCAACAAAAATAACAGGTTAAAAAAATTCATATAGGCTTCGTGACAGAATCCGTTGAAGGTGCACTCTATCTAGAGTGGGGATTCAAAGTTAGGGCGGGGATGAGATCAACACAAATGGCTCAGCCTAGGAGAGACAATAAGTACTGGTATGAGTTGAATGTCCATGGAAAAGAAATACTGTACATGTTTCAAAGTATCTATTGTTTGGGACTATGTAACTAGCGAAGCGTCCACAGGCCGGAACTCATGTTTTTCTTCCATTCCAGTATTGCGTCCAAGCTAATGCATTACCCTGGTACCTAAATGGTAAATTATAGCTCGTGGAGTACAGTAGTCTTGTCGGCCAATTGCCCGGTCAGCTTCATTCGGCAGATCTCCACTTCTGGTGCCGGACATCATTCCGGTGCTTAAAAGAACTGATAAGAACAGTCTGCGGGTTGAATGTGCATTGTACTTCCAATGTTGGAGCAGGAGCAATTTCGGCATTTAAGATATTTTCTCATGCGTATTTTGATCCTCAATACGTGGCTTTGTAATATTTCAAATGTCTACTTAGATGCATTGTATTGTTGATGGTGAACAAGAAGCCGACATAGTACACCATAGCCTGTTGTGGTCCGATTACTGACTACTTTTCGTACGTCGAAGAACAACAGAAGCAATGTCGCAGCCTGACACCTTTCAGCTATATGACCTTCGTGTCGAGGTTGTTTGCCCCCCCGAAAAGCGCATCTTATGTGGAGCAAGGCCAGGAGATTATTTCACCCTCCAAGGAGAGATGCTGAATTTGCCACCTGGCCAAGGTATAAGCATCTACAGTCTGTGTAAGTGGAAGAAGTAAAGTCGCGCGAAAAAAAGTGTTGTGTGCGACGAGAGCAATCTCCAATGTCTAATGATTTCAATAGCAGCCGTGCTTCCGCTACTGCCGGCAAAGCAACGCATTACCCATAAGAACGACTGGATGACAACAGATGCATTGATCGCTTGTCCAGATCCAAATTGCCCATCTCAGCTTAAGATTATCAGGGAGGGTATTCGCACTTTCAGCCACGGAGAAACGACCCTCGTACCACTCTCTGGGAAAACCCCTGCAAATTAATGAAGTTCCCAAAATTTACGATAAACTCGATTTGAGAATTTCAATTTTAAGTCTAAACATCGCGTTATGGCGAAATTCAATGGAAATGTCTTTTTCAGAATAGCAGAGTTGGCCATTAATAATTATCGGCCTAAACTGTTTGCATCTCTAACGTTATCTTGAATCTCCCGAGGTCCACTTACCTCCACTTCACCGGCCATCCAACAACTCCATGCGTGCATGTACCGTCACTACTGAAGCGAATCGACTTAACTAAACTTTGACTAGGACTGACGGCTGACAGGAGAGTCGCCACTTATTTATTTATCAGCTAGATGTCAATTACTTTTCTGATTATGAAACTGACTCACACCCACGCTGAGCGTGTTAGACACCATTTGGCATGTCATTAGTTACATCGGTACCTGGCCGTTTTAATAAATCATTTGTATGTTCCAAGGGCGAGTCGGAAGGTCCTGTACCTTCAATAATTGAGGATGACAATGGGAAAAATATCAACATTCGAAGCAAAAAATCTGGGCACTTTCAGCGGTCATGAGGCTGCTGACATGGAACGCGGCGCAGAATTGCAGCCGGCGGAAGTGGAGGAGATTCGACGTGATATGAAGTCTCGTCACATCAACATGATAGCAATTGCTGGGATGATAGTATTTACTCCGAGTCAACATAAAAAAAACTTTGTTGATGTGGGACTGACAGTCGTTGCTGTAGGGAACTGGCTTGTTTCTGAGTTCCGGTTCAGTCATTGCGACTGCTGGCCCTGCCGGTGCCTTCATTGCATATATAATCATGGGGTTTGTTACAGCAGGTGTCTCTTACACGACTGGTGAGATTACTTCATTTATGCCAACCACTGGTGGATTTGTGCGCCATGCAACAAAATTTGTCGAGCCGGCCTTAGGCGCAGCTACTGGCTGGAACTTCTGTAAGATTTAGCCTCAATATGAATTCTGGGCCTTTGACTGACTCTTGCTTGTCCTAGGGTACACTATGGCAATCTCTGTGCCAGCGGAAATAAGTGCTGCTGCTACGGTCATACAGTTTTGGAATACTTCGATCAATTCTGCAGTTTGGATCTCTATCTTCCTTGTCCTCATCATCTTACTCAATTTGTGCGGCGTTCGACTGTACGGAGAGGTTAGCAATCAGGCCCCTTTGCCACCTAGAGCTTTCTCTTCACAGTATTTCTTACAAATTTTAGTCCGAAGTTGTGTTTGCGTCTCTCAAAATTATGTTGATAATTGGACTTATAATCGGCGGGCTCGTTATTGACCTTGGTGGAGCCCCGAATCATGATCGGATTGGTTTTCGTTATTGGAACAGTCCAGGAGCTTTCAACACTTATATTGACCAAGGTTCCACAGGCCGGGTTTTGGCTATTTGGAGCGTCTTAATTTCCGCCGCCTTCAGCTATGGAAATATTCAGGTGGTGGCTATCTCAGGATCGGAAACGCAAGATCCACGAAGAATCATTCCTGCTGCAACTCGCAAGACTTTCTTCCGAGTATTTTTCTTTTACGTGCTCAGCATATTTGTCGTCGGGTTGATTGTGTGAGTCTTTTCCTTGCCTCAGCTCCTAGGCCTCTCCGCGAGATATTTACGAGCGCGATGCTGATGTTGTCGGCAGGCCTTACAACGATTCACAATTGCAAATTTCTACTGGAACGGCACAGCAATCACCCTTTGTGATTGCTTTTCAGCGATCCGGAGTCACAGTCGTGCCGTCGATCATTAATGCGGTTGTTTGTACCTCGGCATTCAGCAGTGGCTCTGCCTGCATATTCATTGCCTCAAGGACTCTGTATGGTCTCAGCCGTGACGGCCATGCTCCACACATCTTCCAACGGTGTAATCGTTTCGGTGTACCTCATTATGCAGTGGGCTTGACATGTGTCCTCCTCCCGCTAGTCTATCTCAATGTGGGTAGTAACACGTCAATTGTCTTTGGCTGGTTTGTGAATATTACAACGGTGGCAGGACTCATTGGGTGGATTGTGATTGAAATTACATATTTGAGGTTCTTCTATGGCCTGAAGCGGCAGGGAATATTACGGAATGGTATTAAGATCTCTATTTCGAATCTAATACTTATTTAGTATGGCTTCACTAACTACATATAGTGCTACCATATCGTGGCCCTTTACAGCCTTACACAGCTTGGGCAACTTTGGTCATGGTGTCGCTAATCGTGTTCTTCTCAGGTTTGACTTTTCCATGCATTCGCTTTCCAAGACATTTCAAGGCGTTCGAAAGAACATATTAACTTTCCTTTATAGGATTCTCGGTATTTGTCAAGGACCATTTCACAGCTTCAGGATTTCTGACGTGCTATTTGAATGTCTTCATCTTTATTGGTCAGTATAAGTGAAATTCCTTTTTCAAAGCGAATAGTATGTGATTCAAGGTTCTGACGTCAATTACAGCTCTGTATATCTTTTTCAAGGTTTTCATGAAGTCAAAGATAATACCTCTATCTGAATTAGACTTTCGCACTGAGCTGCGAGCAATGCAAGATGAAGATAGTCAAGATGATAGGGCATTTCACTTGGAGAAGGCTACCCCCGGATTGAGAAAGCGACTGCTCAATGTCTTCAACTAGTTTTTTGATTTGAAGCCCCGAAGGTTTCACAACTAGAGCAATTTCTGCAATATATTGTGTCTCTAGCTCTGCCGTGAAATCTATGGATCTTTCAGCCCATTCGAGGAAACGCTTCTTGCCGGTGATTGCTTGGTAGTAATTTTGGTTTCAGGGAATGTATTGATACGTTTGACATTACTGAGCTCTCTGTGTCTACGAGATTCCGAGAAAGTCTTGTATCTGATCTGGAAATCTTTTCGAATCTTCCGGAACTTGAATGTCTTATCCATGAATAGTTATAAGTATACAAATGTGACCTTTCGATAACATATTTGAGGCCTTCGAGGAAGGTAGTGGCTAGAGTCGATATCCGAATACAGCATCGCCTCCCACAGTTTATTCATAATAAAATCCTGATTTTCCTTCCTGTGTTCAATTTGGGATCTACTTTATTGCGTACTCATCACATATTTCAACCAATTTGTCGAAAATATCTTGGTCCTGGTAGGAGAATTAGCTTCAAAAGTCATGAGCGTTAATTTTATAGACCGACCTTGGTAGAATGCCCTGTAGCCTCAATGATGTATAGCTTCGAGTTCGGCAGACCTTTATGTAACTCCCATGCTGTCTGAGGGGGACAGAACATGTCGTAACGGCCATTCACAATACTGCCTATAATAAGTATTAACGAAATACGATCGTTGAAAAGATTGCGAAGAGGTTCCGTTCCTTACATGGTATGTGCTTGATTCGAGAAAGATTCTCCGGTTTCAACAATTGGCCATCTTCCATAAAACCCCCGTTGACTGCATAATGGGTCTCCATTCTGGCATGCTGAAGAAGCCAAACGTCACTTTTGTCTTCTATTGCACGTTTATCGGGAATCAGCTTCATGATAGACAAATCCCACCGATTCCATGCTCTTGCTGCAGCCACACAAGTTGCATAATCTAGAGACGTAACAAGCTTATAGTATCCAGCACAAGGATCGTGACGTTGATCCGGAGGAAGGTGGTTTAGGAAGTCTTCGTAAGTCTCAGGAAAAATGCAAGCCGCTCCATGCCGGCCGCGAGAAAAAGCCAACTCAGATTTACGTTCCGTAAATACGCCTCTGAGGACCAAGCTTTGAACGCTTTCTGTATAGGTCTGAGCATATAGAAGAGATAGTGTCGATCCCCATGATCCACCAAAAACCATGAACCACTTTTCAATCTGCAGGAATTTCCGCAGCATTTCGATATCCGATGCTAACAGCTGAGAGGTATTTTCTCTGATATCGGCGGCAGGAATAGATTTTCCAGATCCTCTTTGATCGAAAAGCACAACCCTATAGATAGCTGGGTTGAAGAAGGCGGTGTTTTCGTATGAAGTAGATCCTCCAGGGCCCCCATGGACAAATACGACGGGTTTTCCGTTCTTCGGTCCATATTGTTCGTAATGCAGTTTGTGAATCTCGCTCACCTGAAGAAAGCCCTCGTCAAATGGACTATCGTGACTGTAAGTTTGCTGCCGTGTCATGTTGCAAGTTATGAGGTCCTAGAATGCAAAATGATCGTCAGTGCCTAAGTGGTTGAAGGTATCTATCTATTTATACCTAGGTAGTCTGTTGAGGAAATATCGATATGTCGTCTCTGATGCCGGAGTGCGCAATTTTTGTGCAGTAACTATCAACAGCACCGCACGAGGCTGTGTGCGAAACTAGTCGGATTGTTAGTTTACGGTATCATTTCGGACACAAGACCGGCATAAAATCCATGAAGTTTGATGCCGAGAGAAGAACGGGTACTGTACCGCAGCAACTTAAAGCTTGAAAACTTCGACTTCGGAATGAATTTAACAAATCTCGGAATAGCCCTCGATGCACTGAATGGTCGTATCGACTTACAATAAACGAGTTTTGACACGCGGAATTACCTAGGTACTTTGCGCGATTTTTGAGTGTGATGGCATTGATTGGCTTGTTGAAATCTCCGTCCTTACCTCCTTGGCCACTACTCCCATCACAATCGAATTCTAGAACATGGCTACTTGCCAACACTACGCGCAAATTGCAAACCTGCAGGTGCATATTGAGCACCTTGACCTGCTGATTAAAGTGTAAGAAACCCTCGAGATGATTTGCCTGAGCACCATTTTGCGTGGACCGAACATATTGACTAGATCTCATACCAGGTGTAAAGATCTCAATGCCCGAGGAACTAAGTTGCATTCGCTTTCCTGATTCCGCCTTTCAATGATCCTTCGTTCCGACCAAAGATCACTCATCACGGAACTGTCCCAACAAGAGTATGGACTGTATTCCATTTTTTCTCTTAGCACAATCCATCAATACTTTCAGACTATGAGTCTGGATTTCTTAAAATGCGCCTTCATATTGAAATTGAAGTTCGGAGAGCTTGAATTAGTGAGCTACTGTGTGAATCGGTCAAAGTATTACACGATTATCTCAACTCGCACCCTTTTCGTTACAGTAGTCATCAAATTCCTGTATTGAATTTCAATTCACAGATTGCCTTCAATTTAAGAACCTCGCAAATGTAAATCTGGCGTCCGAAGATAAGACCAATGAACTCATCAATCTACTGTTTTTAGTATATTTCGACTCGCACAATTGGACCTCTATAATCCCCATTCGTATCTCTTGCCTAGGTATCCATGGATCCATGGATGTCACCATGAAATTGGTTTCCCTGTCTCTCCCAAGGTCCCCTGCATTCGACATATCATATTTACACAACCCCTACCTAGGTAGTTTTAATCTTGACAAGGAGTCTCAAGCACAAGGCTACTTTGGTTTATTGATTTCTTTTCCTTTAATTCAATCTTTTTATTTTTCTTCTATCATTGGAACAATTGTAGTACAACACAGTTTGCACATTCGTGTTTAAAAGGATGGAGTTTAAAACCAATTGATTTCCAGTTTTTCCACAACATAGCTTGCTAAGTCAAGGGTCTATTCTGATCGACTTCTTGCGCGGCAGATTACAGTATGGGCTAGCCACCTACCGCAAGGGGAAGAAGTGCTCAAATCAATCACCCGGGCAGATGACCTGAGTGACATTATTTATCCCTTCCAACAGAGTCAAGGATTTCGTGACCACCTACTTACAATAAGTAGTCCGCGACACTTTAAATTCCGCATTTCATCGGCAATTCAGTCAGAACCGACCGTGATCATGATACGATTGTGCTGTACGAAGTAGTCAAAACACAGGCATAATGGAGGGGCTACTGAATTTCTTTTCGGCATTCTCGAGACGGAAGCAAAAATACTGGAGAGACATCGAAGGTACGCATTTCATCAAATTCCGCAATGTATACTGTAAAGTTTTACAACAGTCTAAGAGAATTTTGACAGCACGCGCTGCGAGTATCGAACAGCAGGAGTCATGGAATTCCGTTGAGGAGAATGTGTGTATGCTGGAAGCCTTCGAATGGTACGTTCCACAAGACGGACGTCACTGGCGTCGTCTCCGACAAGCTCTGCCGAATTTAAAGGAGATCGGAATCGACAATCTGCTTATTCCGCCCGGTTGCAAAGCCATGAATCCCGATGGTAACGGTTATGATATTTACGACCTGTTCGACTTGGGTGAATTCAATCAAAAGGGGACGGTGGCGACGAAATGGGGCACCAAGGATGAATTGGTAGGTCTGGCGGACGCGGCAGAGGATTTGGGGATCGGGATTTACTGGGACGCGGTATTAAACCACAAAGCTGGAGCAGACAGAAAAGAAAGATGTTTAGCCGTCACGGTTGATCCAAAGGGTATGTGTTAGCCACGCATGCAGTTGCTATAGATTTCACCTTGTGCAAAATGGAACTAAGATTGGGCCCAAAACAGATCGCAATCTCGACCTCACAAAGCCCCAGGAAATAGAAGCATGGGTGGGCTTTGATTTCACAGGACGAGGGGGGAAATACAGCAAAACCAAATATACCTGGGAACATTTCAATGGAACAGATTACAATGACATTGATAAGAAATCCGCCATTTACAAGATTTATGCGCCGGGCAAGGACTGGGCAAAGGATGTGAGTACGGAGAATGGGAACTATGATTATCTCATGTTTGCAAATCTAGATCATTCTCATCCTGAAGTCCGCGACGATATCTTCAATTGGGCAGAATGGATCGGCCAACAGCTCCCACTCAAAGGTATGAGACTAGATGCTGTGAAACATTATTCAGCCCGGTTTCAAAAATCCTTGATTGATCATCTTTGCCAATCTGAGGTTGGGCGAGACTGGTTCTTCGTCAGCGAGTTTTGGTCGGGTAATGTGACCGAGATACAGGCATATCTAAACCAGGTAGATCACAAAGCTTACGCTTTTGATGCACCTCTTTGCCAGAGCTTCTCGGCTATTTCAGAGAACCCTGTTTCTGACTTACGGCTGGTCTTTGAAAATACTCTGGTCCAATGCGAACCAAAACATGCTGTGGTAGGTGTTCTTGATTTTCAATCACCATGGCATTTTAGCTGCTGACTCAAGTCAGACATTTGTCATGAATCACGATACAGTAAGTTGGCAAAAGCTCTCTGGATGTTCAATGAATTGGCTTTTACGCACGAGACTGACGTTACATTTGAAAGCAACCCACGCAAGCATTAGAGGTACGCACTCATAATCAAAAGATCTCTAATTCCCTTTTCCAAGATACAAAAAAATTGACTGGAATGTCTTTTAAAAAGGCTCATATTTCGTCATCTTTCAAACCTCTCGCCTATGCTCTCATCCTTTTGCGGAAAGACGGGTACCCCTGTGTCTTCTACGGGGATCTGTACGGTATATGCAAGATGAGCAGTAGTTCCGACAAAGACAAACAGCGTCTGAAATATAATCAACCTAAGGCTCCAAAAGAACTAGAAATTCTGCCAGCATTGATTCTGGCGCGAAAGATGTACGCTTACGGAGAGCAAGAAGACTACTTCATGCATCGGAACTGTATTGGATTTGTACGCTATGGCAACGCCAGACGTCCTTGGGGTATGGCGTGTGTAGTCAACAAACATTTCAAAGCTTTGAAGATGCGTATGTTTGTTGGTAAGAAACATGCCGGTGAGAATTGGATCAACATTCTGGATACTGTCCCGACTAGGCGCGAGGAGGAAGGAGACGATTGGACTGTGAAAAGAAATACGGAGAAAGACGAAAAGAAGAAGCTCATCCACATAGATGGAAACGGCTACGCAAAGTTCCCAGTGGCAAGCATGCATGTTGGTCTATGGGTCAATGAGCATGCAGAAGGAAGAGATCTCTTTGGTCGTTGTTTGTAAGTCCCAGTTGTAGACAAGTTCTGATGAATATTGCTAACTATCGTATCTAGCAACAGCGACATTTACGCCTGTTAATAGCTTAATATGCCCATCAGAACGATATTATATAAGTTTCGGAATTATTAGAGCTGCTCGTATTTCATCATGCTGCAAACTTGCGATTTGATTGGTATGAGTTAATTCAGTATCTAGCAAATATCAAAGTAAATGTCATTGTCAAGAAATATGACCCTAGTTTTTCCGCGCTCCTTCAAGTCTTGCCATGCATCATGTGGTTTGTTTTTCATTGTATCGCTCAAGTACTGGAATAAATAGAGTCGCCATGATCCACGCAAAGAAAAATGACCCAAAATGCTTAAAAAGCAAAAATCCAATTTCATGTCAGTCGTAAATTGCGAATTGCGATTGTGGTTTTAATCAACGTTCCCGCCAGAGGAAGACTCAAATTGTGAACTAGATCCTTCGAGACGATTCTCAAATTCGACAGATTGTTGTGTTTGAGTCAACTTGAGGTCATCGTGTTCCCCAGTGATATGTGGAGGGACATCTGAGACAGCTGGGAGAATGGGTAGTTGATCGTCGTCGTTAACTATGGTGTTTTCAAATATGGGGCGTGAATGATGTTCTTGTTTCTGGTCATCATCCAAAATATTGATAGAATTGGCATCTTCATTTGTGATCTCTGACTGAACAGAAGAAGAACTAGCAGCGGCGGACACTGACGAGACGCAGGCCGACGGTGTAGTGCGAGCAGAATCAGTTGAGAGATATATATTTCCATGATCGTTCGATTCCATTTTCGAAGTATATGTAGGCTGTGGAATTGCAGGCGAATTCACGGAGTTGGTCACTGCAGACTCTTCTACCCTTTCAACCACTCGTTGAACCTCACTAGACTCCTCCATACGTTTCTGACTCTGAAAAGTAGGGATTTCTGTGGAGCCTTGAGTCAGGTATGATGCAGAAGTGGTGTGATAGACCTGAGTACTAACTGCTGGAAAGTCATGAAACTGAAACACTTCAGATCCTTGCCGGGAGTACTTGCTGTTTCGGCCGCTGAAAAGTACTGTCATGACAGCCACAAGCATACTGATTGCAGTGATAATGTTTCTTCGATCTCTTGCCAGCACCCGGATGGAGTTTATAATAAGAGTGTGTAGACCCGCATTTTCATTAACTTTCTTCGTGCGTACGCGTTCAGGTGTTGGCGTTGACCTTCTTAGATTAACGTGTTCCTTCTTCGAAGATTTTGCTGGCTGGCTGTCTGATGCATCAGCCAACCCATCAATCTCGTCCTGCGAGATTCCCTGAGTAGGGGCTGGGTGACTTTCGAAGCCGCTGATGAATGTTCGCTGGACGCCTTGGTTTTGTTTGAGGGGAGCCTCCTCGGCAATTCGTCTTTCGACTTCACATTTAATTTCGTAAGGCAGGAAAAGATTGATCTGCACATCCACGCGCTCAATCTCCTTCCACACTGCAGTCCAGGCGCCCTCTTTCAACAAGCCATTCGCTGCATAGATTTTGATGTCCCACTTTTTCCGATCTCGTGCGCGAAGGTTTCGGCACTCGCAGTCTGCACAATTCTCCCGGTTTACTTCGCCAAGGGATTCTCGACGTCGGAAGTCATCCTCGTTCTCGGAGTCGCTTGTTTCCAGACCGTTCCAGTGACCGTTCTCCAACCTCGGTTTCTGCAACTCAAGGCTCTCGAGCAATCGTTCTTCAAGAAGCCCATAATCTTCCTGAGGATGCTGTATTAATAACCCGCGGTCTCGCAGTAAGCCCGATGCAATGGTCGACTCTTCCAGCAACTTCCATCGCCGCCAATATTCGGTCGGTAAGAATTTCTCTAGAACTTGTCTATTCGGCTGGTCTATACCTGGACCAAGAGACAAACTCGGTTTGAGAATCGTACAGTGAAGTAAGACAAGTGGATTCTCTCTTTTGACGGGAGCTTTTCGCGGTGTCCCGCCAGCCGAATGATAACCGTGGCGTCTGAGGAGGGGGGATCCTATAGATCTTACAGAGGCAGGTGATCCACGGTAGATAGCTTTCCGTCTTGAAGGCGAGAGAACATCATCGTCATCCTCGTCTTCTGTTTGCATCTGTATTGCTCTTACTGAGCTCGGGTGCCGAAATGGTGAATTGCGGTCGCGGATCTTTTGATAAACTGGGTAGCCGTAACAGAGATGGCCATCTTCTTCATCGCCAAACTCGTCTGTTGCAAAACTGCCATCCACTGACAGATCTTTGGGGTGGATTAGGACAGAGTCGGGTATAGATGAAAGTGACGACCGGCTGGAGGCTGGCTGGGCACCTGTCTCGCTGTCTTCTTCAGTTGTACCCTGAGTACTTCCATCGACCTCGGAATGAGAGCGAGACGAGATAGGAGAATGTGTATAGTCCTCTACCGCATTATTATTCTCGTGCGAACGTTTTTCGATTACCTGCGTAGAATCGGCGGCTGGTAATCCCGGTGTGGAAGAGCTTGTGGCGACGCCAGCAGCAGACACAGGGCGATTCTCCGTCAAAGATGCTTCAGTATCGATCTCCATTCCGTTTCCATCCATGGTTTCTTCTCGGTACTATGTCAATCCTTCCCTCGCAGGAACTCAGTGATGCCCACAGCATGCAACAGTCGTTTTGATGAAACTCTTCATGAATATTGAAAAGTCAAAGTTTGTTGAATATCAATTATCGGACACGCTCTGGAGAAGTCCTTGACAATAGGAATAAAACCCGGCTAAAGGTACATGTAGCTATTGAGAGGTGTGAGTTGGCAGAGTCGGGTCTGTGTTGTTGATATTTACCCTGTCGCGCCGGGCAACCACCAATCACAGGTCAAGCCCATGTGCCATTTGCCATTGGTCCATCATCATCAGGGCAAAGGGTTAGGGTTATATCCCATAATTTTACTTTTCAGATCCACCTTTATCAAATGGTTGATTGATTTTTTTATACATATGCACTTGGTCATTCATCTACTAGAGGTAAATTACTAATACCTTGGTACATGCAACTATAATATAATTTGATTTAATTTCAGATTGGAGTGTACAGGCTTAGCCAGCAAGCTCTGCTCACAGTTAATAATGCCAAAACAAAGAAACTACCATTTTGTTCCATTCACCCTGCTTGACATGCCACATCCAATTGTTTGCTTCATAAGCCGCACTTTTGGTTAACAAAGAAGTCCTATCAATGCTGTTCACACCAGCTAAGCATTAAATGGTGCCGGTAGCGAGTATGTTTGAGTCTTGCTGGCACATTATGAAGCGTACATTCAACTTATTGATTGCCCAATCTTGAAGTTCGGGGTTATTATAGAGTCCAGCCAGACCCATAATTCTACCATGACGGGCACATGCCTCGCTGACTGCTTCTAGAGCTGTCCGGAACGCCCTTGCATTGAAGTCTCCCGGTATGCCCATATCCGTAGACAGATCCAAACAGCCGACAAGGAGAACATTCACATTCTCGACGGAAGCGATAGACTCAATATTCTTGACGCTGTCAAGAGCCTCAATCATCAGGAAGACTCAGGACCCAAACGAGTCACAGCCATCTATGATCTGATGGAAAGGCAACATCCGTAGACCTAGGGCTGGCTGTTGACCCCACATAGAGCGTCGGCCTCGAGGGGGAAACTTGCAAGCTTCAACAGCAGCACGAGCGTCGACCGCGGAGTGACTAGCAGTCGTCAAAAGGATGTTTGGTGGAGTTTTTTTTTTTTTTTTTTTAAAATCGGGGTCTGGCCTCCGAAAAAGAAAGCAATGAACACTTCCGTGTTATGACAAACTTACATGTGTGGGAATATTATCCCCATGCCGCCACCATCCAGCACTTGTTGTACAAATCCTATACCACATTCATGCGGCACCCGCACGAAAGGTGTCAGCCCACTGAATATGCCCGCAAAGGCAATAGCACTAGCATCAGCGAGAGAGAATGTCGAGTGCTCCAAGTCAATGAAAAGCGCATCGAATCCGGCATTTTTGGCCAGTTGGACCACAAAGGGATTCGCTACTAGCCTGATACCCAATGCCTACGCACGTCAGTTTCTCGCCATGGCTAATTTTTAGTTTCAGAGTTAGGGGTACCGTTGAGGCAAGCCTTGGTGAGACTGACCTTGACCAAGCGACCCTTGGCCCCTTTGGTGAGCAGGACGTTATCGAAGTTAGCCATTTAGCCTGGTGATTTTGCATAGAGTGGATTCAACTGTACTTGAACGGAGCAAATCATAATAATATTCAATCTGCCATGCGTTCTTAAATGGCATCTGCGTGCTCAGCTTGTTATTTCAAAAATTGCACTTATCCTCGAGGTATTTGGATCAGGAAGCCAAAAACCCTAAAAGCCGGTCTTTCACGGAAGATTTCGGCGATGCAAGGCGAAGCGACGGAGGAATCATTCAGCTGGCTAAGAACATCCTGGAATTATGATTATTATACCGGGGTGAGTGGTGGAAGCAGCCCGATATAGTATAGGTAATACGGAGTGGCACGTGGTCGTCCAACGTCATACGATTTCTGCCTGAGGAAAAAAGAATAGACGGCTCGTGATATTCCTGCCCGCAGAGAGAAAGTGGTTTGGAACGTCTTACACACTGCCTACTTATATTTGGCGACTCGTTCGTGGTGTGTACGCTTGTCATCGTTCGATTGATGATCAATCAGGCACCTATCAAAGCCGGAAATGGAGCATACTCCTGCACCAGTCAAATCAGCATCTGGCTTATCGGAGCCAGCTGCACCCCGGCGCGACCGTCGTCGTGAGAAGCAGCAATTATCATGTAACTTCTGCAGGAGTCGCAAGTAAGATTGGCCAAAATCTCGATGTGTTTTGAGGTTAAGATTCACTGACCTTGGCCAATAGAATACGATGTGACCGCCAGCTGCCTTGCAAGACATGTGTCAGCAAAAATATTGCTATGGCCTGCACCTACAATTCACAACAGCAAATGGCCACTGTCGCCAGTGTTGGGGATCGGATTCAACAACTTGAGACTTTGGTCCGCTCTTTAATGCAGCAACAGCAGCAACCAAATCAGCCTGATGGTAACGAGGGTGAAGTGGACACTGCCTCTGTGACTACTGAAGGCAGCACCAAAATGCGCCTACATTCGAATGGTGTGAATTACGTCAGCAATGTGCACTGGGCAGCCATTCTTGATAGCATTTCTGAGCTCAATGAGTCTTATGAGATCGAAAGATATGCTGCGAGATCGATTCCCATTGACGAAACTTTCAACTTTACGCCCAAACCCCGTCTCTTGTATGAACCGGTATATGCGACTCAAGATGAAATTCTCTCCTCAGTCCCAAGTCGCGCTGTCGTCGACCGTATGATTGCGCGCTACTTTAACACCCAGGGAGTTGCACCAGGTACGCATTAACTTATAACTAGAATGTGTTTATGTTTAAAGTTCTGTGCTGACCATCAAAAAGCCGTGCTTTCCAATGTCCACTTTCTTCGAGAGGTCAGTACAAATTAAATATACCTCAAATTTGTGAGACCGTACTCACCTTGCTATCAAACGCAGTACGAGCAGTTTTGGCAGGATCCTGGCGCTGCATCCTATGCATGGCTTGGCTTGCTGTTTAGCATAATATGCCTATCGTCACAATATCAAAATCTAATCGAAGACTCAAATGATCCGGAGACTTTTATACGAGTTCATATATTCCGTGAAAGGACTGTGCAATGTCTTGTTTTAGCTCATTTTACAAAAGGTGGTCCGCACGTGCTGGAAACCATGGTCATTTATTGCACCAGCGAGATATTGATGTGCAAGGATGCCGACATTAGCCTATGGCTATTACTGGGCATGCTAGTCCAGCTTGGCTTGAGTCTAGGTTATCATCGAGATCCACAACATTTTCCTCATCTTACGCCCTTCGCAGGTGAGATGCGCCGACGAGTATGGGCCGCAATAGTACAATTGGACCTCCGGCTATCAAGTCAAATGGGACTCCCTCGACTCTTGAAATCTCAGCAGTACGATACCTGCGACCCACGGAATCTCCTAGATTCTGATTTTGACGAAGAAACTTCAACACTTCCCCAATCTCGACCCGAGTCTGAAGTGACTCCTGTTTTGTACGGCCTAGCAAAAAGCCGGATTGACAGCATTGGCGTCCTCATTAGTGATCTTGTCGCCGATATTAACAGTCACACCCTTGTGGAGATTATAGATTTAGATGAAAAGCTAAAGAATGCCGAGAGGTCCTTACCATCCATATTTCAATGGCAGCCTCTAAGTCAGTCGATCATGGTAGCCCCACAAATTTTGCTACACAGGATAGCGCTTCAAATAGCCATTCAAAAACTCATGATATCTTTGCATCGGAGATATCTCTCTGCTCCTCTTTTATCAGACGCGCGATATGGATATTCAATAAAAGCCTGTGTCGGAGCGGCAGTCAGGATTCTAGAATTTCAGCAGATGATTGACGAAGAGACACAACCTGCCGGGCTGCTATATGCTGTTCGTTGGATGAGATCTTCTCTATTGCAATCTAATTTTCTCCTGGGTATGAGTATCCTGTGTTACTCCATACAGCTCATGAAATCTACAACGGATTTTCCCTACCGCCGTGATGAAATTATGGAGATGCTGCAAAAATCATATCCCATATGGGTAAGTTCGAGTATTGTCTCTCAAGATGCTCGCCGTGCAGTCGATCATCTGAAAATTGTTCTAGGACTGGATAGCCAACGGGATCACGATGATATACAAATGCATGACTACAGTGCCGCTCTTGAAAATTCAGCGGCTTGGAACACAGATGAAAATTATTTCTCCGGTATGATGGCATTTACCCAAGGGATAGAAACAGGCACGATGGATTTTTACACATCTGGCACTGCTACTTCTCCAGAAATGGGTTTTGGTGATACGACACAAGACAGGGGCCTGCATTAAGCTGGACGACTGAACGGTTCTGACTAGCTAGATTATGTATCGTAAAGTCGCGGTCGGACGTTTGAATAAAAATTTTTTGGCAAGGCTGATTCTCATCAGGCAAGAAGAGTTCAGCATGTAGCAAGTACCATATATCGGGTAACCTCGGGGTTCTTCGGATTTTCACAACACTCGTCATTGATCTTGCCTAGTCTCTTGGACCGGACTGTTTTGCTCGGGTTCTTCTATTCTCGGGGTATCTGAGATGTATTAGCAAGTCCCTTTGAGTAGTCTCGGCTTTCAAAGGCCGGTTCTACTTGAGGCCGCACTTGTATACGTATTTCCAATGGTAATCTTTGTCGATACCTCCTGTGGAATTTAGTGTGACAATCAAGGTGAAATAGCAAAAAGTCCTTAAAATATCCTGGTGTTTGATACTTACAAATACTCATTACTGCTTGCTATCCAGGATTACATACCGAAACGGAAAATACTTAGCTGCCTTCACCAGAGATCTACCGCAGCTAACATTCCCATTGATTACCCCTCAAGATGGTCTACAAAATCATCGCATCACCTACCCAGGTGCCTTCCAGGCTTCCGAATCACGAAGTTTATTGTACCAAGTTACTTTCAATTTTGTTCATCGTTATCAATATGAACAAATCAGGAATCCAACGCCAGCAGGGCTTGCTCCCTGAGGTTAAATACGCCCACATCTCGAGAAAAGAGACATCTGGTCATGCGGCAAGCTCGGGTCGTGGAAACGTGAGGTTGGGAATGAGGATCATTCGTTCACGTTGGGCGTGAAGCGGTCGATCGAATTGTCAACGGAAGCATCGAGTTGACCTTGAATTTTCCGGATTGTGTAAATGTGCACTTCAGGAGCAAGTGGTACAAGTTCCTCGTTCGATCTCCACAATTTCTCATCATCATCAACATCGTCTCGTTCCCAGCGTAGCAGTTCTTCTGGCTGTGAAATCCAATTATTTTCAATATAAACGCCACTGTTACCTAAGCTTCTGGAGGGCGACATCGGTTGATGTACTTAAGTAGAATCATGACATGAAGCAAGTACACACGTTGCTGGGATGAACCCCGATACTTGATAGAATCGCAATACCGCATAAAAATGTGTCACTGGGATGGACCCCAGTATCTGATGTTGGCCAATTCACGATTCAGTTGAACTAAGTACCACGGCGTCAATTTCCCATACACCTGGAAGTAAAAATTGTCCCACAGGTGTCTAAAGGAGAGGTTTGTAAATATTTCCAACGTTGATAGGAGACGTTAAAGTGCCCTAACCCTAGGCAAGTGAGAACTGATGGCCGTTGTCCATCGTACCTGCCGTGGAAAGAGCATCCCCAACACTCCGAGGAAGGTACGCGCCTGCACCTTCCTTCCATTCAGTCTTGATGGCAGACTGGATAGAAATAATCTCTTCCTTTTTCTCCCTCTCCTCTTCTCTCCTCTCTCTCCTCTCTGTCTTCTTCTCTCTTCTTCTCTTCACACAACTCACACGAGATACTAAGTAAGTACGCATCCTTCACACAAACGTTTGACTTCATCGAAAATGACATACTGGGTAATATTCACGACGATGGTTCTGGTGTTCCTCCAGACTTGGGATAGGTTTATCCAACCAAGACTGGCCAGGTTTTGGGGATGGCTACGGGGCTCGCAGCCCGTGCCTGATCCACGACCTGGTGGACATCATCCTGACCTGCTTGCTGCAATTGACAACACCAATCGCGCCTTGAACCGTGCGGAACAAGGCATGCAAGAGCTACTAGAGGAACTGAGTGGGCTTTCGAACGAGCTGCGGACCCAACAGGGTCAGCGTGAGCTGCTTCGCAGTATCGCTGCTGCATTGCAGACAGCCGCGGCCGATCCGGTCCCACAAAGTGAATCTCAGTAGTGGGAATGACGGATGCATGTTGGAGTTATCGAAGACTGAAATTTCACGAGATAGCTTCAGACACCATTATCATTGTCCCGTCTCCCCCCTTGGCGCGGTCCGAAACCCAGGGGACCAGGGAGCGGCACCAGCGACGAACTCGCACTTCTACGCAGTGCTGGTGACTAGTAGCCCTTAGAGGCGAAGCTAAGACGAGTTCCCCTCAATACTGCAAACAGTGTAAAGTCAGGGCATAGGCCCATAAAAGGTTAGCAAGTCTCCTGAAAATCTTTCTCATGCAGGAATTCCATTAGGTGCTAAGGATACTCTGCTAACTCGGCCGGTATCCACGACTTCAGATCCATGCGTATAGATGCTCGCGTATCCCGCGGAATAGCCTCAAACGACGTTTCAGTGTGTCGATACCACGACTCATCAGCTTTTTCCAAAGCGTTGCCGGCATTTTTCTTGACGGAGAAAATGCAGATGTCTCTTCCATCGGCAGTGGTTAATTCCCTTGTCCTCCATCGAGCGTCGGAGGTACTAGCCTCACACCATGGACAGGAAATCGGATTCTTAGAGAATTTCCACTGTTTGCCCTCCCTGTTGAGATATTGCCAATATCCATGTCGATTCCTGTACATCGAGTGTTGCAGATTCAATTCACCTATATGTTTTTTTAGATCACGATGGGGGCACAGTAAGATGATGTTATAATTGAAATATCTTGAAAGCGGTAGCATCTTTCCAGTGATTGTATACTTAGTTTCCACCACAACACTCTGATCTTCTTCAACAATCAGCTCCAGCGTGATGTGTATGTTTGCATATCCATATGAGTGACAACACTGGTGCCGAGCGGTTGTTGCCAAGTGTTCTAGACTGTTATTGGAAAGCCTGTGACACTCTGCCTGAGCCGGTGATACGAATCTTTTCACAATTTTTGTTTTATCGCGAAAGGTCATTGCAATGCATGGACATAGACGGATAACGCCAACAAGGGGACCATAATCGCAGGTTCGCTGAGAAGAAACATTTTGAAGCTCCTGGGAGGAAAATTCGTGACATGGATGGAGACGAAAGCAGCCAAAGCAACACTTCCAATACGAGTCTTCCAATCTCCGAAGAAGTTCCCACCGACTCGATCGAAGCTTTATCCCGATAGTCCTGTCCAAGTTGAATGAGGATGAATGTGGAAGAAGTCCACTGGAATCGCGAAAGCTAGACAAACGTTGCAGAGCACGGGAATCGTCAAGCAGATCCAATAGTGATTTGCAGGTCAGAGCAAGGCACAGGTGGTCAATCTCGGGCAGATACTGGACGATCTCCAAAAGAATCTCTCGGGGTAAATCCCCAAACCGCAATGGTGGCTTCTGCGGAGTTTTCCAGGATGATAACCAAGAATATAAACGATCCATCATCGCTCAAGAGAATGTTACTGTCTCTTTCAATTCAAGAGATGGATTTGACGCGTATAAGACTGCTCTTTTTGGAATGTCCCTGAAACTTCGCCCTGACGACGGAATGATGGGGTGATTCAAGGAACCAGCTTCCAGCCATGGCTGCCTTCAGGCTGTAACTGATCAAACTCATTGAAAAGCTTGACATGCAATATCCATTCCATGGATAGACAGTACCTAGGCAGCAGTTACGAGTGGAAATGAAGCCGCCGTTTACATTCTATGACGAAGTGGTGCCTCAGGCAGAACCCCCTGGACTCTTCGGTACGGGGTTTGGACCCCCTTGATTTTTGATCCAATGAAGAAAAGAATGGATTTTTGACAAGAATTCTAATCTCTGACATGGTGAAAGATGACAAAGCAAAAGATGTCCAGTCCTTATCTGCCAGCGAGCTGCCCATTCCAGCTTGACGTTATCACCAGATCATTTCATGGCGGGGGAGAGTAGAAAGTACCTAGTGATACAGTAAAGTTATTATAGAAACCTTAACTTAGTAGATATAAAATATTAAATATAACTTCTATATTAGGTAATCAATCCAGATACCTCATTTGGGATCTTTAAAGCTATTTTTATATTTTATCCGCCTACTTATCCTCTAGATATGTCCCGAATGAACCATGTTTTTCTGCTGGTAACATGAATGTATCTTCTCTTAAGGCTGTTTTTTTAAAGATATTCGTTACCATTCTCTAGATAGATAACGCTTCAGAATAATAATAGACACAAATTGTTCACATCCATGGATGTATTTAGTAACATATTGATTCGGGCTGTAGTTTTCAACGTAATCTAACTGTAATGAAATTATATTTCTATTTTACTATCTGCTTTTATTTTCTTTTTCCTGGTACGCGGAGAAAACCGAGTGCACCTAAATATTTATCGCGTATTTGATTATTGCTGCGCGTAGTTGGACCTCGGAGGTATCAACGGAGCAATCGACGGAGCAATCTATGGAGCAATCAACAGGGCAGTTGTGGTCCGACATGTCCCGCTGAATGAAAACAATGAGAATCAAAATAATCTCAACTTTTCGAAATATCCGTAATTGCTCCTTCACCCTTTGTAGTTGACAGCCTCCGAATACTGGTCATAATGAACTTTGCAATACTTCCAATCTCGGCTCAGATTGGGACTGCCCCGAGACTTAGGCGGGAAGAATCTTCAATGAAAGAACAACTACTCCGTGATCCAATTATTCTCGGGATGGAAATGCTGTTGCTTCCTCAAGATATCTAGATACACAAGATATTTCACGGGTTAAGAGTTTTTCTTCTTGACTTTTCTTTTTCACTCAGATCAACCTTGAAGCAAAGTTTTTCAAGCCACTCGAACCTTGCAAGTTACCTATTTCCCCTTGACTGCAGCACCCTCCAATTGATCTGAGGCTTTGTCAAAGACGATGAGTTCCAAGGGCGACGAGGTGGATGGTGATGAGAGGAAACTAGGGTCCGGGCAGTCGGTGCCTGTCGAAAACGATCAACAAAAATCAATCGCGGACGAAGAGAAATTGAATGATGCTGGAGAGATGAACAATAATGCTGCTCCAGATCCCAACGTTGTGGACTGGGATTCTCCAACTGATCCTCAAAATCCACGCAACTGGTCCAAGAAGGTCAAGATACTGAATACATCCCTGGTCAGCCTTTCAGTGCTATACTCGTGAGTCTCCTCCCTGTTACAATTGAGGGGATAGCATCTAGCCCATCTTCCTACGAACTATTCGTATTCTGTTTATGTTTCAGCTGACGTTAATGATCTTGGTATGTAGAAATATTGCAACTACCATGTACGCACCAGGCGCTTCGAAGCTTGTTGAGGAGTTCAACATCACCAGTAATATCGTCATGGTTCTCAGCATCACAATCACTTCTTTGGGAGCTTCCATGGGACCCTTGGTATTTGCCCCGTTGTCAGAGTATGCTGGACGTGTGCCTATCTACTGGGCGAGTGCGTGGCTCTTTATTGGCTGTACGATTGGCTGTGCCCGCAGTACAGATGCAGCCATGTTTCTGGTGTTCCGGTTCTTCAGCGGTGCTTGCACTGCATCGTTTATGACCTGCGGTGGCGGTACCATTGCTGATCTGCTGCCAAAAGAGGAGCGTGGAGCCGCCATGGCTCTTTTCACAGCTGGACCACTTCTTGGACCGGTTGTTGGGCCGATAGTTGGCGGATTTGTAACGCAGTCGCTGGGTTGGAGATGGACCTTTTATTTGGTTCTCATACTGGTAAGTCTTTTGATCCAATGAAGACCCATTGATTAGCTTTTGTCGCTAACAAGTCTTCCTCTCTTTCAGGCTTTTACAGTCACCGTCGTTGCAATGATCACCATGCACGAAACAAATGCCTCAATCATCCTTTCCAGGAAAGCTGCCCGTTTGCGTAAGGAAACTGGAAACCCTGACCTTCGCCCAGCACAGAGCCCTCCTAAGTCCGTGAATTTTCAAGGCCTCGTGGAGCGCGTGCTTCTTCGACCTCTACGCGTTCTTTTTCTCTCTCCCATTGTTCTGTTTACAAGCATCTACATGGCGTTTGTCTTTGGCTTGACGTACCTTCTCTTTGCCACTTTTCCTACAGTCTTTAAAGAGACGTACCATTGGTCTGTTGGCGTTACCGGATTGGCATATCTCGGTCTGGGGATCGGTTGTGTGATAGGCCTGATCACATTTTTTTTGCTAAGCGATCGACTTCTTGGTAAAGACAGTGCACCGGAACGCCGTCTAATATTGATGATACTGCTCGGTCCATGTATTCCTATCGGCATATTCTGGTATGGCTGGTCAGTCGACCGTGGGTCGCATTGGATTGTGCCTATCATCGGAACCTCATTCATAGGGTTGGGAATACTAGTTCTTTCGTCTTCAGCTCAGCTGTACATTGTGGATATGTTCGGTCCTCAGGGGGCCGCCTCAGCTCTTGCAGCCCTGACCTTGATTCGAAATGCGTCGGGGGCTTTTCTTCCCTTAGTCGCAATCCCGCTGTACGAGAGACTTGGTCTGGGATGGGGCAATAGTGTTTTAGGGTTTATTACCCTTGCTTTCACGCCGGTGCCGTTCATCTTCTACAAGTATGGCGCGTGGTTGAGAGATAAATTTCCACTGGATCTTCAGAAACCGTGAGGGTGTGTGGACGGGCGACTTTACATATCTATGGATAAGCTCATTATCAAATAGACTCTTCGACCCCAGCTCATGGTTTCGTGGTATTGTACAATTACATGCTTCGATTGGCCTGTGTTTCGTCGAACTGGAGTTTCTGTTGCTCCTTGTGCTGAGGTCATTAACTACTTCTGCTTGTATTTTTACGAAATTCCAATGTTGCATTACAAATTAATTAAATTACTTGTTGAATTCTGTTTCTCCCATCAGTAGTGTATCAGCACCTCACCTTAATACACGCTCGATGGTACCCATTGCTCTCCATGCACGTGTATCTACATTTCAGATAGGAAAAAGAAGGATTCAGTACTATACCATTGAGTTAGCTTTCCAGGACTTACATCACCACATATTGAAGGTTTCGAATAGCATACCTAGTTACACGAGAATGAAATGACTTACCAGATTTCCCGGCCGTGGACACTGGGTATCAACATGAGATGTGCTTGTGCACCGAAATATTCCGACTCATTCTGTCCCAATCCGAAAGACTGCGATACTGGCTAAATAAAATATCCCATGCGAGAACAAATTGTTCGAACAGCCAAGTAGTCTACCAGGCCATCTTTTACCTAGGAACAGTCTTCCATTCGCAAAAATGACAGCACAATTTGTTTCTGATGTCTCCATCACCTCCTCTATAGCAGAAGACACCGTCCCACCAATACCATTTATTCCCGACTCGGCCAATCTACTGCCCAAATGGCCAACGAAACTTGATCCAAATAGCTGGGATGAATGGCAATTTCAAGCTCTGTCGATTGACGGATCAGTTGCTCTTGTCGTTGTCTTCTTCCGTCACACAGTAAATGCTCCTACGGGGTTTCGGGTCGGAATTAACGCAAATTGGGCCGGTAGCACCAGCAACAAGCGTGCTCAAGAGGATGCTGTATGGTGCAGCCCTGTGTTGCTCCCACGTTCTATAATCACGGCCGATTTAGCTGTGACCACTGGTGTCTGGAAGTCCGAAGACAATGAGAAGAGCATCAGGTTTGAAATATCAAACGACCTTTCATACGCTACAGTCACTCTCAATGTTCCGGGAAAAGTTACTGGAAGCTTTAAACTCGTATCACACAAGGTTGAACCAGTTTTGAGCCCGGAATCAGAGGTAAAAAACTCCGTGTTTTGGTGGTTGCGCCCGATTGTTGTGGCAGGCGTTGATGCGGATCTTCGAATCCATCCCCAGAAAGAAGGATCTATCGAGAAAAATCTAAGCGGTTACGAGAAAGACGGACGACAGCTCACACTCCGTGCTTCAGCTGGGGCATTCGGTACTTTTGAGCGGGCGTGGGCATTGAGCCCACCACACAAGACTATTTCTCACAACTGGATTTTATGGGCCAAGTTAGGGGAATATTTCATTTATGTCATCTGGATGACTGGAAGACCTGCGCAAGATGGAGTTCTATCGGGTTCAGGAATGCTATATCACCATGGCAAGTTGGTTTGCAACGCTCAGAAAGTGCTTGCCGCCAATCAACCAATAGATGGAAAAGAGACGGTACCAATTTTCACATTGGAGTATCTATATGGAGATGGATTGAAGGGGAGTCTCCCTCCTGGAAATGTTGGTCATCGACTTCGTTTTGAAGGAGATGGAAATGTATGGGAGTTTGAGTTCCGGCATGCTAGGCTGTGGTACGAGATGCCTCTAGGTCCTCCGCGACCAAATATGACTGGTCTGATGGGCTTTATTGTGTCTGTTACAGGTGGACTGTCAGGCTCTGGTGAGAGCTTCCACGGACCTGGTATGGTAGGTGGTGGAATAATGCCCTAGTATTCCAACACCACTGTAACACTCTGGAATAGAGTTACGCACCTTGCGTGGGATAAATTCTTACAGCAGTAGGTACGATTCGAAACTACATCTTGTTGCTGTCACTTATTCCTGTCGGTTAGCCCTGCAATTGCATACTCCTGGGAACTGTCATGAGGCGTGGAATAGCTTTTGACTCTCCAGTAGTCATCCGACAAATAGATATCGGGGCTTGCGGCAACGTAACAAGAATAGCAGACTGTTTAGTTAATGAAAATTCTTTGATGCTTCCAGTGGCAGAAAACTCATTCAGCATACGAGGCTGCTTCAAATTGCTCGACAAAAGACCCTTTTTTTGGAATTTCATGATTTGCGTTGATCTGGGTAGTGCAAGACACTCTCGGACTTTGCGATGGAGTTAAGCGGGAGATCCGATTTACCCGTAGTGTACGGAGCACACTGTAAAGTAGTACTGGCTGCTCGCATTCGGTGAATTGTTCATGCTGCAGGATGGCTAGTGACTAAGATCCCGGACAAACGCCTCAGACGAGTAAATGATATCGGATAAATGGAAGCCGTGAGCAGTAGGCTAGTACCAGTAGAATCTTGGTGTCAAGTTGCAGTTAGCGCATGAGTATAGTTGGCCATGGTGTGATCGCTCCAGGCTGTTACTGCTGAAGTCCGGTCCTAAAGAGGGTCAACCATAAAACACCGTGAGAAAAGAGTATTTCTTGTAGCATAATGTCAGTATATCCAGGAAAATAATAGTTAGGATAGACAAGATGAGTATGGAGTAAGAAAGAGAGATCATTAATTAAATAAAAAAAGAACAAAAACGTCATGGCCAGTTTTTTCACGTGACCTCAGCGGCGTCCAGTCAGAGCGGGCCGCCCAGCCCCGTGACGGCGAGTCCGCGATTGGCCGAGCGAAAAGTTTTCGGGTTGTTTTGGTCCGGCCAAATTTCATCCTTCCCTTTCCGAAAAACTTCTTCTTTTCTGCCAATCTTCAATTGTTCAACTTCATCTTCAACCCCATCAAATATTCGCGGCTTCCTTCGTCAACTTTGAGTTGTCAATAGCCTCGCTCTTAATTCATTCTCAATCTCCTCTCTTGTTTATTCGCGTCGCGTAATCTCCCTCGTTCTACACTGTCGCAATGGCTTCTTCCTCTCCTGTTCAAGCCGTCAAGGAGGCTGTCGAGCCCGAGAAGCTGTCTGGCCTCGCTCTCTACTCCAGATTCGCCTTTGCTGGCGCTGTCTGCTGTTCCGTCACACACGGTGCTCTGACTCCTGTTGATGTGTAAGTTCTTTATGTTCGTGTCGGACACGTTTACCTGGCATGTGCGAGGCTCTTTGTCTGGATTCCCAAATTTTCGCGGGCTTTATGCGCTTCGCTTCATATGTCGACGTGTCCAATTTTCTAGTTTCTGATCAATTCTAACCCGTCGCAGCGTCAAGACCCGTATTCAGCTCGACCCCGTCACCTACAACCGCGGTCTGTTCGGTGGCATCCGACAGGTCGTTGCTAACGAGGGCGCCGGCGCCCTCCTGACTGGTTTCGGACCTACCGCTGCAGGTTACTTCCTTCAAGGTGCCTTCAAGTTCGGAGGTTACGAATTCTTCAAGCAGCAATGGATCAACCAGCTCGGATACGAGAGCGCCTCCAACAACCGCACTGCCATCTACCTTGCCTCATCCGCGACTGCCGAGTTCTTTGCTGATATCGCTCTCTGCCCTCTGGAGGCTACTCGTATCCGTCTCGTCTCTGAGCCCACCTTCGCTAACGGTCTTCTTGGCGGTTTCTCCAAGATCTTGAAGAATGAGGGTATCGGTGCTTTCTACTCTGGATTCGGTCCCATTCTGTTCAAGCAGTATGTATTGTTTGATCTTTTGCGACCATCCATATTCTAACTGTTTTGTAGGGTCCCTTACACCATGGCCAAGTTCGTTGTCTACGAGAAGGTCGCTGAGGCCATCTACGGAGTCGTCGACAAGGATACCCTCTCTGACGGTGGCAAGACTGCCGTCAACCTTGGTTCCGGTTTGATTGCTGGTTTCGCTGCCGCCATTGTCTCCCAACCCGCCGATACTATGCTCTCCAAGATCAACAAGACCAAGGGTCTCCCCGGTGAGGGAACCATGACTCGTCTCTTCAAGATTGGAAAGGAGCTTGGTCTTCGTGGCTCTTACTCTGGTATTGGTGCTCGTCTGTTCATGGTTGGTACTTTGACCGCTGGTCAATTCGCCATCTACGGAGGTATGTTTACTACTCGATACTGTGGATGATAATTTGCTAATCCAGTTCTTCTGCAGACATCAAGCGTTTGATCGGTGCCACTGGTGGCGTTGAGATTGCTCCCAGCAAGAAATAAGCGGTGACGTGAGAAACGGGCGAGAAAGAACTGAGCGATTGTTGAGCTCAAAAAATATTTCATTTCTGGGTGCTGGAGAGAATGGTTTCTTCTATTCTGTGCCCAGATCCACGTCCATCAGATACCAGATGGGTTGATGGACTTGTAAAACGAGTTTACCCACATTTTCTTCTTACTATATCTCTTTGGATGTTATCTTTGTTTCCTTTGTCGTTTTCCTTGTAGATCATGATGCACTCGATATTTAATAGAGCATTTCCATTGATATATTTGGCTTTTGTATTTTTTAATTATTCTCTAGGTTGGGGTGAGCGGTTGGGCACGGTGCGGTGTTGACTGCGGGCTATTTATTCCAACTTGTAAATCTTAGCCGAGGCAGTTCCGTTTTCCCCAGATGCATATCCAACGTTCTCCCAACATAGTTCGAACCTACCCCAGATTTGAGCACCCTTCCTCAATCCAAACGTCTGCGCTGCAAAGCTATATGATTCAGATAACTGGAAATGGCAACCCAAACCTATATCGACATCGCAGCTCGGAAACGAGAAGAAGTCAATGCTCTCATTCCGAAAGAATGGCTTTTAGACGACAAGTATATCCCAGCCGGAATGAAACAAACATCCACGGAATCAGTTTATAAGATCGACGATATCAAGGATGAGTACAAAACGCCATTGACAGAGATTCCGAGATTGTGCGGAATACTGAATTCCAGAGAATTGGGTATCACAGAGGAATACGATGTGGAAGGGCTGTTGCGCGAAATCGCCGAGAAGAGGCTGAGTGCTGAAGAGGTTGCGATGGCGTTTTGTAAGGTGTGTCTACAGAGTCTACACTTCGGGTCTTTATTTACTTCATCATTCCTTGACATGGATGATATATGGTAAAACTCAGACATGATCTAATATTGACATAGAGAACTGCGATTGCACAACAATTGACTCGTTGCGTCACCGAGCCACTCTTCACCAACGCCCTGGCCGAAGCCCGCGAGCTCGATGCCCATCTCGCTCGCACAGGCCAGCCCATCGGCCCACTCCACGGGCTTCCCGTTTCAGTCAAAGACAGCTTCAACATCAAGGGCATCGACTCATCTCTCGGTGTATCAGCACTCTGCTTCAAACCAGCCACCGAAGACGCGGCGTTGGTTCAATTACTCCGCTCTCTAGGTGCAATCATCGTCGCAAAGACAAATATCCCGCAAACCCTAAGCTTGCTGGATAGTGTGAACCACGTATTTGGTCGAACTTTGAATCCGGCTCATGCCAGACTTACGCCTGGAGGCAGTTCGGGCGGCGAAGGCGTGCTAGTAGCCATGCGCGGGTCGATGATTGGATTCGGAACGGATGTTGGCGGCAGTATCCGTGTTCCAGCCATGTGTAATAATATCTACGGCTTCAAGCCCAGTGTTGGACGAGTCTCGTATCAGGGGCAGACGTCCTTTGGCAAGAAAGGCGTGATGCAAGTGGCATTGAAAGCTGTGGCAGGTCCAATCGCACGGTCAGTTCGTGATATCGACGTTTTGATGGGGGAATTGGTTCCCCGGGCCACGCTTTTTGCGGATGACTGCATACCGGCGGGCTGGTGTCCGAGTCCTCAGAATAGCAGCATCACTGTTGCTCCAACGAAATCGAAGTTACGAATCGGCATACTCCGAAACGACGGACTTGTGACCCCTTTGCCTCCCATCTTGAACATATTGGAGGAAGTCTCTGATATTCTAGCCAGGAGCAAAATAGCTGATTTTGAGGTGGTGGATGTACCAACCCCAGCAATCATGAAACAATGCTTTGCTAACGCGGGGAGGTTAATGGGCGTTGACGGAGGAAACGCAATGCTCGATCTGATTTCTTCAACAGGGGAGCCTCTTGTTCCACCACTGAAAAACACGAAACGAAGAGTACCGTATACTCTTGATAAGATATGTGCTTTGAACGCAGAGCGCGAGGAGATTGAGTCTGAAATGCGGAAGGGTCTCTGGTCAGTGCCGGCGTCGACTACTACAACCTCCTCGGGCACGCCCCTTACGTCCAGCGAAGGGACTCGAATTGATGCTATCGTGTTACCACTAGCAGCTCATCCAGTGCCCAGACACGATCAATACGGAAGTGTTTCATACACGAGCGCATTCAATCTCCTCGACTATCCTGCAGGAGTGATCCCTGTCCGCAAAATGACAGCGGCAGACATGAAACATGAAATAACCACCAACGATAAAGTGCTATCCAAATGGGATGCAGAAAATAGAAAATTCTGTACGTATGACCGTGATTTTTGTGTGCTGAAGAAAGGAAAGGGAACCTCGAGCTAATTTGTGACATCTACAGGGCAAGGAGATAGGTCGATATATCTGAACACGCCACTCAGCGTACAGGTAATTACGCCAAAGTTGCATGATTACGAGTTGTGTCAAGCTATGGGATTCATTGATGCAGCGTTGAAGGCTCATTACGGTAAAAGGAACTCTGATAGGGCTATGCTGTGATGATATCATTTTCTTTCGCATACTTCATTGAGAGCAGACACCATTTTCAGAAATCATTGAGTTGATCTCTTACCTATTTCCTATAAGAACAGGGTAAATTTAACGTTATATTGTAAATTACCTAGGCTGTTTAGCACCACTCATTTCCATCGTGTTATCGAAATGTTCGTTTCGAAAGGCATTCGTATCAGATTATGCTATACCGAGAATTGTCATGTATTTATACGACCGGCAGAAGGTCATCTCCCGAGGTCACTTGAAGCCACTTGCTTTGATACCAAAATACCAAAAACTTCGCAGACACGTAAGTCAGAGTTTGGACAAATCAGCACCAATCCGGTCAAGCATAGCCACATAATCCTTGGTACGAGTCTCCCCGCTCTTTTCAATCACCTCTCGTACCCAGGGCCCCCGAGGATTGAAAATAGCTTTAAACGGAAGTGCGCGCATAACCAAGCTATATGTACATGCAAGCGGATCAACAATAACAGGCTCCCCGGTTTGTTCAGATAGACCCGGTTTGATATCGAATGACCACAGCAGCTGCGCTACGACGATCCATGTCACATTACGCGCGATGTGGCGGCCAGGACATGTTCGTCGCCCGTATCCGAAACCCGCGTTGGGAAGCGACTTTAGCGTCTTTCTATCTTCTGTCAACCAGCGATCGGGGATGAATTCTTCCGGCTCAGGCCCAAATACAGCCTCTTCACGAGAAATCGTCCAGGCGTTGGGGACAATGACCGACCCCTTGGGAATTCTATACCCTTTGTAAATGGCCTCTTCTCTGTTCAGATGAGGCACACCCTCCGCACCGACGGGCCGCCGTCGAAGCAATTCTTCAACAATGGCACTGATATACGGCAGACTCGGCTTGTCGTCCTGATTCGGAAGTCTGGAACGTCCGACCACCGTGTCCAGCTCGTGACGAGCCTTTGCAATAAAATCGCAGCGGGATTGAGTAAGGCAAGCAACTACAAACCAGTTTAACGTGTCTGCTGTGCTTCCCAAGGCTGCGTCGATAATAGTACCAATCCCAAACGCTAGCTCATGAAGAGGCATTTTGAGGCTGTCTCTCTCCACGATCCCTTTCAAATGTTTGGATATGTTCCAGCTGTCGGATGCTAGACCCCGTTCTAGATTATTTACCCATAGATTGTACTTTGTATAGTAATGATGGTCAGCTTTGGCTTTCCATGGAGCCAGGAAACTCGGAAGATTGTTCAAGACGGGGAATTGATCGACGATATATACCCCAAACTGAACAAATTCGGAGAATTCATCGTTGAGTTTCACAGCGGTTTTAAGCATTGGGTCGTTAACATCTTCAACGCGGAAGCCAAATAAGAGGGTATGAATGATGCTGGCTGTTGTGCGGTAGAAATAGTCCTGAAAATCGACGCCGGCGCCGCCCCCAGAACGTAACAAATCATACATTAATTGTTGGGATTCCAATGTTTGCAGAGGAAGATATGTAGCTGCGGGCGTCGCATTCAACACCGCAACTTGTAATCTCTGGTGTTGCTTGAACTGGTCGGTATAGTTCATCATGAGAATATTCAGTCCTCTCAAGGCTAATTCTGCTGCTAGCTATACTCGAATTAGCCTGGCCTTCAAGACTTGCTGTCCAGAAAATTATCCCAGTAGAGAAAAAAATGACCTACAAAAAGGCGAGGTCGGTCTGAGAATATCGCCCCTCGCTTCGACAGCAGATCGTGTGCCACTTCGGAGGTAGACAGAATAACAACTGGTTGTCCCAGCATGTTAACATAGACGATGGGACCGTATAGTCTGCTCCATTCTTGATAGGTCCTCCAGCCGTGCGTTTTTGGAGCTTGATGGACATTGCCAATAAGAGGTAATGGCTTTGGGCCAGGTGGAAGCGGTAAAGATGGACTCGCTTTCAATCGTACAAGCATATAAAGACCCCAGCATATAGACGCGACAGCTATGTAGGCTATGAGGCTCATACTCAGGATATACGCCGCGACTCAGGCGTCCTCTCTGTATGATATTCCGGGTTCTTCTAATCGTATTGAGTTTTTTTCCTGTATCATGCTTTCAACGAAAGATTTCTTGATGCGATGAGCGGGGATTATATATTAGGTACTTACTAGTTCCCATGGTGTCGAGGGACCTCAGCTGAAGAGTCCATAAAGAGGAACCTAACTACTGACCAACCCACTAACACAATACATACGGCGACCAACCACCTTTCATGGGATCACCGGCATGAAAATAAGTGGTGTGAACATTTTATCCGGTCTCTCTGTCGAATGAGAGAAAAATATGCCCTGCTAGTCCTGCATACACAATTCTACCCTGGCAGTGCAGTTCAAGATGTGCTCGTTGTAGGTGAATAAGAAAGCGTGTAGATGAATGACCTGTAGTTAGGGTAGTTAGGGTAAATCAAGCACTAGTTAGGGTTATCAATTAGTAATCATTTGTCGGGGCCGAGGCATTCCTTCGGCTACGCTCGTCGATCGAAACTTTGGCAGGTCGCATATAACTTGCCTCCGCCAGGATCTCAATTAAAATGACCATTATTATCTCGACGCTCCTTTCGATTTTTTTACTATATCGCTGAATTTCATCGCTTTATCCTTGGTGAGGCTATTCCGACCTCTAACAGCGATTCTGTGTCACCGTCCCACGTGCAACCTACCTAACCAACTCTAACCAGGTCTCCCGTCACCCCGGAAAATTGTATATAGACAGCCCCGGTCAAAGGAATACTCCACACTCACAATGGCCAAAGAGGCAGCGGCTCAAGTTCAACTACAGAACTTCGAGTCCATCTTCTCCCTCGAGGGAAAAGTGGCCGTCGTCACAGGCGGGTCTCGCGGTCTGGGCCTGCACGTCGCCAGCGGATTTCTCCAAGCCGGTGCTGCAAAGGTCTACATCTCTTCCCGCAAAGGATCGGCTTGCGACGAAGCAGTTGCCGCACTCAACGCGCTGCCTAACAAGCGACCGGGCGCACAGGCAATTTCTGTGCCGGCCGATGGCTCTAAAGTGAATGAAATCGAGCGATTAGTGGCGGAGGTGTCGAAGACGACCGATCATGTTGATATTCTGTTTGCTAACGCCGGGGCCACATGGGGCGCCCCGTACGACGAGTACCCGGAAAATGCATTCAGCAAGGTCATGGATCTGAACGTCAAGGGTGTCTTTTACACGATTCAAAAGTGCGATACAAAACTATTTCCTTACTTGGCAATGCCAACAATTTTATTGACTGATATTTCCACAGGTTCACTCCTCTGCTCGAGAAGAAAGCCACCATCGAGAACCCTTCGCGAGTCATCATCACCGCCTCTGTCGCCGGTCTTGGTATCGGGAGCGTCGGACCCCACGGAACATACGCATATTCAGCCTCCAAGGCGGCAGCTATCAGTCTGGCAAAGACTCTTGCCGTGGAATTGGGTCCGCGACACATTCTTACCAACGCTGTGGCTCCTGGGTTCTATCCCTCGAAGATGGCCAACGGCCTGATGGAGGCTGCTGGCGGCGTGGAGAAGCTGGCTGCTCAGAGTCCTAACGGCCGACTTGGGCATCCCGAGGATATCGCTGGCCTTGTCGTCTTCTTGTCGAGCCGAGCCGCGGTCCACATCAACGGAGCTGTGATTACTACGGACGGTGGCAGGATGCTGGGTGACGCGAGGCTCTGATTGATGAGCCTCTCTCATTTTTGTGCTATTTATGGTCTTCTCTGTCTATATTTTTTCCCGGTTACACCTACACAGCGAAATGTCAGACCAGTAATCTTTCATCATTTGGCCTTAGGTTAGAGAAATGGCAATCCCCGTTAGCTTCCTGATCCTTGCGGAAAGAGTAACACCGTGACCAGCTTGCCCAGATGAGACTCCCTGTAGCGTATAATTCTGTCGTACAACTGAACCAGTACTGTAGCGCCGAGTACGTCAACGTGCATTGAACGTTGGCAGTTGAGTGAGACAGACGGGATCGAAAAATAGAACAAGTCACCGTTCTCCACCCCCGCACGGCCTAGAGAAAAGACTAGACCTGCCTGCCTAGGGAAATCACTACTATGGATAGAACCCTAGCCCTAACCCTGGGGGCAACAGAGGGTTAGCGCGAAAAATATGCCGTGCTAAACTTGTCCAGGCCCTGCATGGGCAGGCGCTAAACCCGAAATAGCGTAGTTGCCTGTAAAACCGGCGGTCTCTCTATCCAAGATTCACGGAAGCTACGGGAACCAGCCAGGTGCATGCGGGGCAGCTCCTTCCCCAGCTCCCAGCTTCCAGCTCTCAGCTATTTAACGAGATACTTAATATTTACCCCTCTCTCGTGTAGCTTCTTCTTCTCTTCTTACTCTTCTTCTTTCTGTCTAGACATCTAGACACTCTCACCAGTCTCTTATCCTCATTGCTCCTTGTCTGATTGTCTATCAATTCCTCTCGAGACTCTTTGTTGGTCTTCTTGGGTCCCAATTTGTCCTCCTGCTTTTCAATTGATACCCCAGCTACAGCTAGCTCTTTTGCTTTATCTCTCGATACCTCTCCCCTGTCCAATTCCGAAATCCCCCAATTCATACCATTCAAATATGTCGTCAAAGCCTCTGTCCCGGGAGCGTAAGCCTTCCATTGGCGTGCCTGTCGCCGAATTACAAGCAGTCGGTCCCGGCTTCAGCCGCCCCAAGCACAAGAGAACCTTCACTGGTTTTGGTCCCACCGAGATCAAGGCTGTGGAGGCCAGTATTCCGGAACATCTTAGAGAAACGTAAGCTATTCTCTTTTGCTATTTTGTGTTTCTCCCGAACTGACCATCTTGACTGACTGTTCGATTCTGTGTAGCTGGAAGAAACACGTACAGGTTGCTGCCCCTTCATGATCGGAATAAATACTGACCAGGACAAGTCTACTGCGGGCTTCGAGAATAAAGATGAATTCGAGGTATGTTACCCTTCATTTGGTAACACAGGAACATTCTGTTGATCCATTTTCAGCGAGAATTTGTTCGACACGTTGAGACCACCCTAGCCCGGTCTCTTTACAACTGCGATGACCTGTGAGTATCTCGGTAAATCCCGAGTAATCAACCATTCATACTGATATAATGAATTCAGTGCCGCGTATTCCGGTACAGCTCTCGCATTTCGAAATCGTCTCATCATCGATTGGAATAAGACACAGCAACGCCAGACTTTAGTAGACCAGAAACGGGTTTACTGTAAGCATGTCAATATCCATCCCTAAGTGTCTTCCAATTAACTTACGTTCAAAATACAGATCTTTCTCTTGAGTTTCTCATGGGCCGTGCCCTTGATAACGCCATGTTGAACGTGGGCAAGAAGAGTACCGCAAAAGGTGAGACAATCTCCCGTTCAGTCGATTAAAACACCCACTAATAGCCACTGCAGAGGGCTTGGAGGATTTGGGATTCCGTATCGAAGATATCATCAATCAAGAACATGACGCCGCGTTGGGGAACGGCGGTCTTGGTCGACTGGCTGCCTGCTTTCTAGATAGCATGGCCACGCTCAACTATCCAGCGTGGGGATACGGACTGCGCTACAGGTACGGCATCTTTAAGCAAGAAATTGTCGACGGTTACCAGGTAGAGATTCCAGATTACTGGCTGGATTTCAACCCGTGGGAGTTCCCCCGACATGATATCACCGTGGACATCCAATTTTACGGCCAATCCACCCGCCAAGAGAACGAGAACGGTACTTTCACCCACAATTGGCACGGAGGTGAGATTGTCCAGGCTGTAGCGTACGATATGCCTATCCCTGGATACGGCACGCGGACGACGAACAATCTCCGGCTATGGTCTAGCAAGGCAAGCAGCGGTGAATTTGACTTTCAGAAATTCAATGCGGGAGAATACGAAAGTGCTGTCTCTGACCAACAACGGGCCGAAACCATTTCAGCCGTGCTTTATCCAAACGACAATCTTGAACGCGGCAAAGAGCTGCGTCTGAAGCAGCAGTATTTCTGGTGTGCTGCCTCCCTTTACGACATTGTCCGACGGTTTAAAAAGACAAAGCGTGCCTGGTTTGAATTCCCAGAACAGGTCGCTATTCAGCTCAACGACACTCACCCGACTCTTGCCATTGTCGAGCTACAGCGAATCCTCGTCGATTTGGAGGGTCTTGACTGGGACGAGGCGTGGAAAATCGTTGTCGACACTTTTGGCTATACTAACCACACTGTCTTACCCGAAGCTTTGGAGAAATGGTCTGTGCCTCTCATGCAACACCTTCTGCCGCGACACCTCCAGATCATCTACGACATCAACCTGTTTTTCCTGCAGCAGGTTGAAAAGAAATTTCCAAACGACCGCGAGCTATTGGCACGTGTCTCCATCATCGAAGAGTCTCAACCAAAGATGGTGCGCATGGCGTATCTAGCAATTATTGGCTCCCACAAAGTCAATGGAGTGGCTGAATTGCATTCGGATTTGATCAAGACTACGATTTTCAAAGACTTTGTGAAGATATACGGCCCAGACAAATTCACAAACGTCACCAACGGCATCACTCCACGAAGATGGTTGCACCAGGCAAATCCCAGGCTCTCCAAGTTGATTGCTTCAAAGCTTGGGGGCTACGAATTCTTAACTGATTTGACACTGTTGGACGGCATTGAACGATTTATTGACGACAAAGAGTTCCGCCGAGAATGGTCAGAGATCAAGTTTGAAAACAAGCAACGGCTTGCTAAACACATCAAAGATACGACCGGGTACGTCATCAACCCGAATGCGCTGTTTGACGTGCAAGTGAAGCGAATCCACGAGTACAAGAGACAGCAACTTAATATCTTCGGTGTGATTCATCGATACTTGAAGATTAAGTCGTTGTCTGCGGAGGAACGAAAGAAATTGGTGCCTCGTGTGTCGATTTTCGGCGGTAAAGCGGCGCCTGGCTACTGGATGGCCAAGACAATCATTCACTTGATCAACAAAGTCGGTCAAGTTATCAACAACGACAGCGATATCGGTGACCTTCTCAAGGTCATCTTCATTGAAGATTACAATGTGAGCAAAGCCGAGATCATTGTTCCCGCATCGGACATCAGCGAGCACATTTCGACAGCTGGTACAGAGGCTAGTGGAACAAGTAATATGAAATTTGTGCTCAACGGAGGTTTGATCATTGGAACTTGCGACGGAGCTAATGTAAGTTGTCCCTTTTTCAGGAAAGAAAAAATAAAACTGTTCATACTGACTTGAATGAGATCGAAATTACCCGAGAAATCGGCGAATCAAACATTTTCCTGTTTGGAAATCTTGCAGAGGACGTAGACAACCTCCGCGAAACCCACAGATACAAGGGCTTTACATTAGACGAGGATCTGGCTAAGGTGTTTGAGTCAATTCGATCGGGCACTTTTGGCGATGCAGGCGCATTCGAATCGTTGATTGCTGCCATTACCGATCATGGAGATTACTACCTGGTCTCTGACGATTTCAAGTCCTATATTCAAACCCAAGAACTTGTCGACGAGGACTTTAAGAAACAAGACGAGTGGATCGCCAAGTCCATTGGTAGCGTCGCTCGCATGGGCTTCTTTTCCACAGATCGAGTGATTGATGAGTACGCAGAAAGCATTTGGAATGTGGAACCTCTTGCTGTCGAGTAATGAAACAACGACACGAGCTGGGCAGCTAAATAGCATTGACACGAATGATCTCTATATATCATGATTCCTCAGTCGTGTAGAGGGGTTTATTTTTGGCATTAGGGCTTAGTAGTATACTTAACTTAATTACCTAGGTACATGATGAGAATTATCATTATTTGGACAATGACAGGTTCATTTCTTTGTGTCGGTATGAGCTTTGAACGGCACTGCGTACCATGTTGCGGTCTTGGTGGCTCTGGCCATCAGTGTATATTTTGCAAGATTCGTGGTAGCTTTTGCTGTAGAGGACGAGCTACTCGAATTCCGGGTTAGTTAGGGCTTTTCGTAAATAAATAGGTAACATATTTTCAATCATAAATCACCTGGAATTATAGTATTTAGACAACAATCTTCACAATTTGCCTCTATTTCTAATCCGAATCTGTTCTAATTGTCTAGAATTGTTACGAGGACAGAAGGTTTGAAATCGCCAACATCACTCTATGTCGACGATTTATGGTGCCAAAGAAACAATCCTGCCGATACCGGTGTACTTGGCCGCGGTATCAAAGGCCTTTTTCCAGTCATGTAAGCCGAATTCCATCGTCTGGACAAAGTGCGGGCCTCGCGGGAATAAACCCCTTTCCAACATTTTGACGAAAAGGAGTATATCGTCTCTGTCATACATAAGCTTTCCCTTTAACATCAGACTTTTGTATATGAACCCCCAATCGACGATAGGCTGGGAGATGAAGCCCATTGCGCTGATTTTTCCATTGTGTCTTAGGGCATTCATTGCACTCCTGATGTGAGTCGACTCGCTTGCAAAGGGGGGCGAAAGGTCCAATACAGCATCAATCGTACCAAAAGCTCTTAGTGTTGCAGTATCTTTGCTTTCGTCGTTGGTGATTTTTACTGTCTCAATAGTGGCAGATGGTAAACCGGCGTTCACCAGCTCTTTAATTCTCGCCAGCTCCGTTTCGTTCCGGCCCATGGCGATTACTCTACACCCCATTGCAGCGACAACGTGGACACCAGCGCCGCCGAAATTTCCAGTAGCTGGACTGACAATGACTGTCTCGCCTGGCTCGACCTTGATATCCCGCAACCCACCAAATGCCACCAGAAGGTGAGAGAGGTAAATCAGGTCCTTGGGCGTGTATCCGAGTTCCTGACACAATCTTGTCTCGTCAAGCGGAATACAGTTCTCGAGAGGCACTTTCATAAACTCCGCAAAGGCCCCATCATGCCACACATTATGCGAAAGCTTTCTACTTCTCTCGTCTTCCCCTTCGTGAACCCCCAGAAGGTATATACAACTGGGATCGTCACGACCGCGAATCACGCAATCAATCCAAACGAGTTGACCCGGTGTCAAAGTCGTTGCGTCTTCTCCGACTGCGGCAATCCGTCCGATTGCACTGTGACCGCCCACAAGTGGCGTCGCCAAAGCATAATCACGCTGTCCACTGTAAATGTCTCCGTAGTAAGATAGAACTGCGGCCTGGAGGACACGGCAGATTGCAGTACCGGTCGCAGCTTGTGGTGTTGGAAGGGTCTGAATTTCCAAATCGCTGCCCACTTTCGTCACGACAAGAGCTTGGTGCTGACTCGGCAGAGACGGGGTCTGGGATGCCATTGTTGAGGTTGTAGATCGATTGTCAGGGTGATACCTAATAGGGATTCAAGTAGCAGAGCTATGGTCTTCTATCCACCCAGCAGCTTTTTATACATCCATCTAAATAAAGGCGGGTTTAAGAAGTCCGCGAGCGGATTTTACATTGCGGGTTTCCGGATTGCTGCCGAGCCTGTCTGTGTAACTGGTACCTAGGTACATGCAGGACAAAGGATACGTAATTGGGTAGGACAAAAGAACCATGGCCAGTAGGTATATTCTCTAGCTAGATTTAACACATATAAAACTTTCAACATAATTTCCAGGTTATTCAACCCCGCCACTCATCACCGCACCTCGGATATCAACTGATGTTCTCTCCCCCTATTTCATAGTTACTCAAGAACACTACACCGCTTGTTACTGGAGCGTCTAAACTCTGCTTCCGATGTTTTCCATGCAATTAATATCTGGTATAGCTCTGTATAAATAATCAAAATAGGGACACTATTATTGGTCCTTTTCGAGTATTATGACCTAGGCAGGGGGGCCAAGGTGTATTTGATATGTTGCGAGAATAATTGCCCGAAAAGGCAATTCTACGGACTGAACTTAACTCCCTTTACTTTCCTAATCAACTGACATATGGAGGTAAGACGCAGTGATTTTTGAGAGATAACGATTGCAACATTCGTCGAAAAGTTTGTTTAAAAAATTGAGGATGAGAACGCAGTAGCCTCATCCAGAGCGAGGTCTGCAGCATTCAGAATATCATCAAAGCCCAGCAACCCCGACAATGATTCCGTATTGAGAGTGTCATGGTCATATAATGGACTCACCAGAAAGCCCATATTTGCCTATATAGTCGCATAAGAGATTTGCAGGCTATCTCTAGCACTTTGAATCATTTTTTCTCGAAGAAATTGTCCCGGTAAAAGACTCTCGACTTTGATCAGGACAAGGCTCAACTTCATATAAAACTTAACGTTTGTTTCACCAAACCGCATGCATCGAGTTGACTGTTGGCGAGCTTTCCGTATGGCAGCCACGAGCATAGATCGATAATCCCAGGGTTGTAGGTTAGTAGCGGTATCGTAGCTAATTTTCTGGAATAGTAGAACGCGGAGCCTCCCTGAACCTTGCAGGCCCACGGACGATGCGAGCGGAGTATAAAGCGACGAATAAATAGATCGGCCAAATTTTGACGGAAAACATCGCTTCCCATTTCGACATCCTTCTTAACAAATTCAAGAGACTTGTTGCAATGATTGCTGCTTTCCGATGTCAGGATATCACCCTCGTCGTGAATCATGTCTGGGTTAAGACCGTTCATCGTACCTAGAATATCCAATCTCGGACGCAAAAAATGGATAGGAATACCTGTAAAGAAGTGTCAGTTGCAATGGTATGCGGCTTTGGAGATATTTCCCGGGTAGAACCGTCTAGGTCGATATCATCAACATTAGACGGTGGTTTTGTGTCAAAGTCTTGTATAGACACAACCGGTGGCATGCCAGCATCCAATGAAGCTTGTATGTTAAACTCCATTATAGTAGCCCAAAGCCTTCTTCGCAACTCGGCATCCCTAGTAACGAGCCATGAATATAGCCTATGACAACTTGGTTATATCGGATGACTTACAAGACCCTCATGTTGTCAAAATTGCTAGGATCGAGGTGAAGTGAATTCAACTGGAAATATTCTCAGAGGTCTTGCCATTATTCGATTGTCAATAGTAAATTCCGGAATATCATTCGCCCAATGCGTTCGTCCGAAGAGCCGAGACTTATTCAATACTGGCTTTGCTCCGTGTAAATCTGGACTTGACGCATGTCCACTTTCTCCTGGGCTGGGGGCAGCTGAAGCTTTGACGCCTTGCCGAGGTATATTGCGGGATAGTAGGTTTTCCAATGTTCGAACTCGGATTTCAAGCTCATTGCATTGATTATCGTGTGTTGGACTTGCGTTGGAAACGACTCTCAAAGATCCATTCAACAGGAGTCCTAAGCGGGATTCCGGCGCATATTTTCACCAGTCAATACTGGGCTGTTTCCATCTGGCTCGGGTAGTGTAACAGCAGGCGTGGGCTCCGATGTATGTCGTGGCGTAAGCTGTGGCCCAATATGATGTCCCGGGCTTGTATCATCCCGCCCTATAGAAGGCCTACTAGGATTGCTAAATACATAATGTTTTCTGGTGGCCGTGCAACGATTGCACGGCATTTGTCGGTCACATTTTATCTTTCGACGTCGACACTCATCGCAGGGCCGAACAGGCCGTCGGCGGCGCCGCATAACTCGCGGAGTTTGCTCAACCATCGCCGCACACTCTCCAGGTATCATATTCGTCATACCTCTCGATCGTTGGAGGGCGCAAGTCGCCAGAAGAGGAATATAGATGAGAAAAGATACCGGGGGGTGTTGGGTTGAGAAGTATAGTCCGTTATCTCCATTATCTCCGTCATATCCAGTAATAGTGGCACGACATATCGACATGTTGTAGCACATGGCTGGAACAAACAAATGGCCTTCCAATGCCTGGATTCTATCTCCGGAGCTGAAGGAACATGAGTCCCGAGGTCAGCTTTGAATTTTCTTATTACTGAACTCAAATCTAAAGCGCTTACATATTTATTTAGAGTCTTTCACTTCGCCATGAAATGATGCCAAGTAACACTATTAAATCTGTGGATACCCATGGATGATGCGATTAATTGTATTTCTCCGAATCAATTATGCATAAAGAATCTGATTTGGAGAGCAACATTAAGAGAAAGAAAAGTCTCGCTCGTGGGATAAGAAACCAACTTCTCCTTTGCCTACAGATGTATCCTCCCTTTGACTCTTGATCTCATTTAAAAATGCAGCGAACAGGGCCTATGCGTAGAGATAAAGCGAGGAAATATAAAGAAAAAAGAGAGAGAGGGCGCGCTAAGCAATGTAAGCCAATTCATCGTTGTCCAATCGTTCAATGTAATCCTTCTCCATCAAGGCCTCGATGTTCTTCTTGATATCAGGCACTTTGGGTGGAAAGCGTGCTTTGACTTGCTGAATCACCTCTTGAACGAGTTGGACATGTTTCATCTTCTTGCGTGATTTCATGATGCGCACGATGGCGGACTGGCGAACTCGTTAGTACAAACTCTCGACAAGAAATAGCAAAAAAAAAGATAGTAATCATACCTGAAGCAACAGTTTCCGGTCCTCCTCAATTGTCTTGTGCGTATCGTCGGTCTCTGTCTTCTGCTCTGATTTGATCTGTAGGTTGAGATTGACTTTGACTTTCTTGTGTTTAAAGTTGTGGTTGAGCGTAAATGATACCCCGGGAGCTGGTTTGGAGCCCTCAGGACTGGCTAATAATACCTTTGCCTTCAATAACAGGCTGATATTAGGCTCTAGCACTTCGTGAGCAAGCTTTGTGGCTTTGTAGATCTCGTCGTAACCCAAAGAATCATGTTCGTTGTAAAGAAGCAGAATCCCCATCTGGTAAGTGGAAACCTGGAAGGTATAGGGAACCTTGGTATTCTTGATATAATTCGCCTTCATTTCACCTTTGCAAAGTTGCCATAGCCATGTCAATTTACGTCCGTTGTGCTTGTCAAAGTAGAAATGTTGAAACCGCTCTGCTGTCTTGACAATCTCAGTTGGCGGGATAAACTCGGTCGAAGGTGCATTGAGTGGCCAGAACCCGGTACCCAAGATCTGGAAATGAGGATCCACCATCTTCTTTCGATCTTCCTCGTCGTGAACTTTTTCTTGCCAATCTCGATAGCTAGCATTCAAGTCCTTGGAAATTTGAATGTCCTGGAACATACGCTGTAGTTTGTTGGTGTACTCAAACCCACAAGCTTCTTTTAGCTTACTGATCATGCTTGTTTCGGCATCGTCAGAGACAGAGCTGACGTGAACAAGACGTTTCGCCAGCATTTTCGAGTAGAATTTCTGAAACACGTCCTTGTCCTCAATGTACTTGAACACAGTCATGATTTGGGTAAGCGACTCCTCCAACTCGGACTCTTCGGTCGCACGCGATCCCTTCTTCAGTAATGAGTCGGTATAACGTGCCAACAACTCTGGTGATTTGGACGAGCTCGTCTTGCATATAGAATTGCGGTTGACAAACTCGCGGCAAGCGTTATCAAGTGACCTAACAAACTCCGATTCGCCCGCAAATGCCGCGTTGACTAGGCCCTGATACCGAGAATGGACCTGCAGTAAAGCGTCGACGTACATTTTCGGCTCGAAGTTCTCGCCATCTGAAGCCACCTTCTCGACGGCTGCAGTTCCAGCATTTCGCACGTGTTTTTCGAACTTTGCTCGAAGAGGGTCAAGGCCGTCTTTGATTCGCGACAACAATCGATACATTCGGGCGAGATCCTCCTGTCGGTCGTTGTCTAGAAGTGCTTGAAACTCATCACGAAGAAGATTCGAATGAGCGCAAACAAGTACATCCAAACACGTTTCAGTCAACCGCTTGGTAATGTCAGGATGAAGATACAGTCCAACGCGGGCCTTCTCCTCGTCGAGTCGAGTCTCTGCCTTTTTCATGTATTCCACAACGCTATTCTCAGCCACAAATTGTCGTGACTCGTTCTCGTAATGAATCCGAGTGGCTTCAATGAAAGGGCGTTCAAAGTAAAATCGATAGACTTCGAGGGTCGATTTTGTGCTGTCATTCTCGTCTAGGCCCAGTGAAACGAAGGAATCGACAATGCTCTTAATCTGAGACTGTTCAATAGTCTCGCCGTTCCGCTGCTTCTCGACCAGGTTGAGTACGGCGGCCATGACCTTTTCTTGAACTCGCTTGAAGAAATCTTCTCGCCATTTCACAAGATGAAGCGTGTATACATCATAGATGTTCTTCTTCCCTTCATCGATCTCTCGTTTCACCCAGTGTCGATTCAGGTACCGAAACAGATGATTCACGTATTTGGCAGCAGTTGTGTATCGATCCCACTCCCTTATGTAGAATCCTAGTAAGGCTTCTTCGGTGTGTGTTTCTGAAGCGCGGTACACTTGCTCGAGGTGCCGCGACAAATATTGACCGAGTAGGTTGTAAAGTTCTTCGCCGAGCAGATGAGCTAAGAACAGAGTTAAGAGTCAGTGTATATAATAACTGCCACGTCGATGATAGATCATACCACCACGAAGTGCTTGTAGACCTCCGCTAGCCCCAACAGCTTTCTGGGATGTGCAAAAATTATGAACGGCACTAGAGATCAAAGTCAGACAATGCCTGGCGGGGAGGTTCTGGATGAGAGTCGTACGTGTAGAGGCCCATGTACTAGTAAGAGAAACCAATTAGCAAACATCCTGGGGAGTTTCAAGTCGTCTTCGTAGAGTCCCAAGTAGGAAGCAAGAAGTCGACGTACTGTTTTCATATCAACCCCTTCCTCCAGCTTGAGCATCACGCTATCGATGCCATTTTCCAAGTACGACCATCTACGGCAAACAGCCCGTGGAGTTAGAACAGTTGCGTGCCACATCTTGTGAGCAATCTTGTGTATTTGTGGAAGACGTACGTGTCTTGGACATCGTCCTTCTGGCGGGCAGCCGCCATGTTAAATACGCGCGGCGCGTACTTTCTTAATCGGATCGAACGGCGCGGGGGGTGGAAAGCAGCTGCGGCCACTGCGGCGGTTAGTCCCATGTTTCCTCGTTTTAGGACAGACAAGTCCTGCGAAATCGGGCAAGGAAAAACAATGTGATGGAGGCAAGAAGGAGAAATGGCTTAGAAAGACAGGTTCAATGATGGATTTGAAGTGAATTAAAGTGAACTTGAGTCCATAGGCAGAATCATGTCAAGAGTCTTGGGGGTGGGATAGCAGCTGATAATAAGCTCAACATGACAGTTCCATTTGAAGTTGATATGCCGGTAAGTTTCATCACCTTTTGGAACAGGCAGTCATACATGCCATGGATTGAACACAGTGAACCATGGGGAGGGAGACAGTTGTCAGGAAAGTTCCAGTGGATACAACTGCCATAATAATATTGCAGGTGATCTCCGGGCTGCTGAACATTCACTTACCGAAAAGAAAATTCTTTCACAAAGTTGACGGCAGTTTCCAGCAATATAGATAGTGAGGCTCCAGCCACAGTTGGTAGTTGGGCTTATGCCGGTGAAAACACCAAGAGATTATATCAAATCGGGCTGAACAGCGATAACTGAGAATGAACACAGCGAGAAATAGAATGAAATAAACTAAAAGATGAGATGGTCCTGACAAAGGAGAAATGGCAAAAGAGGCGACTGGCGGTGTTGGATGAGTCGCGGGGAGGCGGGCGTATGTGTATGCGTATGCGGAGAGAGGGCAAATCAATAATAATGATGAATCTGAAGTTGATAAGCGCCAAACTTCGGGATCGCCAAGCTTAGAAGCCTAAGAACCTTGGAGCCTTGGAGCCTGAATGCGGCGGGCGGCGAGAGCAGAGTGGCGCTAGTCCTGATGCAGTTGATGTTTATGTAATACAGATGGGATCAAATCCTTATGCCTAGAATTCAAGGCAGCAACAAATGTCGTCAGAGTATATATGTAGCCCTAACCCTTAGAATCTGTCTGTGACTTTGACCGTAACTTCCAACCTCATTCTCCTGATAAAATCAACAAGATTTCTCTTCAGACGAGGCTAGGCAAGGATTATTGACAGAAAAGTCCTGATAATTTCTTACATGCATATATAACCACACCAAAACTGAGAGAATAGGTAACACCATCACATTCTATTACTGGAGATGCGGACTTTTGGTGCATAGTTGCGCCATATCGGACATGCCCAAATCTAGATATTGAGTATCTGGAGTTGGAACCTTGCAATCATTTATATCTAAATACTTCCAGGGTTGCACAGGTCACATGATAAGTTGACGTGCCAGGTAGAGGCACGCCACATAGCTTCGAAGCAGAATATCAAGTTACCCGAGTGTAACCATTGACTTGAGATACGATCATGTCCGTGACTCCGCTTTCAGCACTCAGAGTATCGAAACATCTCATACCGGCATGGCCGTCTTTCCCAAATACGTCGATTCAGAATAAGCCCTTGCTCATATATCATTCGGTCTTTGAGCAACCGATATCCGCGACACAAGTCTCTAATCATTTAAAGGAGACCGACGTCTTTGTTCCGCAATGGCAGTATCCTATGTACCGACAGAGTCACTTCCATTCGACGAGTCATGAAGTTCTGAGCGTTATTTCGGGTCCGGCTCGACTATGTTTTGGCGGCGAAGAAAATCCTGACCGGGTTGAAATAGTAGTCCACGCTGGTGATGTGATAATTGTGCCCGCAGGCCTTGCGCATTGTTTATTAGAGGATCAAAACGGTGGATTTACTATGGTGGGTTCTTATCCAAAAGGAATGAACTGGGATATGTGCTATGGAGGGCGCGATGAGGATGAAGAAGCTATCAGAAGACGGATATCGCAATTAGATTGGTTCGATCGAGATCCGATATATGGCCGGGTTGGGCCCGCCCTACAGACTTAGTCCGTCAGGAGCGCATCGGGGTCAGTAATGTACATGTTTATCTAAAACAAATGAGAAAAAAAAATGCGTGTCTGAATAGTAAACCTGCTATCTAGGATGATCAGAAATCAGCGAATGAAAAAACATCAAAATTGAGATCAAGAAAAGACATCAGAAGATATGAGAGATGCTCGAATGTTTTCCCAAAGCCGTGAACGCTACGCTAAATTTCAAAATGAAAAGGATAAAATAAATGAAAATAAGTGCGAAGCAGATGAAATCAGCAGATAGCCTGTCTCAATTCGAGACTCTTTCGACCAACCGGAAAATACTAATGCAAAATGTAAGTAGCCACGCGATCAGCGCGACTAGGAGAACAGACGCAAGTGCTTTCTGGCGAACACATAAAACGTTATTACGATCGTCATGGACTTCATTGATCACTGCGGTGGTGCAAGTCCCCTGGACGTCGTCCAGCGAGACAAAAGCCAGAGTAAAGTTCGCGGCGTCGAATATGATGAAGACAATGTCCAGCAACATCAACCGCATTTTAGCCTTGGGTGAGCGAAGACCTAATGGTTTGCTGGTATACTCGTCGTAGGTGATGTATACTAGATACACCAAAGCAATGGCATCAACGATAATGGCCATCTCAGCCGAAGGACCGGGATCTCGCATGTACCGACTCGACAAAGCCCGAATAGATCCACCCAGGGAAAGCGCGCATAGCGAAAATATCCAGACGGTGAGTCGTATAATTAATGGCACCACAGGGCTGCGTAATAATTGTCTCTGGAAGCGGGTCATCAGGTTGTGTTGTTTAGAATGGAGAGCGACACGACCTAGTTCCGCATCAGATCCATCGTGACTAGCACCCCACGGTTGAGAATAGTCTCCTAGGTTATTGTTCAGCCACTCGAACGAAACCCTCTTTTCTTCAGTACCAACTCCCGCATGTGGATACGCAGATGTCTGCACAAAACGCCTCCACCGAGATTCGCGTGTCTCTTGGTCCGTATAATTGTCCTCAAATCCCGCTGCTGTCGGTTTATTTCGGTTGGTTTTCGAAGTCGCGTACGGCGAATGGTTGTGTTGCGCGACGAGTGCATCTTCTATCTCGGCAGGCAAAAGTCTCGTAGTGGCATCAGGATCGTCCTCACATACTTCAAACGACCGCACCCAAGCTAGGAAGAGTGTAAATAGTCAGTAAGTTTATCGGCAAAATTGATCTCGTATGGATGGAACGTGCCGTCCATAACACATCACGTACGAGGCAGAGTCCGAACGGGCGGAGTAGAACGTGTCCGAGCCGGAGGATCACCAGGCCCTAGTGTCACGGCAAAGAATGATTCTGAATAGGTTGTGACGGATGTTCTAGGAGGAAGAGCGTTGGTTTCCAGCGAGACGGGCAAGAATGTATTCTGAGCGACCGGCGAAAAGTGTGAGGGGTCCGGTGCAACTGGAGCCATCGCAGGCAACAGAAGCACGTTGAGTCTGCCACCGCGATGCGACGGAAGAATAGAGTATGGAGATCGTGCAGAGTGCAGCGATTCTGCTGAAGGATCTCAAATATGAGAGACCTTGTCGCCTTAAGAGCCGATAGGAACAAAAGAAGGAAGAAGAAGCTTGAGATGCAGGGCTGGAAGTTGAGACAAGATTCCTTGCTGATTGGCTCTAGCAATCGGCATGACGTGCAAGTCCGGAAGGTGCCTAAATTCGGCCGGGCTGGCCTGCCTTGTTGCCTCGGTGCCTTGTAGCCTGGCTTAGCTAAGTTTGTTAACTAATCAACCAGTGGAATGACGTCTGAAAAACATGTGGGCTGAAGAGACTCTCCTTTGCTCTCTCTTATTGTTGATCATTTCTAAATTCCTCTGTTCTTTCATTTTGTTGCTCTCTATAAACTAGTCGGGCAGTAGAACTCGACAATTCTCCAGAAACACAATTCTTTCAACTACAAAAATACAAGGCAGGATGATACCTTCGTTTTGAGTCGTGTCAATTGCGAGTGCATCAAGCTTGATAAAGGGTCAAGCCTGGAGTCGCTGTAATGCGGTTCTTCCTAGTCCCCATCTCGACCAAACGAGCCTTCATATATTGTCGCGCCCCTAAAACGATCAAGACCGGATACGTGGACCGCGCTACGACCAAGGCAGCCGAGTTATGGGCTAGTTGGGAGAAGGCGGAGAAGGGATGGAAAAAGCAGCTTGTCAGCTATGGACATGTTATTCTGCAACGTATTCCATACGAGGAATGGGGTTTGAAAAGTATTCCTCCGCTTAATGAGGGCCGCCAAATCCAAGAAGCGCATCAGAAGCAGAAGATCGATGTGATGTTTCCGAAGAATGCCATCAAGAGTGAAGACGTGCTGGGAATATTGAGGAAGTTGGGCACCGAGCGCCAGGAACTACATCGCAGAAAGATGTGGTGGTGTATAGGCATTGCTCCTTTGACTGCGCCGGTTGCTATTATTCCGCTGTAGGCTCTATCTTTGTGTGAACTCATGTACGGAAAGACCGACTGACAGGTCAAAAGGATACCCAATATTCCATTTTTCTACCTTGTATACCGAGCCTGGTCGCATTGGCGAGGTAAGTGCGAAATGTTGGCCTCTTAATATTTCTTCGTTAATCTGTACCAGCCTGGAGCGGATCAAAACATCTCATTCACCTACTGGATCTCAACTTGATCACTCCTCATGCTTTCCCGGAGCTGGAGCGTTTCTATGCCAATCGGTTAGCAAACTTAAATCGACACACTCCGGTGACAGGAGAAAAGACTGAAGACAAAAACACCAAAACTACCGGGAATACGGAAAGCAACGCTGCTGAAGGAAGCGATACTTCGACGGACGAACAGCTCCTACTAGAAATGGACAGTGGTAGGGAATTGGGTGAAATTCTAGAAACCCCAGCAATCGCTATCGAAGTGGAGCGGGCAGTACTTCAAGTTGGACAGAAACTGAAGGCTGCCGAGGGCGGAAGCTCCGAAAGGAAGAACCAATAACTGCGTTACGATCTGAGGACCGGCAATCCATTTTACGGGAACATGTCAGAAGACTAAATATGGTGGTGGATAGGCGTTGATGACACGGCTTAAAATATGTAGCAAGTTTTCACGGCTGGGTGGCACCCTTGTTTATAGACGCAAATTCCCCTCCGGACTTCGCACAATTGTACAATATAACGATTTCGCTGGACAGGCCGTTTGGTTCACTCCAGACTCTCAATTTAGAACATTCCCTCAGGATTTGGCCATTCAGCAACATACCCAAATCGTGTCACGTTCTGTGTGACTTGAATAGGTATCCCGCACCCAGGTCGACTGAAGCTGCTGGGCTCGACAAAGCACCTGAGACGAGTAATTTGGACTCCCGTACGCCGATATTCAAGTTCCCGCTTCTGGTCATAAAAGATTTCACCTCGATTCAGTGAGGTTTGTCTACGGCTGTTTGGAAAAATTGATTTGATACCTAGGTAGTAGCCTAGTACAACCGATTTGAAACAGATACATGGATCCATGGATAGAAGTAAATAGGTAGGCTTCCAAAATGATACCTATTGCCGACGCCTGTATAGAGATCACCATTACGACCTTGGGACAAAACAATACTGGGAATAAAGCACGCCAATACCTTGTTGTAAAAAAGTCCTCTTGAGACAAATATCGGCAATTGCCTAAGGTTGTGTCAGCCGGAATGTCCATATATACCAAACCAGCTAACGGGGCTCCGTTTTGGTGCAGTTGGTTCTTTATTCCGGTTTACAGGTTGTCAACCTATATTGTAGTCCTCACATTATTCAGAAAAAATTTCCGCATTCTTTGAGCACAGAAGATCTACCTAGGTACATCATGAGATCCTTATTTTGAATGCCAGTTACCCATAATAAATCTGAGTTCTCCGTTTATTAAGATGGCTATCTTCGGAGAGAAAGATTTGTGAATGTTGCGACTTTCGTCCAATATTCATCATCCTAAGACCCGGTTTTTCCGGAAATGCTATAATTCGGGCGGAACCTGACGGCTTCCAGTCCAGAACCCATCAAGCTGTAATAAGAACATGGATAATGGAAGTAGCCATTGGAGGCTGGGCACTTTGTCCTCTGCAGGATTGTTATCTTGACAGACAAGTCTGAATTTGTTTTGATACGGCTGGAGCTTCTGCAGATTCCATATCCGGGTAGTTGACCGAATCGCACATGGTAAGTGTCTGTACGCATCAAGTCAGAGCTGGCTCCGGCCGGGCTCTGATGGGCTCACCCGTCGGAAACTCCGACGGGGCAGGTCTTTAACCTCTACGCGTAGCGCTGGTTTCTTCTTTCTTATTTATATTATTAGACAGACCAAGCAGTATCAATTACATGGATATTCCATCCATAGTAATTGTATACTGAGGTCATCACTCAAGTTCTTTTCGATTCCATACGTAGGTATTAGGGCCATCGCCCCTGGTTCTGCGGATCCAAAGCGACAGTAAGATATTGCTCAAGGAGACCAGGTGTGTCACTTAATCACTAGGTAATTTCAAGCGCCTATATTTAGATAGTCAGCAGATATCAGTTGAAATAGGCCCTTGTTGATCTGCAATTGCCTACCACCTGGAGCTCCGCCTTTACTGGGTTTGCAAATCTTCTGGTTTTACAGTTAATGGAAGAAAACTACAATTCTTTCCTTCAAGATTTCGTCTTCGATTAAGAGCAGGCTGAAGCCATTGGAGATAATTTTGCTCTGATTGTTAGGCTATAGTAGCAGGGTACTGTAAGGGCAGGGGTGCGCAGCATGCCACTTAGCACTGCATAGTATTATAGTATTACATCCATGCTAAACATAGTCCAGTACGTAGTTAACTATCAACTTCGCAATTTGTCAGCCGGAAAGTGAACCTATACTCACCGTTTATATACCGACCCCCTAACGGGGCTTCGTTTTGCCTCTTTTTCCGGTGGTAGAAAGTTCACCCGATTTTACATCTGAAAAAATAAACTAACTCGATAAAGTAGCCAATCAATTCAAGAAGGAACAGCTAAGACTACTGATTCTCTAAGTTCAGCTGATCATTCTTGGCGAACCAGAGTGTCGAGGGACTTTGTTTTCCTCCAGCCAGCCACTCGTCTTGCTTTCCCCTCAACGTGCTCATCTTTGGAGACATATTGAAAAGACAATGTTCAGGCGGGTTTTACTACCTAATGGACTCAGATAGATACGAGACTCATTCCCCATTCCTCCTCTAATCAGGATCCAGTATTCCCATTAAAAGTTTTTAACAACACAAAACGCAATTAAGGGTCATCAGGGTCTAGACCTAACACGTCATGAAGTCGGAGGATAACCAATCTCAGCAGAGCAAATCCGAGACTGTGATAAAGCGAGACATCATCTCACACCTATGCACTAGGACCCATCACTGTCTCCCACAACCTCCTTCCTCTGAGCCTGCCACTTCCTCAATGGGATAGTCAAAATACTACTTGCCGAGGTTTGAATGGCCTGGAAGATAACCATTGGTAGTCGCACCCTCGACTGTGCTGCAGCAGAGAGACCCACAAACATAATGGTTGTCAATGGAACGCCCATCGCAGGCGTCTTGGTGGGAACCAGATAAGATACTGCAATAGTATCTTCACGAGAAAGCCAGAAGTGTGAAACGACAAATGCAATGGTAATCCAGGCAAAAAAAAGAGCGACGAGAATGAACACAATGAAAACCATGTTGTCGGAAGGAATATCGTCGAACGCTTTCGCAGCGAATGCACCATCATAGGTGTCCCAGATGATCACCAGCAAGGCGAAAGAGCCAATCTTATTCGCTTTCCATCTGACCAATACTTTTTTTGTAAAATTAGGGAATACACCCTGTAAGATTTGTCCCACAACCTGAAAAAGAAGATTAGCAAAGCTGAGGCTTGGAAAAGCGTTAGCGTCTGGGCAATACGAACCAGGGGCACAAAAACCGAGAGCCCGAGTTGCTTGAAGACGTATCGATAGGTCTCGCCCATCCCACTTCCTGTCTCGGGGAGGATGTCGGTATACCACGCGTGGGTACCGGTGTATAATTTGATCAGCGCCGTGGTGACAAAAGGTCCCATAATGTTTCCGATAGTGGACTGCGCGATCGTTAAGGCAGCATTTCCGTTGGCTTTGCTTGTCATGATCGTGTTGAAAGCGATTCTGTAATACTACCTGATTAGTAATGTATTTTTTTTTTCTTCCGATCAGTTTCTTCAGAACAGATAAGGCTGCATACGCGGTGGGGAGACATCCCAAGATAAGAATCCCTATCAATAGAGCAGGGTCCATGAATTGGTGTGCAGTAGCCGTGGCACTAACGACGCCAAAGCTTATAGATGAGGTCAGAAGGTAACATTGCATCTGGACGAAGATATGCAACTTCCATTTACCCAAATTTTCAAGCAGGATCTTGGTTGGCAATGTGCAGCCGTTGATGAAGAAAATCACGGCTACTGCCAAGTAATCGACCATTGTCTGTTTCAGTTTCTGCTTGGCAAGTGGTACCTGGACCTGCGAGGCAAAAGCAATGAGAATGCTCATGGTAATCAGGAACCATTGGTCAATGGCTAAATCCAAGACGCCAAGCAGCACTTGCATACGCCACGACCGGGGTGGCTTTTCAGCAACGGAAACATGTTCCGGCTCTCGCGGTAACTCCAGGGACCCGGCTGTAACCGGGTCACTTCTTTCCAATCTAGTTGCTGAAGAATTGGTCGAAGATTCTGTGATAGAGTCATATTATAAGCTTTTGCTCTCAAACGTTTATTTCTAACGATGTTGCATACCATTCTTTTGTGGTAAGTCAGGCGAGTGCGGGTCGCACATATTGTTATGGAACATTGTTCTTTATATAAATAGTAAGCACAGCCTTGGCATATGGAAATGCGTAATCTGTATTTGGATTTCCACCTGAGCAGTCAAACAGGGAAAAGTAAATTGCAACAGTAAGTCAATTGTGCTCTAGTAGGAGGCAGCATTTGCATTGATATACCTAGCCCACTGGGCTTATCAAACTGACAATGGAGTCAAGAATTTGAATGACCCATTATTGGAGACTAATCCTTCGTATCTTGGCTAAAAACTTTCATAGTCAACGTCTTATGGTTGCCCAAAGAGGAAATTCCGTTGATTTCGATGCACATTTCTGCAAGGTTAGTCCCGCTTTCCGGCGGGCCGCCGCATTACTGGGTCTCGGCCCGATAGGTGTGGTACTCTGCTTACTGATATCCGCCAAGCAGCCCCGTACCGGGAAGCCGACTTTTGCAAAATAATGCCAAGCAAACAGCTGAGAACGCCAAGCGAGTAACAAGAACGCCAAGCACAGATCGAGGATCATCGCTAAGCTGTAAATAGAGAAAAAGAAACTTTTGAACACAAACGCTCGCAGCATGTGCCAGCACAAATTCAAAAATTCAGTGATTTGGCCGATGCTCGGATTGAGGAGCGTTTCGCAAAGAAATATCATCCATAACTATACATGGATGCTATCACAACATCAATACCCGTGGACATCTATCTGACTTCATACGCCACGAGCCGCCTTTTATTTCCATACAAGGAAATGGGGTCTTTACATGGCATTATTATACCAAAAAAAACCGTCTAATTGCAGGGTATAAATGAGGTGACAGCTGATGGCTGTGTGATAATTTACCTAGGTATGTATAATAAATCCTGACACTCTGAAAAGAATAATTGGGCACCAAGGAGCTTCCTATACGAATTACCTGCATGTGAATCATTTTGAAGTATCCAAGATATTTCCAGAAGTCCCAATTTTTGGATATTCAGGCTGATCTTTACCATGTCAGAATGCTTCCAAGGTTGGATCAGCGATGTGGCTGTGTATTTTTTCTCTTAATCCCGAGGTTCCAAGCGAAGTTATGACTATACATAAATCTTGGCTTATCTGTCCATGATGCTACATGCACAGTTCTTATAGGCTATTTTCAGTCTGGATTTATCTCTGCTACTAAGGTGTATATGCATGCCACCACACGAATTGTCCATATCCCTGCGAGGTTTCAACCAGGATTATCATCCTGCGCGTTTCTGTTGCACGCCGCTCGTCACTAAGCTCCCAAGGGAGAAGAAGAGATGTGAATCATTCTCAAAAACTGGGTATATAAGTCCTCATTTGACCTTGAAGAACTTAGATCTCAAGGTTTTCTTCAGAACAGACAAACTTGAATACAGTCACTTATCTATTTACATCCTTTTTTTTCTTCGAAAAGTCGAAATTCTCCATTTACTTGTGAAAATGTCATTGGCTTCACAGGCCCCTCGCTTTACTACCAGCCTACTACGGCTGGCTGGTCAAAACTCCCGTGTCAAGACCTCCACGGCTCCTAGATCAATCTCTGGGCCTATACGACGCTCTCTTCACGAATCCCATTCTCCTCTCAAGACTTCAGTTGCTTCACTAGAGGCCCAAGACTCTGGACTGGGTACATCATTCCCGGTTCACGAGTTTAGTTTTCTTAAAAACCTGGTCAAGAACTCGCCTCTATTCTCCCAGCCATCAAAGAAGAAAGTAGAGGAATTCCAGTTCCCCTTGGGAACAACATTCAAGGCTTCATCACGGGATATTGGCCTTGCAATGAAAGATGCCTATGCACTCGCCTTGAGAGAATATGGTATCATTGCCATTGAGCTTGGATTCGATGATCCGAAGAGTCACTTCATGCTGGAAGTAGTGGAGGCAATGGGCTGTCAACCCGATACCCACTCCAGCACGGAAGGTGCATTGGTAAGAGCCTGACAATCCCACATCCTTCTCCCCTTTTCCTTTCTCGAGAAAACCCACTGACAATCCTGTTTAAAGTGGGACATCACCTACCGACCCAGTGGAGTCATCAGTCAGAAGACTGGGGGTACCGTGGTCAGCCGTTCACACTCCCTGGGGGAATTCGCCTGGCATACCGATGGAAGCTTCGAATCAAAACCACAACGGTTCTTCGGACTACATATTATTCATCCCGATAAGCTTGGTGGTGGTATTTTCCGCGCACTCCCTGTCGACGATCTTGTCAAGATGCTATCCCCAGTCTCGCTTCAAGCTCTTCTTAATTACGAGTTCGATATTCAAGTTCCCGCCGAGTTCTATAAGGGAATTGCCTCAAATAAGGGTAAATTGATGTCCATAGATCCGGAGACTGGCAAGTATCTTATTCGCTTCCGCCGTGATATCCTCGCCGATCCTCCCAGTGATGACCCTATCGCCAATGCGGCCGTCGCTGAGCTCAATGCTATCCTTGAGAAACCAGATAGCGTAGGGCAGACCTTCTCCGAGGATATCTTCAAGGAGAATGTTATTTTCCTGATGGACAACGCTCGGTTCTTGCATTGTCGGACCGAGATTAAAGATCCCAAGCGCTTCCTGAGGCGAGTGCGTTTCAACGGTACTCCTGGATTGCGGAAGTGAACAGTTATACACGGTCTTTTAGCGCTTTTTAGCGATTTCATTCTCGGTTTACGAGATAACTTTCTCTTTAGAAATAGATTAGAGCTCAGGTCGCTTTGGTAATATACTTGTCAATATTCCATATTCCATTTATCCGTTTAGATTGCAACGAATGACTTTTCAATCCACGGGTATTCCCGACAAATCTGTGAGCCACATGTTCCAAGATTGTGTCGATAATGCTTATTGAATTAGAATTTTGAATAATCCCACACATTTCATTCTTATTCTCAAGCGTGTATTGAAGCCCGAATGATAATTCAGCTGCTCGAAATTGGCAATTCCCTTCCCACCTTGTGAGAGGGTCAGGATCATTTCTTCCTAAGGAATCTTCGGATTTACTTATGAGCTACAATTTACGCTGAGCAAAGAATTGCAAACGGTCTTGGTCAAATCAGTATGATTCCCTAGGTTTCTAAAAAGATCACAAATAGTCACATCCCAAGGTTTCATGCTGTCTTTAGAAAATTGTTAGCAGACCCAGACAACATAGAGTTTTTTGACTTCTTGGTCATTCTCTCGTTGACTCAATATAGTCAATAAAAGATGTTGTGAGACTGAATTCATTTTTTGCAGAATGTCAAAATATGTAGCGAAATGTGGTTCGACTTGTGTTTGGAAAGTCGACCACTTTAGACTATACCTAGGTGGTAATTCTGGTGACAAAATATGACTCATTTTGGGATTTCCGATACCTCCAAGGCTCCTTTTTGTCACGTCGAGAGTCCCGATGTCCACCTCCACGGACTGGAATTATTCATTAAATGCACAGTGCCTTGAAAATTAATTCTCAATTTGATTCAAGAATAAATTCATCTCTGAAGTGCTGGTTTAGCATAATTTAAAATCTCCGACTATGTCACAACCGCCGACTATACGGTCAATTTTGAAGCCGGACGAGAATGTCGATTACATCGACACCGTGCAAGCATATAACCAATGGGCCGAGGTAGGCAATTCCAAGTTCTGAGCATTTATTAGATGAGGTTCTTTGAAATCGTAACGAGTGATACTCACACCTTGAACAGATCTACGACAAAGATGGCAACTTTCTACAAGCTCTTGATACAATCGAAATGCAGTCTCTTCTTCCCGATTTTTGGACACTAGTCAAGAAGCAAGCAACAGAAAGCAGCCAAGTGACGTGTAAATTGATCGACTTGGGATGCGGTACGGGTCGGAACACCTTGCAGCTCTTTGCCGCCGTTGACGGAGATGCAATATCATCGAAAAACGTCCAGATCGTCGGCTTAGATGCTTCACCAGGCATGCTGGATGTCGCTCGACAAAGAGTGGAAGGACTCAAAGCCACGGCAGCAGGGACCGCCATTAAAGTCGAGTTAGCAAGTTTTAATTTCCTATCGTCCGACTCTCATGATGTACCATCAAGGGAGCTTTGGAAGAATGCAGATGGAATGATTTCGACTCTTGTCTTGGAACACATCCCCTTGGATATTTTCTTCTCTACAGCAGCATCAATCCTGCGACCCGGGGCATTGTTTTTGGTGACGAATATGCATGCCGATATGGGGCGACTGAGTCAAGCTGGCTTTGTGGATCCCATGACGGGCAAGAAAGTCCGTCCGTCAAGGAGCTATGCACATGAAGTAGAAAATATCTTAATGGAGGCTAGGAGGGCTGGATTCGAGGTTGTAGACTTATCATCTACCGTCAAATCGTCCCAAACCCCAGGAACTGAGGGGTTTCTCCAGCGATCTGTAACAAGGCAGATGGTGGAGAAACTTGGGCAAAGATCGGAAAAGTATGTCGGCGTGAATGTCTGGCTCGGGGTGTGTTTTCAAAAAGTCACCAAGTCGTGAGTAGGGAGCTAAAATATTTGTGATTGGATGCAGTATCGCTTCGAGATGGATTATTGTGTAGATAGTATACATTTCTTATTATGTTACATAAGATTCTCCAGGAAGGCCGAGCAACGCCGGTCGAGGTACAGTGTGCGAGATTTCACGCAAAATATTTTGTCAATAGAACCTCTCGATGCCGTGCAAGATTTTTATGTTTGGTAATAAAACCTGCCAGTGGATTATATTTCCACTTCATACGTTCGTCCAAGATCAGATGGGTATATGCAAAAACCTGAGCGTCAAAAAGCCCCGGACGATGGCGACCAAGGAAATATTCATTGCTGCCGAGTAATATGGACAGGGCCTCGAATGCACTCTCTGCATCGCTCTCCAGAGAATTGACATCTATGAATTCGGAATATTTGAGCAACTCATCTCTAGCAGCTTGTTGCAATTGGATGGCCAGTGCTGTTTGAACGGCTGATGAAGAAGTAGTCTTATCAATGTATCGCTTTCGAGCCACAGACTCAAAATTAGACTCGTTCAGGTATAGTTGATATAACTTGTGCTCTCAGTATTAGTGTATTTCCTTTCAGAGGGAATTGAAGACATCAGTCAACAATGAGGATCGGCCTACCCATGCGTTACGTATTCGGTGATCAATCAAGGAGGCGTATACGTCAAAACGAATATTGAGTTGCTGTTCTTCTTCACAGTGAACCTGTTCAATGGCCCATTTTTGCAGTTTATTTGAAGGGATTGGTGAACTCGTTCCAGCTTGTAGACCTGGATACAGGAACGGTAGAGCACCGGTGGGCGAAGCGTGGTTGTTAGATGGGATCAGGTCAAAGTCTATACCGACGAACTTCAAGTATGCCTGGTGACAATGTATTAGAAACATGCCATGACATCCGAATCGACGCATATACCATCACTTACCTGCCATCTTAGACACTGAGGGTTGAACGACGGAGCCCCTTGAGTAGCTTGCTCGGGGTCGATAAAAACAAACAACCTATTGCGAGAGGCGCTACCACTAGTACTTAAAGTCCCTGGCACTTTTTCTGCATCGTAAGTCGTCAAGGGAAACTTGTCGAAAATCCTCTTGACTGGCGGGGGTACGCCAAACAACTTTTTAGCAGGCACAGTGCCGGGGCGCGCATTCCGGGGAGATGAAGCACTGTGCTCGGTTTCAACCGGCGTGCGGGAGTCAGTAGAGGTTGCTGCGGGCATCAGTATGACAATTCATGCGTGAATTTAATGGGTGCAAAATATCACAGGCAACAATTGTTTGAAGAGTAAGAAAGGGTTGTTTAAGAAAGATAAACTGTGAGCTCTCCTGCCAAACATCAAAATAGACATGGCAATATTTGATCGTCGACCTCACCGCCTAGCTAGTCTCACCAATCAGCTACTGCGTTGAAAGCTCCATACATGCCGCACTCCGATTGGTCAATTTGCTCCGTCTGCGATCACGCACTCTGCTTGCTTAGTCACCATTTGATCGAATCTGAAACTCTTAGAGCCCCTTCTCTCCTTCGGAATATTCACCCATCAGGAACATCTCTCCTCCATGCAAGAAATATACACTACTTGAATCTCTACAATTTTCCAACGCAAACACTGTCTACGCAAGTCCCCCCCCCCTGCTCTCTGATTACTTGCATACTGCTTGTTTGGGCGCATTCACTCGTTATTCGTCCTGCGGACCAAGTGCGGGGTGTCGTTGCTGTCCCCTCGTTCACCTTATTCTCGATCGGTACAAGTTTGAAACGTCTTTTGCAATTATGTGCATGACAGGGATTCGAAGTTCCCGAACTTCTACGATCTGAGACAACCATACCAACTGCGGTCGTAATAAGACATCGACACCTACATCATCATGCCTCTAGACGAAGAGGGCGCCAAGTGGTCGTGGTATGTAGTCTCATAAGGAAACGAATGACTGTGAAGGACGTAACTGATCGTCGCAATAGCGAGCCCTGTATGCGGGGACATCGGTCGTCGAAATGTCAACACTTTGATCGCCTAATGATGAAAGTTCCAAAAGCAGGTCGTCCGCTGGCCAAATGTCCACATCCGAAAGGTACCTGCAGTTGCGAAAAAGTGTACGCATTTATGATTCGAATACCTAAAGGTATGACCAGCCGCATGGACCTGAACGTAGACGTGAACATGCCAATTAAAAAGCCACAGGTTCCACGTGTTTATGCAGACCTGTCTATCAAGTGCAGGCGAATTCGACAGCAGAGGCTCCTCCGGTGCCTTCGACCAGCGACACTTTGTCACAGCAGCCAAGCACTTCTGCGTCGTCATCAACAGTGACATCGGCAGGTCGAGTCCAGAAACACACGCGCAAGAACAGCAGTCTTCAGAACCCCTCTGACAAGGTCATAAAAGCATTGAACTTGCAGCTTTCACAAGATGGCAACAAGAATGATGTCGCTGCTGGTCAGTCACTACGTTCAACGTGCCAGACCGTTCAGTCATCACCTTCTGAATCGAACGGCAAAAATAAACAACATGGTTGCTGTTCAATAAAATCGGAAAAAATCTCGACTCCTGCTCTCGAATCTCGCGGCGCATGTTGTGGGAATGGCGCACCAACCCCCGAGGATGATCCTGCTACAGAAAAAGTACAATCTTCCTGTTGTCATAGCGGTCAATCAAATCGAAAAGTAGGGGAGGTACAAGAAGCCGAAAACGATATCACCCATGTTTGGAATGGATCGTTGAACCCTGCTCAGAATCTCACCTGGAGTACCCACGGCAACGTCGCATATGACGCGCCCTTTGATACAAGCGTCAATCAATCGCAAAATATCTCTAGCCAAGGACAACCCGATCATTATAACATGCCTCGATCTCTACATGGCTTGGACACGTACCAAAACCACATTGGCGGCACTTCTTTCCACCAATTTTACACAAACATGGCTTCAAATTCATTAGATATGCCGCCCTTTATGGACAACGGTAATCACGACTGTTCGTGCGGTGATGGATGTCAATGCTTGGGATGTGCTAGCCATCCGTTCAACGAGACAACGCGCCACCACGTGCAAGAAATGGGCTACATGATGACAGTGGGCGAGGACGAAGAAAACTCTGGCACTTCGAGCCCTTTTACTAGGCTCGTTAGTCCGCCACCGTATTCTTTTACCAATCAACACAGTACAGCCGTAACGCCTTCCTGGTCAGCCTTTGTCGCAAACGATACTTCGACTACGAATTTCGACAGTACTATGAATCCAGCTGGTGTTCCGTCCGATCAACTGATGTTGACTTCCCAGTATTATACACTCGAATATCCTGTTGGATTGAATCTCTGCTCCGACGTAACAGGGACTTGTCAGTGCGGAAATGACTGCACTTGCGTGGGATGTATTACTCACAGTGGTCACGACGGAGTTGTGTTCGACTCAACTGCCGAAAACCAGGAAATGTCCCATCAAAGCGGTCCCATGCCCCAGCGATTGGATGAGTACTATGGCCATAACCCGGATACACTGGGTGCCATGGGACAGTATTCATCGCCTACAATGTATCCACCCGTGGTTGAAACGACGCTCGTATGAAAAGAAGACAAGTGTTCGGCGCGTGCTTTACGGATATAAAATGACGTTATGAATTACCATTGATACCCCTTTGCGAAAATGACGAGCAGTCGAATGTGATCATCACCGGAGCGAGGTTAGCACTGCTTGAAAAGTGTTATGTTGCTACGAATCGTCCATAGAACTTTGGATCTCTGCTCGGAAGCTTCGTCAATGAATATAGGAGACTACTGCTCTAAAACACTTCCAACCATAATTCGTACTTAAACAACTACCTTTGTAACGCGAGACATAGTCCTGCAAATTCTCTACAATATATAATACATGAACAGGGAGTCATTTATATGGCGCATAGGTCTAATTCTCAATTTTGACGAAAGAAAATGGGAAGTGTTCGGTCCTATTCCGCAGCAAACAACATGTGCCGCTCTACAGCGGCAAGTGTGGTTCAACTAGAGAAACATATCGAGCAAATTTTTGATGATGAATTTGCTTGTTGCGAGGCAAGTCTTGACACTGATCTATCACGAGAGGAACGGCGGGAGGTCTCTTGATATTCTCAATCATAAAATATGGTCTCACGACCTGTATTGACGCACTGCATTGGAGACGGGTCCGTCACCTCGTCGGAAGGCAGCTAATCAAAACCGCAAGTCAGCGAGCGTACAGTCAAGTTAAGTCTAAGTCCAATTACGGTAGGGATTCATACAATCAGCTTCTTCATAGGCGCGACCAGCACCGAAGCCCAGACCGACCCAAGCCGGCCAGGCTCTCCTCTTGAACAGCAAAACCGAGAAAACAACACCAAACCCGAGGCCGATTGAGGAACGAACGATCAGAGACGAAATGGCGCGATCCCACTACATAAATCCCAGACGAATACAATTAGCTCTCAGACCACCACATAACATCAACCATATAACGAGACAGCCATGTATATTAGATCCTCAGGGCACAACAATTGTAATCGACCATGCTTACCTTCTCATTGAGAAGAGCCTCGCTCACAGGCTTTGTTGAACGCGCAACCGGGACTGTCGGCTTGGACTCGCTTGCATCGGCCATTGCGTGGAGAAGTCTATGTTTCAGGTAAGCACAAAACAATCAATTGGTATGGTTCGAAGCGTATCTACTGACGTGGTGTGAAATATATGTACTGATGTCCGATGCTGGAGAGATCGCGAGGTTGAAGTTCAGACAGTTAGCTCCTTGGGCGGGCTTGCTTGTTTCTCATCTCGGAAAAACTAGGCTCGGCTGCTCTGTCGTCATGTCCGCGACTGCCATTGGTCGAACGAAGAAGCTCTTTGCGCTAGTACTAATATAGTAAAGTCATAATTTTTTTTCTATTGCAATATGGAAGTCGCAGAATTGGACAACTTCCATTATATTTCCCTCGAGTGAAGCTGGGAGAAAAGTTGTTGTTGATAACGAGGTAGCAAGAAGACTGGAGCTTCCATGGCGTCCAGTTCACAGGTAAGTCATAGGCGTCATTTCGGCTTGGTCTAGTCAATCACTATATGCTAATCGTCACTCTATCAGACTGCCGTCTCGTCACAGGAAGCGTTATTGAAACTTGAAAAAAGCACAGAGGAAGGCGATAAACAACTAGACGCCGCAGCCCAAATTCTCAAATTGGATCTGTCCGTTTCTGCTTTCAATCTATTCGATTTGGAGACTAGCGAGCCAGTCACTCGACCGGCTCCGAAGGAGGAATGGGTACTGCGATGGCTCCTCAAAAGGCTCAAGATCGGATCATATAGAACGAATCCGCGATGTTACATACTATTACGGCATCTTCTGCAACGTATATCCCGCAGAGCAATTGCGTCGACGTTTCTGGAGTACAAATTTACGCAGGCTTTGACGGATATTACGGAAGATCTTCACAATGCAGTCTTCCTGGCGCTGGGAAATGGTACGAATCGTGATTCTTCACACTCGGAAACTAGTGAGACACTCCAGGGCTCTCCTGTACGATCGAACAAACGGAAGCGAGGCCAGGAACATACAGATGCGGGCGATGAAATTGTCGTGGACGATGCGGCGAATAACGAAGCACACGCGAAAAGAGCAATAGTCGCTTACACTCAGTTCTCTTGTGCTTTTTATATCCTGATGAGCCTGGTAAGCAGGCGTGATGAAAGAGGAGACGTCTCCCACTTCCATTTGCAGCAATCTCTACGGATGGATCCTGCTGTGGTCGGTCAAATATTTGGCAAATTGATGAGAACGTCTGCCAGACTCGCAGTCCAATACGCAAAGGAAAAGCGAGACAACGATCTGCTCACTGGTATCAAAGCAACTACTTCATACGTCACTCTTTGGGAACTGAGGAGATCTGGGGTCAATGGAATTGATGACAATTCTATCAACGTAAGTCAGTCCTGACACAACACATCAACACGAAGCTAATTCGTCGCGATAGGCTGCGTTTTTACAATCTTGTTTTCTTGAAACTTTAAGATTTTATCGCATAGTTCTATCTACGGGCATTGAGAACGGAGAAACTCGTCGGATTTCGCAGTCTATTGAGAAGCTTATTGCCCTACACGTCGTTCTTCCCGCGCGAAGTGCATTTATGGAAAGAGGCGGATCGGGAATAGACTACTCTACTGACGAGGATCCAGACTGGAGTGCCGTGCAGCCAGTGACTACTACATTCAGGCCGCTTTTCGGAGATCAATCTACAACACAAGTCGATTGCAGCGGGATCAGTACTGACCTTGTGGATGAGAATTCATGCATCTTCCCTGCAACCTGGAACCCAGCGGAATTGATCGCCACGTTTTATGACATTGTCGCCAGATCAGTTCCGAGAAACACATTTCGTCGTCAAAATACAGAAGCATCTTGGCTCGAAACTGTCTTTGTCGCCTTGGCAGAAGTGGCGTTTTCGTCTTCTCAACAGCTTGGCGGTAACGGTGGATTTACAACTCTTCTGGAGGAGTTATTGATTGTGGCGCGTGTGCGCAAAATAGGGCTTTCCTTGCATACTTTCCTTACTCATGCCTCATACACGGGACTTTTGAAGGGCAAAGAGGATCCCGCAAGTGTGCGCTGGAATCTGACTGCTTTATTGATTGATCTCGGAGTTGATATCTTCTTACCTAATTCTGGTTTCAAGGATTCTACCCGACTGCTTGAAGCACTTCTCCAGTCACTTCATCACATTCAAAACGATATGGTCCATTGTGAAACTTACGATCTGGTCAAAAGCAAAATCGCAATCCCCTTGATTCGAGCCTTTGCTAGTGCCAGAGATGTACCATCTTTCACCAAAGTATGGTACGAGCAGTTGCGTTCTTTCGAAGTCGCACGATCCGAAAGTGTTTCAACTCTTTCCTCGTCTGCGTACTCAATATGGGAAGATGACGATATCCTCCTGACGTATCGGGATACACTGAAAACTACGCTGAGTGATGCGTTTCTTAGATCGCAGATCGAAACATCCATTTCTTCTATCGTGACAGATTCCGGGCATATCTCCAACTCCCCTGATGCCTACGCGAATTTTATCATACTGGAAGCAAGTTCTCGCTTATGGGGCCAACATGGGCTTCCTGGTTTGCGTATTGATTTTGTTACTAGCCTGGTTGAAGCGACACATAAAACATTGTCAAATCGCAAATCAGATAGACACTGGCTCTGGCGCCTGTGGAGAGTTGCCAGAGAGCTCATGATCCTGACTCTCAAGAATAAAACAAATGAACCCACCGAGCTGGCGGAGAAATTCAAACGTGAAGCTCTAGTTGTGCTGAACTTCTCGACGGGACCCACCAAGCTCAGGTCTGGATGGAATGGACACCGTGAAAGTTTCGAAGCGTGTCGTCTTCTTCTAGATTATTGTGGAGAAATGCACCATGGTAACCTGTTGGCGCAAAAAGACATTGTGCATGTTATAATCAAATGTCTTACGGGCTCGCTGGAATCGATTATGGCCGAAGAATTTTCTGAATGGAATGGCCGATATCAAGATATTACAGGTCTCGCACAGCAAGCAACCGCCATGATTGAGTGCTTACTCGCGCACGGAGAGTTGATCTCAGCGACTACATCTGACGATCTCAAATGCTTCGTCAAATTCTTCTGGCGTCTTGCCTCTGCCCCCAACGACAAGTGGAGTCAAAATAGAGTCCCCGAAGACAATGAGTGCATGTCGTTCAAACAATTATGGAGCGTTTTCCTTTCGTACGACTATCTGAAAGATTTTCCGTCCCTGGCTGTGGGTGTTGCTGGTGCACTTTGTGAAATATTTACAGAATTTCAGGAAAACGACCAGGAAGGGACAACGATACCGCGATATCTGCCGGGGCTTTATCGGGGATTGTCAAGCATGCCGACCCATTTCAGGTCGATTTCATCATTTGACAAACTCATGAAAGGGCTTTTGACACGAATCAATTTTTCTGCAGACATGATGCCGCATCTGATCTTTCTCGCAAGTGAGTGGTGCGAGGATACACAGCAAGTCGACGATGTCGTTTTCAAATGGATTTCCTCCAACCTTTCCCTGCAAGACTCGCCTAAAGACATGCATACCATCGATTTGTTCCGGTCTCTGATTCGAAAGGTGTTTGATCGTCGATACAAAGCCTGCAAATCACCTGAAGAAATCAGTTTATTTTTGGAGCAGTTCATGCAACTGTCGACCTCCCCCATAACTTTGGCCACGACACAATTAGGGAAAAAAATTAAAATAGAGAAACAACCGTCTAGTCTCGCGCCTGTTTTTGCGGTGGTATCTCTACAGCTGCTCTGGCAGCACCGAGCGGAAATCCGACAGTCAAAAGTTTCAAAAGAGGTAAAGCGCCGGCGCGAGGAAGTCTCGAACTTACTGGTAGCTCGTCTCGAGAGCTGTGCCGAGTCTCTCAAGCGGAAACCCTCTGCACTGCTCATAATTCTTTATGCTGCGACTTTACAAATGTTAGAAGAGTTCGATGGTGTGATGACCCGTCTAGTTGATGGAAGCAACAGTTTCCCAACGGAGGTGAAGGAGCAATACAAGGAATTCATTGTTTATGTTCAGAAAATCGAACAGCGGCGGAGGATGGCTGAGGCGGCAAGCAGCGAGGGACTGTACTTCAACGAGCCGGCCTTATTACAAGCCATCGATATCTACCAGATGCAAGCTTCTCAGCAGATTAATCTTGTGCAGCAGTGGACTGCGAAATTGGAGACAATGGACGATGCGGGTCGCATAACAGCAATTCGCAAACTACAGAATGCCGGCTTCGAGGACTCTCACGGAGCTAGTCGGCTGTTACTGGCTGGGCTTGCGGCGTCAGTTATCGAGGACGTCGGGGAGAAGGATAGTTCTGAAGCACGGGCAATATCATCATTCTTTACCGCAGCGGTCAATGTGTTGCAACGTAGCATTAACAAGATCGAACATTTTTCTCTGGCTGCAGAATGTGTCGACATTCTTCTTCGCTTACATCCACGCGGCGTGACGCAATTCAATATTGACAGCTGCTTGACAGCAATCACAACATCGATGTCTCGGATTCGCTCTTCACGGGGGAAACCCAACCAAGTGCCAATCGACTCCATCACCGCAATCTTCGCTCGATTCTGTCGTCTCTTGGGCACGATTGTGGGGTTATATCGACAACAGCTCGGAGGACGATTTCATCTGTTGATTCCTGCTCTGCAGAGTCTCCTCGAGACAATCTTTGCGATGCATACCCAGCGGCTGCCGAGACATGAGGCAAGCAGCAGCGGTGGCCTTGGAGTCAGCCACGCAATACAGTTTACGCGCCTTCTCACGTCGCTTTGCGATCCGACAGTCTCTGCCGTCACGCGGCCCAGTCGTCCCGCCGGCCTTGGGAGCAGCGGCAATCACAAGAGTATCGGCTTAGTCGACCAGACCAAAAAGGCCAAAGTCACCGCGGGACAGCATTTGCGGATTTTAATCGAAAGCTATGCGCAGCTGACGTTGAGTGAGCCGTTGCATGCGGACATCAAAGCCGCGTTGGCGCCGGGTCTGTATGCGATATTGGACGCTATGCCCGCGGATAGCAAACGGGCGCTTAATGCGGGAATGGATCCTTCGTCGAGAGCGATTTTCAAGACTCTTCATGAAGAATACGTACGATATGGAAAGTGGAACAGCAAAGGATAGCGACTTTATGCAATGTATTATTTTTTTTTCTTCCAATAGGCTTCCAACGAGTAAGACAATAGAACGTACACGTAGAGAGGACTCTTGTACCTAGGTAGGAGAAACTTTTCTCTGTTGGCGATTTCAGATGTCTGGGGTTAGGGCTAAAATTAACTTTCATCATACGGGCAGCAACCTCTCTCATCCTCGTGATATATATTCAGGAAATGATAGTGTCACGTGGTGTGCCTTTGTGTCTTTCTAGTAGAATAAAGTAGCATTATAATAAGTACTAGTTGTAGTATGGATTACTCGATCAGATCGAGTCAGCTGCTTATCTAAATTTCCGGTATCTCGAGAATACAGAGCGTTATCTTATCATGACTTTCTTAGTTATCGGGACAGCCGCTTTGTGGCTGACTGTCCGACCCACTCGCTGCTCTCCTTACGGCACTTATCACACTTATCGTCACTAATCCTACTCCATATTTCATACTGCATAAAGTATTTATTCTACATAGAATGAAGAAGATTCGGCTTCAATTACAAAAACAAAAAGAGTAAGAAATAGACTGTAGTAGGAGAGATCAAGTAATATGCAATAAAATAAAAGAGAAAACGTCATAAGAGCGGGCCCAGCAGGAAATGCGAGTCAAGCCTGACCTCTCAGGCCACTCTTATCGCTTTCTCACTTTCTCGTGGAGCGGGAGATAACGCCATCATGACTAGCCCCCACTGACTACTGATTTAGTTAACTAGTTAATCTAAGTGATCAGACATCCTCACTAAATAAACTCCTTCTCTCCTCTTATCATGCTGGATCCTGATCGTCTCGTTCATCCCGCATCAGTTCTAGCCGAGCGCAATCATGCTCCGTGATAGGGGGGTTGTTTCCCCATGCCATCCTGGAAAACATTCGTGGCCCCGCCAGTATAGAACGCTTGCGGCATCAAATATAACTATCCACCTCCTCCACTTCTAGGTTCTTTTTTCAACATTTCCGGTCAGAATTCATTTGCAATTTTTCCGCCGACTGATCATCCTATTCATTCTGCTCCATTCTCCAGCAGTTGAATCACCATGTCGGTCAGACGTCTTGTCGATAAGATTGCGGTCGAGAGCGAGCCGGGTTTGACCAATGCTCAGCTTATGTTAACCAACTACGACCTGCAACCAGGTACGGTGCTAATGGCGACACAAATATTTTCTCGGACTTCAAAACTGATTTTGATACCATAAAAATAGTTCCTCCCGAACGCAGGAAATGGGCGTGGTGGAATTTCGTCGCCTTCTGGATTGCCGACTCCGCAAATATTGTTTGTGCTGATCCTCATCCTCTTCCCGGCTGCGCAAAGCCGTTGTGATGGTAATCCGAGACTAAAAAGAGAACCACCGGTAGAACACGTGGATGATCGCCTCGTCTTTTATTCAGTCCGCAGATGGCAGCGGCACCGTCGCTCTATCCTGGTGGCAGGCTTGGATTTGTGTTTGGATTGGGTATTCAATTTCTGGCATGCTTATCGTCGCTACGGGTCGCATCGGTGCCCAGTATCATATCTCGTTTCCCGTCGTATCGCGCGCATCGTTTGGCATTTGGGGCTCGTTATGGCCGGTTTTCAACCGTGCAGCAATGGCTGTACGTTTCTGTCTGCTTGTTTTACTGACGGCAATCCGCTGACGAACCAATCAGTGTGTTTGGTACGGAGTTCAAGCCTGGATCGGAGGTATGTGTTCTTGAATTTGCTTTCATACTGCCCACGTCTAAAAAATCTCTCAGGTGAATGCGTGACGGTCATGATTACGGCAATTTGGCCCAGCTATGCCAACATCCCGAATCACATCCCCGGTTCCGGTACCACCACCAAAGACTTTGTTAGCTTTTTCCTCTTCTGGCTCTGTAGCTTGCCCGCCATCTGGTTCCCTGTGCATCAGATTCGTCATCTCTTCACGGTTAAGTCGGTCTATACACCAATTGCTATGATTGCATTCTTTGCATGGGCCATCCGCCGCGCCAACGGAATTGGTCCAATCGTTCACCAGCCCACTGCTTTGCATGGTAGCGCTTTGGCTTGGGCGATCGTCAAGGGGATCATGTCGTCCATCGCCAACTTCGCCACGTTGATCGTTAACGATCCGGACTTTTCGCGCTTTGCCAAGACCAAAACCAGTGCACTATGGTCGCAATTATTTGCCATCCCCATTGGCTTTGCCATTACCTCCTTCATCGGAATTATTGCGTCGTCTTCTTCGACCGTGATCTACGGTAAAACGATATGGAGTCCCCTGGATCTCCTGTCCAATTTCCTCGACGGAGCCAGCTCGGGAGAACGTTTCGGTATCTTCGTCATTGCGCTCGGATTCGCACTTGCGCAATTGGGCACGAATATCGCTGCCAACTCCGTCTCTGCTGGCACCGACATGACTGCCCTTCTCCCGCGGTTCATCAACATTCGTCGCGGCGGTTACGTCTGCGCGATGGTGGGACTTGTAATGTGCCCGTGGAAGCTCACCTCTTCAGCGAACAACTTCACCACCTATCTTTCCGCATACACCGTATTCCTCTCGTCGATTGCGGCCGTCATCATCACCGACTACTATTTTGTGCGAAAGGGTTATTTGGAAACTCGGGAGCTTTACAGCGCCCGCAAACATGCGCCGTACTATTTTACTTTTGGTTTCTCGTGGCGTGGTTTCATCGCTTACATTTCGGGAATATTGGTGAATATCGTGGGATTTGCCGGTGCAGTCGGCGCGAACGTACCCATTGGCGCTCAATACATTTACAACGTCAACTACTTTGCGGGATTTATTGTTTCGGGAACAATTTACTACTTACTTTGTCGGGCCTTCCCGATCCCCGCAACCAGCGCTACGTGGAATGAAGTCGATGTCGACGTCGACCATTTCACCGTCGCGTACGGCCAGGAAGTGGGCACCGACGAGGAGTCGAGGAGTATTCCGGAAGAGGACACTTTGGCGTACAACAAGAAAGATAAGAGTCAGGGGTATTCAACATTTTAGATTTGACTTTTCATATACTGTTGTGATTTTTCTCTTTTTTTTTTTTTGCTCTTCCTCTTTTTTCTAACGACTACCCATGATTCGAATTTCAGTTTTGTACTCCGTACGACAGTCTACCTTGTTGGAGGCGTCCAAGTAGGGTCAATTTTAGCATATTCACATGAAATTGATCTATATTTAATCCACCTGTGATATTTCGTGACTCCCTCGTCATAGATTTTAGGTAGAAGTTGACTTTGTATAACAGTATCTGGCCAATGGCTACCTCAGATTGACATGATTCTATTGATCTTTTTCTACTAAAATATTATTTTCCAAAAAAAAAAGGCATATTCCTCTAGCCCTAAAAGGGACGCCGCAAGCTCCAGCTTTATGATTTTTAGGCAGAAATAAGCGTTGTGGACCTGGTTGGCTGGCAAGTGGAGCTACCGTGGTTGCCCTATGTCAGTGCCACGAGCTCTCTCTCTCTTGTACTACTCCAGGCAGCTTTCCAACCTTGGAACAATGTTCAATACCTTTTATTCAACTCATCTCATCTCAACAAACAAATGATATTATGGTTACTTTGATCCGTGGCTTCGTTTGACTGTGACTCATTCGCGGTGGTTGCCTGCTGGACTCTCGCACGAAGCAGAGCACATTCTCCTCGTCCACGAGTCGTGTTCTGTAGATAAATAGCTGGACTTGGACTCGTCTTTTCCACTCCATCCAGTCTGCAGTTAATCAGCTTTGGGGAAAGAAATCTTGGAATCATCCATTTCAGCAGTCGAGATTTCCTTCTTGTCCTCGTCTTTGACCAATACATTGTCTAGTTGAGCGAGATGTCTTCCAACGGTGCCCTGCCCCTGACTCTCAGATCAATTAGCTCAACCAAGCTGGACGAGCTCTCAAAACAACGAGCTCTGTACGTCCAACGCAAGTCGGAGATTCTAAATGCTGTCAACTCTGTGCCCAGCCATGATCTTCGCCGCCAAGTTCAGGTTTTGTTAGAAGGTATCACGAGACTGGCTGGTCGTCCTGAAGATGCCTTTGATCCAGACGACGACTACGATGTGAGTCCCGCTTTGTATTCTGCGGCGCGTGTTCAGAATGCTTCGTCTTCAATCACTTCAGCTGTCTCGTCTGATGGGAAGAGGAATCGGGACGTCAATATTCGTCGTTTCCTGCTTCAGAGTCAATACGACAGTTCTGTTTCAGACGATGTCTTATGTAGATGGATCAGCAGCATGGAGAAAGATCTAGAGCTTCTCGATATCAAATATGAACATGCTACTTTTTACAGCGATTTGGTCACGGAGTGGTTGTCGAACTTGGAGACTAAGGAGTCCCCAAAGAACAGTCGCGCTCGTCACGCCGAGGGTGGCGGTGATAACGACAACGACAGTGATCGTGAAGACGCGAAATCTGATGAGTCTGGATTTGAAGAAGTGGGCCGCGCTGCCATGCATGAACAACGTGCTAAATGGGAGCAATTGGTCTTCACGCCAGCGGACGTCGACACCCAGAGCATAGAAACTTATCTGGAGAGGCTTTTCACCAAGACGAAAATTTCCACGCAGGCCTTAAAAGATCTTCGAGATCAAATGAAAAATTTCGGAATAAGTTTCCGATCCACAGCACGAGATTCATTTGATACTGATCTTCTCAAAACCGTTAGTCGATCGCTGCTGGGTAGTGACCTTCTGTCGCCGGAGAAAGTGATGATTCTCAAAGAATTCCTGCGCAACGACGAGGTCGCACAAGAAGTTGCTGATGTCTTGAACCTGCGCTTCGCGGCACTCGATCGTTGGAACTGGTCGCCCGAAGGGGTTCCAGTAGAAATGCGGCGTCATCTGAGCGGCAAATATCGCGTGTTTATGGATGATGACCTCATTGATGCACTCTTGTTTCACTACATAGGGTTGAAATGGTCGAATGAGTTCCGTGATGCCTTTGAAACGTTTTTGAGCACTCCAGCCTGGAAGTCCAATGCACGAGCCATTCCAAAGGCGGAGATGGATCGTCAGCTGTTTTTCAGGAACGAGTCGTCTCCTAGATGGGATCAATCAGTGGATAAGGAGCGCAGAACTATGTATGAATGTGATTATTTCATGTCCCAACTACCGGCTTCTCTTGAAGAAGGGAAAAGAAGTTACGACGATTCTGATGATTCTGACGACGATCGAACGACTACCGCTCGCAAAACACCGATCGAAACAAAGCATTCCCTGCTACACCTGTTGATCACTGAGTCGATTATACACAAAAGACTACGGGGCCAATTCACAGTCATACGATCCGATTTCAAATGGTTTGGGCCGTCACTTCCTCACAGTACGGTGCTGACTGTGCTGAAGTTCTTTGGTGTTCCCGAGGATTGGCTGGTGTTTTTTGACAAGTTCTTAAACTGTCCAGTAAGGTTCACTCATGATGGTCCGCACGCCGAAGTGAAGGTTCGCAAGCGGGGGATCCCTATTAGCCATGCTTTGTCGGATATCTTTGGAGAAACAATCATGTTCTGCATGGACTATGCAGTCAATCAGCATGCGGACGGCGCGTTTCTATATCGGTTACACGATGATTTCTGGTTCTGGGGAGACGAGAAGACTTGCAGGAAGGCTTGGAGGACAATGACAGAGTTCACTGCTGTGACCGGGTTGGAGTTCAACGAAGAGAAAACAGGCACGGTCCGACTCGGCCGACCAATCCATTACCAAAAGCAAACCAAGAGACGGCGTAGTACTGATGAGAACACCCGAAAAGCCAAACGCGAAAAAATTGATTCCTCAGAAGAAGAAACTCAAAATGGAAAAGGAGAAGAAGATGACGACTCCGGGTCTGATGCTGAACCCTTTGAAGATAGCACTGTCGACCCTCTGCCCAGAGGTGAAATACGATGGGGATTCTTACGACTCGATCCGGAACGAGGACGTTTCTTGATTGACCAAGAGCTAGTTGATTCCCATATTGAAGAACTACGACGCCAACTCTCTGCATGTAAGAGTATCTTTGCGTGGGTTCAAGCCTGGAACAGCTATTTCTCGCGGTTTTTTAGCAACAACTTCGCCAAGCCTTCGGTAGCCTTTGGTCGAGAACACATAGATATGGCCATCAATACACTTAGTCGGATCGAGCGTGAAGTCTTTGCAACTAGCGATTCAGATCCCACAGGCCCAAAAGGTGTGGTTGATCATCTGCGTCGAGTTGTCGGGGAGCGTTTCAATATTCACGACTTACCCGACGGATTCTTCTATTTCCCAATTGAGCTCGGTGGTCTAGAGCTTCATAATCCATTTATCAGTCTCCTCGCAATGAGAGAAAATATCAAAAAAACCCCGCAAACCATTCTTGAGCAGGCGTATGTATTTGAGGAAAACAACTACGAGGCTGCAAAGACAAACTGGCTCAAAGGCTCCCGGATCCATAGTGTATACAATCCCCTTAAGATTGGGATTCACGAAGAGGAGCCAAACGAGTTTTTCTCATTTGAAGAATACACAGCCCATATGGAAACGACCAGTGCTGTGTTATTGAAAGCTTACAAGGATCTCCTCACGGTTCCCAAAGAGGTAGAAGTTGGTCAAAGCACGGAATTTAAAAATCAAGACTCGCCGACGCGTGGAGGGTTTGGTAAATCGAGAGGCTCGTATCGGTCCAAGGGTCAGAGAGGTCGAGGAGGGAAAGGCCGCATTGGCTCTGATTGGACGCAGATGTCACCGTACTGGAAATGGGTGGTTGAGGCTTATGGAGCAGGTATGGTGCAGAAATATGGTGGTCTATCAGCTGTTGATCGGGCGTTGATGCCGTTGGGTGTTGTGAAAGTCCTTAAGCAGAGCAAAGTCCGCTGGCAGGGTTAGCTTGCAGGGCTAGCTGAGCTGTAATCACCTACAATGGTATTGATAAAGACTAATGCATGATTAATATCAAAAATTTAACCTTTCTTCTGGTCTCTTTGAGTGGCGTGTAGGTAATTTCTATCAGTCCTGAACGTACCTTGGTAGTCTTGCTGATTTCTAGCACTTCCAATAAAAACCAAATGTCTTCCAAAGTTTCTCAGTGACCTTGGTAACAAATCGATGAGAACATACACATCTCCCTCGATGACTCAACATATTACAGGGCGAAATATCCATGGATCTGTCAGGATGATTAATATCTTCCCGATCAGGGAATCACATGTCGAATCCACAGGTATTTGAATCCTGAGTTATTTCCAAGGTTCTTCCCAAGAAATCCGAAACTGGTCAATTGTCGAAGCGATCCAATATACAGCACCATTCTGACGCCTCATTTTCATACTTACAAAATCATGGAACGAACATGCTTCCACGTAGTCAAATTCATCCGGGTAGCACTCAGTGCATCAAGGTGGGGAAAGAATACGAGTTAGTTATTTAGCCAGTCAACGCTATGAGAGGTGATGACATGGCAGGAAAACAACGATGAGGCTGGATTGCAACGAACGAGGCAAACCGGCTAAAGGGTTTCTCTCAGAACATTAGGTGTAATGACGACCCGTTGCCCAAAATCGTAGCCAATTTGATCAGATTTAAAGGAAAATATTATTAAAAAGCTGGGACTAATTGAGTCATACCATACGCGGTCAACAGGGTTCCGAGGTTGATCCGGCTACGAAATCTTGATTTTGAAATGTTATGAATATACTTCGGACGACTGGGATGACACCTGGGCATTAGATGATTGTATCAGCCGAATGACAATGTGACTCACTAAATCAATACTTTTTCCAAAATGCTACGATAACTTGCGGGGTTCAAGTATGCACCAACCGTGATATTCAACTTTAAATTTAACCTTGGAAGGTTACCTAGGTACCTAGGAAAGCAATAACAAACTAGCATGAAAGCAGACCAGAATTATCCCGATAATGGTAAGTATTTTATGGATCTGGGAAGTCCAGTATTGACGTTTATTAATCCGGCTCAAGGGCAAAATCCTACGGGGATACCAGAGGAGCCCAGGAGCTTCTTGGATCTGACGCCAGAAATAAATGATGTTTCGACACCATCTGGTAGGTAAGCTTGGCCAACCATTTGCAGGAAAACCGAGAATGAGTGATGCTAATTGACGACAGAGAGCAGTTCTGCACCAAACCGCCCGAGAGAATGTCACCTCTCTAGCAGATCTCCTTCCCCTGACTCGATGGCAGTTCCCGGAATATGTATAGAGCTTCCGAAGCAGGCTGTTAGACAAATCGCTACATGGGCTCGCTACGAAGAGTATCCTAACGATCGACTTATTTGGATAGCAAAAGTCCCTGCGAGAGAAAACGGATATCCACACAGGAATCTTGTCGGTGCATGCAAAGTCACTTCAGAGATGGCGTGCAACTACGTTGACTGCAGAATTGATTCCGATTTTGTAGCGGGAGACTCATCGCAAGATCTCGAATCAAAACAGAAATTTGCCACGAAAAATCTGGTACACTATATTGTTGTCCAACTTTTGCGATATCTTTCGCCAGATGCTGAGTCACAGCTTGAGGAGATTGGCAAAAGCTTTGCCTCTGTGCCGCATGGATTGGAACTCATCAAGAACGTTCTCCCTTGCCTGAATTTAAATCATCTTGGGTTTTTCATTGAGGAAATACAATACGCGGAGAGCGAGGAGACAACACCGTTGTTGATAGAGCTTATCGATATCCTACGAGGTAGTATTGGAGATGATCCCAGAACATCTTTATGTTTTTTGACCAGCGGAGACAAAAGCGATGTTCTTGAGCATGTTATCAAGCCACACGAGAAAGTTTATGCGTCCTAAAATACCTTTTGAATGGAGCCGTCATTCAACGAGATCCATGGATTGCACTGTATCCCAATAATGTTGAGCTGGTGGAAGGATACTTAGGCATATAATTCATGATACAATACATTCTAGGACTGCATCAAATCACCCGGCACTAATCAATCCACACCACAACCAACAACAATCGCATGAAAGACTTCACAGTGACATCATCTCATGCATGTCCTCAATAGGTCCCATAGAAGCGTCGTAAGTTGTCGGCCTACCATGCATCACCTTGTCCCAGGTAGGACTTTTCTCCTTGGCCTTGGCCCACAGTCTTAATTCCTCCGGGACAAGTTCAGTAGACCAAACTTCAATACAGCGTAGCGTAAGCGGGAGGAGATGGCTATCAAGAACAGTAGGACCAACTTTGGCGCCGAAAGTCCACTCGTCTTTCTTTGAAAATGCGCCACTTTGCTTGCGCAAGTCGATGATTTCTGCAAAAATGGTCCGAAGATCTGCATGGGCCTTTTTGACTACATCAGGATGAAAAGCTATACCGTATCCTTGGTCGTGACTGGGCAAGTGAGAATGTCAGTGGAAAGAAATATATCAACAGAGAGGTGATTGATGGTGCATAAGTCATTTGTTCTTACGTACAATTTCAATTTCTCCTCAAGAGCCCGACGATAGACGGGGCTGATATCAGTCCGTTTTAGAATATCCTCAACTGGTGAGTGATTGTGTTTAATCATCTCAGCAGAGGGATTCTTATTACTGAACGATGGTCCTGGAATGGCGTGAATCCTAGTGAGAAGATCTCTAATGACCGAAGCGTGCTCAGCTGGAAGCAAGTCTGTATAGTGGTTTTCCGCTAGGTATAGAGAGATCGATATACTGTCCGTAAGAGGTTGCTCCAGAACGTTCCCTGTCATAGTTGGGACTTGCCCTTTCGGGTTGATATTGACGATGTAGTCTTCTTTCAAGTTGGCAAGTTTGCGGTGATTGACCAAGGTTAAAGTAATACTTTTTGGAGGTATCCCTGACTTGGTCGTACGGCCAAGTTGAATTGTATGACGAGCCATCATCGAGTACAGAGAAAAGGGACTTGAGTACAGGGTATACTCGGCATCCTTGAGGCTGGCCATCTTGCTAAAAATGAAATTGAATGCCGTTACGTGGAAGTTGCGATTGATGTGTAGGGACTGGCAAGACACGTACAGTTCTTCAAATTTGAATCAGTGATATGAAAGAAAAGATGAAGGATTCCAAGACCGGAGCAGGCAGCCAACCAACATAATTCTGATTCCCCGCAATCGGAGGGGTACCTAGGTAATTGGAAAGTTGCAGATAGCTAATGTCGAAAATAGAGACCGGAGAATTTTTTTTCATGTACAATAGAAGTTTTGCAATAATTATTTAATGACTTAATATCTACTTTACGAAAATACCACGTTCTTATATTTGGAGAATCAGACCCATAGGATCATTAAACAGCCGGGCAGTAAGGCGGGTTATTGTCCGGAAAACAGAGTCAGTAGCGTGTTGGGTGTCCATTTCCACAGAACAACCCAGCCTCCCAGCAATGAAGTAAGACCCGTGAATAGAATCAGGGGACCGTAAGAAGTTCCGTACCCGAAACGAGGGTTGGCGGCAAAAGTTCCAGCATTAAGTAGACTCACGCCAGCAAACCCACCACTGGCATACCCAATCCCTCGAACGCCATTTAACACGCCATAAAGCATGCCTGGATCGACTGGCTCGTTTCTTTCTGCGGATTCGCGCTCCATCTGTTTTAGCATTCCGCCCCATGTAGAACTGTAGCCTCCAGAGAAGAAGCCAAATGTCATGGAAAACATGACCAGAAGTCCTACGTTTCCTGGTGTTGTGAGACCCCAGAAGAAAAATGTAAACAGTGCACAGCAGACTGGGGGGATTGCTGACACAGTCTGTGCTGATAAACGTATCTTCTTATTATCACTGAGCCAGCCGAAAAATGAAGAAGCAATAATGCCCGGCGCGTTGAAGAGGGCCAGCATCAAGGTACCCGAAGTTTGAGATAGCTTTGTGATGTCGCGAGCGTACGTACTCAAATAGGTCTGTGGAATACCATACCCTGAACTTTGAAAGATGATTGCAATGCTGTAGAAATAGATCGAGCGGTGTCGAATAAAGCCCCATGGAATTTTCCGGGCATGAGTTCTGTGTATTGAGGCCTTCGAGGGATGTGTCGGTATCATCAAAATACCAATGATGCTTGTCCCAGCCATTATGGCAGTCCAGGCTCGAAGGGCCGTCTGGTAGCCGTAGGCATCTATCAAAGCTCGAAGCAGGAACGGGCAACTCGTCCCAACAATATTTTTGCATGAATATACAATCCCGTACGCCACAGCACGGTTACTGGAAGTAAACCACTCGCCAAGTGAAAGAGTCACCGGACTGTAAATCAGAGTACAGCCCAAGGCAGACGTGATGCCCTGAGTCACCACCAGTTGCCACGCGGCTGTACTATAGGAAGAAGCAAATAGGCTCGCACAGGCAATAACGGTGCCACACAGGGCTGCAAGCTGTCGCCAACGTGCCCAACGTCGAGTAAATAGGGCAAATAAAAAGGGCATTGAGAGATACATGACCCCATTAGCAGTGGTCCCAATTAAACCGGTGATAGTGCGATCTCCTTGCAGGGACCAGTTGCTGAAGTAATACTCTTGGAGCACGCCATAGCTCATAAAAAAGCCTGCCTTGATATAAGCACTCGCTCATTCGTCGACTTCAGGAAGACCGCATTCCAAGGATTCGACTGAGGCTTGCACAGCATTCACTTACCCCATATAGGTAATTGGATGACTCCTGAACCTATAAGAACCCCGATTTTTGTTCTTTTGGATTCTGATTGCCGGGAGCGATTCTGCTCTGCTATTTGTTCTTGGGCTTGTTCTTCAGCATCGGGGATCCTTCTTTGTTGCAGCTCAGACGATAAATGATCTTCGGTCTGATCCATTTTCGTGCAAACGCCTAAATAGAAATTGCGGGAGTATTGAAGAGCGAAGTTGGTCGTCAAGAATGGTGATTGTACTTGAGCCGAAAATGAGTCATCTCGAAGATAATAAGTGCCTGACTAGCGATTTGATTACGGAGGTTGTTGCAACTGGTTATATCACACCAAGATTATTGGCTAGTTACTGTAAAGAAAGCCAAGTTTGACAGAAATTCCATTACGGCTCTAAATTGATATGGTAAGCGGTCACGAAAGCGGTCGGGTTTATCCCTCAGCTCCAAAACTGGCTTAATGTGTTATAGAAATGACAATGAAAAGAAAATCTGGCAGAATCTAATCCTAGCTGTATTCGTACGGTAAATTTTTGACCCCCATAACTAGTCCATTAAGAGACACGAACCAATTACCATAATCCCCGCCATTCCTGACTCGTATGTCCATTTGAGGTGATCATAAAAATCAAGGCTGCATCTCTCAACTACGTAAACTAGCAAATACTAATACAACATCTGCTCTACCCCCTAGGGCAACATGGTTCTCGACAGCGTTGGTCTTATCATTCGCTTCCACTTCCAATTTACAGTTCATGATGGCCTCAACAACCCTGGTCCTTGATGAACTTCCTAAGCTGATTTTGACCGATATTTTTGACTTGCTTGAGGTCAGAGATCTCTGCAATTTCCGCCTAGTATCACGAGGATTTGCCTCGAGGTGTCGCGAGAACCCTGTCTTCCAGAAATATTTCTCAACGAAGACGTTAAAATGGGCTTCCATCGAGCAAATACACGAATTCGTGCATCTAACGCATGGAAATGGAATGGGTTGCCTGATACGAAACCTTCGTATTGAAGGTTTAGTCGGCATACCATCAGCTACTGAAGTTCAGCCCTTGATAACACTACTTGCACAAGCTTTCACCAATCTACGGCTGTATTCGACGTATGCCTGCTTGCACTCTGTTACCTTACTAGTAAAGGTTCAAGTTGAGGATGGTGATGGCAATACTGAGCTAGTGTCTGTTGAAAAGTTCCGGGATTGGAAGCAGATCTGGCATACCGCCGCACAGACTTTCCAAATAGTATCATTGGCTCTTGCGAAAAGCGCCTTGCAGGTCGAATTATTGGATGTGTTTGGCACTGTCAATCGGTGTAGCCTGGCCTGCAATCAGATTGGCTGCGTCCTCGATACACCGCAAATATCTCGTGTATTAAGGAAGCTGAAATCTCTCTCACTGAGCTTATCACATCATATAACGAAGGAAGATTCTATGAGCAAACACGATACGGCTGCTCAAAATCACGCGGACAATATTGTACGTTTTCTGAAACTATGTCAAAAAGTTGAAACACTTGAATTACACTGGTACGACATACGTCAGATCGGACTAGACAAAGCAGATATAGAGGAGAGGCAGTTCCTCGCTCGTGTGGTACAGTCAACACATTTCAGCCAACTGCGGATTTGTCGATTGAGAGGAATATACATAGATGAGATTACACTTCTTACATTCCTCCAAAAGGCCACCAAGCTATGTAGTCTCAGCATGGAGTGGATTCATCTGCATACCGGCAAGTTTGGGCCTATATTCGACTACCTTACTACCCACGCCAGTCACTTGAATGAACTAGACTTGAGCAATCTTTGGGAAAGTCGCTTGATCTACTTTTACGGACCAGGGAAACCACAGGTACCTACTAACCATGCTACTGACGGACCTAACAATTTGACCAGAAGAGGAGACAAGTGTCATCGCAAAATACCATATTACTTCACCAGAGGTCATGTCATGGGTTCTGCTCAAGCATCAAATTGGCGGCGTAGAAATACCATGCTATATGGTCCTCCGGATGGTGTATTATGGTACTTTCCTCCTTGGTGATTATCTTTGGCTTTACTGTGACCAAACCGGGAACATTCGATTTTCGCCAGGTTCTGTTTGTTTTACGGGTCATTGGGAAATTCTTTGCTTTGGGAGGGATTTGGAAAGGCCAGGAGGTCCAGGTATGCAAGCAAGTGTGTGTGAGGGAGACGAAGAGAGATGCTCTAGCATACACTTATTCTCGATATCCTTGCATACTGTTATACTTACTACTAGTACGTCCGATATCCGTTCTGTAACTTTACAAATCGTCGTGGGGAACAGTACTTGGCCTATTTGGAGGGCACGGTGGCGTCCTCTTCTAGCAGTACGGTTTGGTTTACTACGTTAAAGAACTACAGTTGGACAGTCTTTGGGGCAAACGAATACAATTCGAAGTCTGCAACACCAATACACAAGGACGGCCACGCGACAAATGCCATGACATAAGTACAGACGCATGGCTTGCGGGTCCTCGGTTCGGCCCTGCCGAAAGTTACCTACCTTATGCCATCAATAAGATGCTTAATATTAACATCTATGCATTGCTATCAGAAGAAAAAGTTTGTAATAATACCTAGGTAGAATCTGTTGCTCGAGATTGCTTTCCTGTAAAGGTTTTACATCGTAGGTCCTCAAAACACCTCGACAGCCGCACTGGCTATTGGGTTGGTGCCTTAATGATATAAAAACTGACAAATTCTATTTCAAATGAGTTCTGCGTTTTCTGCAAATGATTGTCACGATCCAGGAGCCAGGCTACAAGCCAGTCTATTGCTAGTATTTTGACTCATCGCCGATGTCACAAGTGTTTAGTTGCGAGTAGGCAGCAACGCCACGTTCGGTTAGTACTAACAGGCTCACCATTGGACAAATTATGAGATGCTTGGCGTTTCCCTTCGTACGAAGCGAGTGTCTTGGAATGCTGCATAAGCGTAGCTTTCTGGGTGTAAGCTACATAGGTCAGAACAGAACGCTGGTACTGTTAGGGCAGACAAGGACTAGATTGGTACATCGCAACTGGCCAAGCAAGCGCAAATGTCATCAACATCGCTTGCAAAAAAATCCTTGTCATCTGGCCAGTTACCATATGATGCCGGAAGACAAGGAATGTAGTACAAGCGACATTAATGAGTCTGGGGCTGTCCCGGCTGGTCGATAGAAGCAGTCTGTCACCCAGCCAATGTAGGCAACCAGGACGCTGATTTGTCAGCCACCGTGCTAGTCTCACCGTATCGAGAGTAGATTTGGCAGAGTGTTACCTTGCCCGGTTTTGAAACTGGAAGCTCTAGGCATGACGGTCGAAATGAAGAGCAGCCTAGAGAGGAGCGAGGAGAGGCAAGTGTTGACTTGAACTAATTCCACGTGACTGTTAAGTATCACGTGATATAATTGTGGCGGTGAAGGTTGACCCGGTGGCACTAACTAGTTTGGGCAGCCAAAATCTGTTTAGCCAAGTGTGGCGTGGCGAAGGCCTTAGGCTCTCAGGCTCTCGAACTCTCAGGCTCCCAGAGCAAGTCGCTCCGTTGTATTGCTCTCCATACGTAGAACAGATCGATGACCAGGCTGATTGTGCCTAACGGATATTGACGCCTTATGTTATACCTTAGGCTTGCAACGAACATGTCAAGTCACATGTAGTTCATTGTCCGCCATACAATTGGCAGAGGCTGGAAATCGTTGTCGCTGCGTTGCTGACTGGATGTGATGACTCCATGGCCTGTCTTTCCTGGAGATCGAAGGTGACTCATTTTTTTCGACCCAAATATTTTCATCTGACTTACTACAGCCAGGCAGACAGACGGTAATCCCAAGTTTCTATAAGAATCAGTGTCTAATCAACTGGTGTCATGAGTCAAACCAAGACTGTCACTCGAGTCCCCGAGGCTAGACTATCAAAGTCCGTAGAACCGCCGGAAAGCGCAGGCGACTGCAATTCTCGGCCAGATTGATGGCTCTGAACTGAATCAGCATAGTTGTTATTATGGTAAAGAAAAGGTGAAGGCTGTCAAGAGTTAAAGAAAGACAGAGAGCATCTGCCGCGCTATCAACCACGTAAGTTAACTTACTAAGCCACTCAACGCTAGGCCAATCCAGGCTTACCGCATCGGGACTGCTCGGATATTCCTAGAAACCTGAAATCTCAGGTGGCAAAAATTTTCTCCTTCGTGGATGCCTTACGGTTCTATGTACAAATTAATTAACAGCCTCACTTCTATACTTCTAAGCCCGCTTGCTACATCTGGAGTGCACTCATCGTCAGATCACTCAACGCCCTTTCCTCGTTGTCGCGTCTCGAAACAGTACCGCTTTACTCGGTCGCACGAGATTGCAGATAGCCAATCTGCCTACCTCGACTCAAAATTCCTGACGCGAAACTTCTCCTGCCTTCCACCGCGAAGGTGCAGTACTTCATGCCGGCTGTCATGGGAGACGGCACAGATTATCCCAGTCCAAGAAGTGAAGGACCTTCCGGCCCAAGTGCTATCCTGATCGCCGCGCCCGAATCGCTTACCCCCTCTCCGAAAATGAACGATCACCTCTCAGCCCTTGCCAACGTCTCCCCAGACGGATCGCGCCCGCGTTTGTCGGTGCGACGGTCTCGCGACCCTCCCAAGAACGAGAACAACCAGATCTTCTGTGATCATGTCGACTGTCAGTCGAATCCCCCTACGTTTCGAAGACCCTGTGAATGGAAGTAAGTGTGAATTTCTCCGTCAACAATTCAATCAGCCAAAGCTAACCATCGTTTTTCGTTTCTAGCAAGCACATGGACAAGCATGATCGCCCGTACAAATGCATGGAACCGGGTTGTGATAAGATTCAAGGATTTACCTACTCGGGTGGACTTCTTCGCCACCAGCGAGAGGTTCACAAAAAGAACGCGACAACCAAAAAGGCCCTCATGTGTCCGTACGCGGACTGCAACCGCAGCACTGGCAACGGATTTACGCGTCAGGAAAACTTGAAAGAACACCTCCGGCGCCGTCATATGCATACCGAGGGCGGAAGCTCGCCCGACAACTCGAACGTCTTGACACTCGCAGATGTCGAAAGTCTCAAGGCGCAATTTCTTGATCCGGCCATGGGCATCAAACGCAAGCACGACGACACTACCGATCCCGAGCTGACTGGTCTCGACGCAAGCGAGGAGTCGAGCAGTGTCGATCTTCACAATGAGGTCAAGAGACTTCGTCGCGAAAATGAGGAAAAAGACCGTCGTCTCGCAGAACTCGAGAAGATCGTCGCGGGGCTTCAACAATCAATTCCTCATCATGGTATTCCGATGGTTCACGTTCCTGGCGGTGAAATGTGAATCAAGCTATGATTATTGGAGTGTTTTTTTCTTCCACAACAACTACAGTACGCTGTAGTATTTCCTGGGAGATCTGTATTCACCGTTCTTCTTTCTTTTTTCCGTTCATCCTACCCACAGATGCATTATGAGGCGTTACGCAAGTTTCACGGTCACGGTTTCTCGGTTTCTCGACTGGGTTTATGTGCATTATGGATGCCCTGTGTACAAGTGGCTGATTGCCGGTGCGGTGCGGTAATCCATTCTTGACCCTTATTCTCTGTTTCGTCCGGATCAAGTCTTTTGCAGATATCAGCTGAACAAGGCTCTTGCTCTGTCACCGAAGTCTCTGGTTTTAATTCTTTTTACTTTTTACGAATGTCCCGTTGTAAGGGCCGCGACACAACCCCCCTGCTTCATTCGATTTCTGCGATGAATGCAAATGACCAGGCGATGGAGGCGTTCTCATGTACTATTCTGCTCTTTCTGTTCTGCTTTTCCCTGTGTGTGTCATTCTGGACCAAGTCAAGATATAATCTCCTCTTGATATTTTATGCGAGGCGTTTTTCTTATTTCTTATAACTAGGTACTGTTGAAATATTCTTAGTCTGAAACAAATATACCCTGTCTCTTATTTACGGACATTGATCTCGTCGATCCCGTTCTTAGTCTACGAGGACTTCACGCGTAGGTATTCGTCTCGTCAGGAACTAGACTCTGTGTAAGTAAAAGTCAGGGCGGTTTCAAAATACTCCTAAAATACTCGTCTTGTTATGTGATCTACAGACCAAGAACATCAAATGTGGACACCTCGGAATTTGACTAAGATTTTGCTTGCATGAGCCCTACACTGACTAATCAGGCTAGAGCCACTTCCACCGCGCAACGCGACATCTGATTTGCCAGCCGCTTCCAGACCGCAGAGCCTCATCAACATCATCTTTGACCTCATAATAGACTCGATTGACTTGTGTTCTCTTTACACGCTCTTTGATAATCTTGTTGAACAAAGGCAATTGTCTAAGTCCACAGCAAATTGATTCTCTAGTCCCACAAGACATCAAGTGGCGCTCAATATCTCCCCGATAGTCAATTGTCTGTATTCATGATAAGACGCGGTTAACCCTCATCTCTCGATGTCTGACGATATAGCAATGTCAAGCAGCCAAGGGCCTACAGCCATGCAGCATCTCCTCGATGGTCAGCACGGCGTAGATGCTCCGGCTCCGGCTTCGCTTTATACGCCAACTGAAGATTACCATACAAACCTCCCCATCCCAAGGCAAAAGACATTAATTCCGCCCATGGAGCTTGGCCACTATGGCGCCGACAGTTTATTGCTCCAGCCTCCAACAGAACATCATTTCGAAGAAGGCGATTTCATTTTTCCTGGGTTCTTTGACCGTGTTCCACAGTCGTGGTTCCTTCAACACGCGCCAAATTCAGTATGGACGTACGCCAAGCGTCGTCAGGCCCAGCAGATTCTTCCATTTCTGTACCTGGGGCCAGCCTCTGCAGCGCGAGACACAAATTTTATCCGAAGTGAAGGCATTACGCTATTGCTATCTATTCGTGATAAGCGATCAGCCAACTCACATCTAATGTCTGGCACAAGGATAGCGGATGAATTAGGCATCCAGTCGATTGTGATCGATGTTGAGAATGAGCAGGAACTCATCAGTCTGTATCCCAGTATCATTCGAGAAATCAATCAACACATCGCCTCGGGAGCATCTGCTAGGCCCGATATTCCTCCGCGGGTATTGGTTTATTGCGAATCAGGTAACGGACGGTCTGCGAGTGTGGTGATTGCCTACATAATGAGCATGCTCAATATGTCCATGCCTTCAGCGTTATGGGCGATTTCTCATCGACGTATGTCTGTTTATTTGGAAGATTCGATGCAGAATATTCTCCAGTCGTACCAAGCAATTCTGGACGCGAAGCGAGAGGTGGTGAAGGCGCGCAAACAGTCAACAGAAACTTCATTGAACTCAGAAGCTTTGCAGCCGTCGAATGACCAAGGCGGAAACCTTGTTCGCAAACGCAGTTTTATTGAATTTGACGGTGATCGTCTAGCTTCATTGGGCGGGGGAGAAATGTCGTCGTCGGCTGGACAAAATAACAACCTGGTCGGACACGAAGCAGAGCATCTCAAGCAAAAACCTGCTCCATTCGTAGAACGTGTCCTTTGATCGACTTCTTCTCATTCTCGCTCTTCGAATCTCTCTCAGAGGCTCACATTTCGCGTGTTGTGGTGGTGTACTGACAATTTACGACATCGCGATTTTGCCATCAATTTCGATCGAGAAGATTTTGACACAGAAATGTCGAAATATCCTGATATCGATGGTATCATGTATTGTTAGCGCATTTTCTGAAACAAAAGACAAACCAATTGAATACAGCTGAGAGCTCCCGGTTCACAGAGCCAGATCTAGAGTGTGTACAAGACAAGTGGAGGGAAATGCCAACAATCACAATAAGTTGCTCAAATTTTTTTACTCTTGGCCCGGCATCAAACAACCACCACATCGGCAGTGTCCACCTTGTTAGTGTGGGCTCTGGGAATTGCCCTGCTCTGGGGAGATTGGACTAATACAACTATTTCTTATTAAATGAGTGACATCTATCACTTTCCACTAACCAAACAATTCTTCTCACACTAAAGGAAGAAAGTTCACAGCATAACTTCTTTCATCTGATCAGCTTCTTCATTCCAGAACATCTTTCAAGCACACATGCACTCTTCACACAAATCCTCTTTCTGCATTTATCTTTTCATCAGGCTCGACAGTCTGATTTGACATCACATCATACATCCTTTGATTACCAAAATCACCTTTCACCTTGCCCATCTATCCAGAAGGTTTCATGAGAGAGACAGTCTGCCATGAGACTGCGATCGACTATCCGTCCTCCAAAACGGTATGGAGATGACGAATGTGAGCTTTCGACATATGTTTCCCCACAACGAATGACAACTACAACAGGAGCAGAAGCAAATGAGAGACGAAACATTCCTTTCATTGACTTTGTCCCCAATCAACGTCCTGCTGCATTCCCTACGCTCGACGAGCCGATCCCTCCTCGATCACATTCTCCTTCACCTCAAGCCCCGTCGACTTCTGCCTCTGCTTCTTTCTCTTCTGCTGCTTCTGTTGCTGGCGCTGGCGATGAGAATGATAATGATGACCGTCATGACGATGAGCTTGAAGCTGACAAAGTCGAGCTACTAGACATATCTTCATGCTATCGAGAAATTCCCGAAAACGAATACCACAATTTCCTCGCCAGCAACGGGCCCCAGAATCCACAATACGCGAGGAATATGGCTTTGCTGGCTCGGGAGGAGACATATGACCTCGAAATCAGCGACGACGAAGAACAACAGCCACTTCAACTATCTGCTGCAGATGGAAACGAGAATATTGTCTCTGAGGTAGGTTTTCTTGCTCTCCCTGAAGCAATGTGCATAAATAGATTTCATTCAGAGGACTGACTTTCCCGCATAGGTAAAACTTTCCAAAGATCCCCAGTGGAAGGAACTGCCACTCAGCTTAAAATTGGAAATTGTGCAAAACATGATGGAGACCTACCCAAATATGTCCACTATTCGGGTCTTACTGGATCTTGACGAAGCCGATGTTCAAGAAGTGAATGACGGTTTGTACCGGAAGAACAAAGATCTGGAATTTGAAAACCGTACACTTCGAGACATGCGCAGAAAGCAACTCAATGCATTGCTGTGTCTTGATAACTCGGATTTGAAGCAACATCAAGTTCCACAGCAGCTCATCATGTCGAAGCTATGGGATCAGACTCACCAGACGATCAAAACACGAACGAGGACGACATTGCTGTTTTGCGAGGCTGGACAACTTATTCAAGCACGAAAGTTTCTCTCAAAGAAAGGGCTCCCTTCGTCTTATGCTGGAAAATGGGACAATGAATTTGTCGCTCCTGCTTCATCCGAAACTACCCAAACCATCGGCGCATTCAAGTGGAAAGAGAAGGTTAAACAACCAGATTCATCAGCCAATCCTACGAGCGTAAACCGAGCATCACCGAATAAACGTCCTCAAACTCGTGAAACAACGAGTCCCCAAATGCAAGCATCAGCTAGTTCTCAAGATTCATCAGCTGCGGAAGCATTGCCATCTGGAAATGTCGAAAATACTGTTCGTAATGTTGACGAGAACAATGCTCAACAGCCCTCTCAACAACATTCGCACAACATACCAGATCAATCTCTTCTTCGAATTAGAATAGGTCCTTGGAACGATGCTCGAATACAAGTTAACCCCGGTTCTTCACCGTCGAGTCATCATGACAGCCTCTCGAGCTGGAATTCCGTGTCCAGTGGATCATCAGGCATGAGGAGAGAGCCTGGGAGTGACGATACCATTGAATTACTATCATCAGAACGATCTTCTCATTTTGAGCCTCGCAATGGTCCCATACCAGTTCGGCGCACGGTCGGTTCCTGGTCGAGGCGACCATATCCTCAGATAATTTTTCCTTCAACATCAAATCCAACTTCGATTGGTGAAGGCTTGACTGACATTGTCCAACGTGGGATGGTGACTGACGTGCCACATTCTCATCCATCCTCTTCTCAACATGGACTTGTCACAGTGCGGGAATCTACCCATGTCGATCAGACGCCGCTTCTCAGTTCGAGTCCACCTAATTATCCAACGCTCTCTCTCCATGAAGGACAAACTCACCGTGGCATTACTAGCGGCTTATCTCGTGGACCACTGACTCCATTGAACTCGTCACCGAGCCCAATCCGGGAAGCGCAAGACACGAACCGTGAAACTCGATACGGATCTATCAGCACATTCAATCCATGTCTCCCAACTCCGGAATCAATCCGCACCACCCCTTCAGATACTTTCCCGTCGCAATACAATTTCAACCCGAGTGGGGGGGCCGAGAATTTGGGATCTAGGAATTTCCTAGCATCAAACATCCCTTCGCATCAGAGCATTTCAACTCGTGATCCTCCATCTCCGAGCATGCAATCGAAAGTCCGTGAGAGGATGAGAACTCGGCAATCGATACCCGACCCACTCAACTTACTCGAAATAAAGTCTCAGGCTGCAGCGTTCACGACTGGAAAGTCCCAGGAAACATCTAAATTCGCCAATCCTCTTTTTGGATTTGACAGTCACGTTGAGTCCAGCAACGAGATGCAAGTAAATCAAGTCATCGGTCAAGGCAGAGGACTTGAAACACATGGGTCGGCGAGGAATATTTTTGGAGTTGGAAATACTTCGGCTGACAAGACAACAATAAATCTTGTAGACGAGTCTCGAAAAGTTCACGTCAACCAAGAAGGAATTGACGACGATTCACAAGGTGCATTATTACGTTCGGGCGGTAGCACACCCCGGGATACGCGGAATACCAGACAGGATCGTCATTCGGCACAGAGAGACGGATCTGAAAGCGCAGGGTCGACGAAACGAGATGCCAGTGTTGAAATGGTGGCACAGCCAAAGCGCGAAAAGCAAGTCGAGCAACAAATTCCAAATCCATCTGCCACAGCATCTGAGCAAGTCCGCCGTCAACGAGGACGGCCCCCTAAGCATAAAAATTGATTGGACTATGAATGCTGAAATGTACGATTACGACCATGAGACTTTTGCTTCTTCTCTCATGGTCATTTTGTCTTTGTTGCGCTTTTTTTTCTTACACTGTACAATGTACAACAGCAGATAAACTAAATCAAAACCTTTCGGCTCTACCATGTCAACTTGGCATACATAATAACATTTCAAGATCAACCTATTCATCCATACTTTTGAGTAAGAGTATCTCCAGTATGTAAAGATTCCCGTCCTCAACGTAAATATGTTTGAAATCCTAGGAGATGCAGTATTTGCATTAAAGAAGGGATCAGATAATTTTCCTCAATTACTTCCAGGTTCCCGGTTGGCAATGTAATTATACCTCAGTAAGTGCTGTTGTTAGTGTATATATATGTCTACCTAGGTACCTAGGTGTGGAGCCAGAGTCACAACCTTCCAAGGTTGCCATTAGAAGTCATTTACGATCTGTGCCCATGTGAGCTTCCAAGCTTCGTCTTCACAACTTATTTTTTATCACAAAAATTGATGTAAATTGCCATGCTTATTCTGATTCGAGCAAATGGAACTCTGATTACCTTGACCTACTACACCTGATGAGGAAAAGTCGACTAAGCCTTGCAACGCACGCACCGCTAACCAACTGGCTTGGGGCGAACAAACTCGAATCGCGAAACGACATGGCGTTGCCTCGAGGGTTGTCTTTGACTCTATTGCTTGCGCGAATATCAAGATATAAACAACTTTCTGATGAATGAGATTTCTGCTACATTCCCATCACCTCAAAGTGATGATAGCCAATGAAGGGAACCAACCGTCTTAAACAAATCCCCGACGCGGGGTCCCGCCACAATGACTACACAGTCGCTTGGATATCTGCCCTTCCAACTGAAATGGCGGCGGCTGTAGCCATGTTATATGAAAGACATCCAACATTGTCAACACCAGAGAGTGACGATAATGCATATGTTTTCGGGCGGGTGCATATCCACAACGTCGTTATCGCATGTCTTCCAGCTGGCATCTACGGGACAACATCCGCTGCCACGGTTGCCAGTCAAATACGCTCAACTTTCCCTTCATTGCGTTTTGGTTTACTTGTTGGTATTGGTGGAGGCGTCCCCAGCCCAGAAAATGATATAAGGCTCGGGGACGTGGTGGTGAGCAGACCAACAAGAGACTCCGGAGGAGTCTTCCAATATGACTTTGGCAAAGCTTTAAGTGATGGCTCCTTTGAGCGGGTTGGAGTGCTGAACAAACCGCCACAAGTTATATTAACAGCAATCTCCCAGTTACAAGCAGAGCACATGTTGAGACCAAGTCAAATCTCAGAAATTGTCTCTCAAATGGTTAAAAAATACCCGGAGATGAATAACAAATTTTCCTATCCTAGCAATACTCCAGATCTACTATTTGAGAGCCATTATAACCACAACAATCATGAAAGTGATTGTGTCAACTGCGATCAGAGCCGCCAAGTGAAACGAATTGATCGGGCCACCTCGGATCCAAAAATTCACTATGGGCTCATCGCCTCTGCGAATACGGTAATGAAAGATGGCTGTCTCCGAGATAAACTCGCTCAAGAACTTGGGGTACTTTGCTTCGAAATGGAGGCAGCAGGTTTGATGGACAATTTTCCATGCTTGGTTGTCAGAGGCATATGTGACTATTCGGATTCGCATAAAAACAAGCAGTGGCAACCATATGCTGCTGCAACAGCAGCTGCATATGCAAAAGAACTGTTATCTGTAGTCCCAGCAAGCCGGATTGTAGAAACGCCAACTGCTTACTGCTCGGACAGTGAGTTCAAACTGGCTGATTCCAGAGACAGAGAGAGAGATGCTGATATAATTTGCCTACATCAAGTGTTGTATACCGGCGCATTGTACGCAGTGCAGTCAAACCCCGACACAAACAGGGAAGTACTACGAGTGAGTAGTAAGTAGCTCAATCATAAGGAACCACATGTCTTCTAAACAGCGGCTAACTAGCCTAGATGAGCATGAAAATGAGAAATTGTTTCGCCGGATCTCAGAATACGACCATGAAAGAGTACATCGCAGGCTGTCTCAGAAGCGCCTCACAGGTACCACTCAATGGTTTTTAGATCACCCGCGCTTTCAGAAGTGGTTTGCACACAAGAAATTTTCCAGCTTGTGGTCCTCAGGAAAAAGTAAGTTTTCCGTGGCTCAACTGCGCTATTCAAATTTATATTGATCGAACTTTGCAGTTGGGTCTGGTAAAACTATAATCGCGTTAGTGCTCCTCAAATTTCGATGTAGCAGCTATAATAGCAAACTAACGGCAGCAGTACTGCGGTTGTGGATGCTGCGAAGCATCGTGGCCCCGATTTGTCAGCTCCTACAGTCTATTTCTATTGCCAGAATGACGAGCACGGGTCCGTTAAGGCAGAAACCATTCTATCGAGTTTTGTCAGACAACTCTGTGAACATTTGTGGCGGACTTCGTCTTCATTTCCGCACGGATATTTTGCAAGCTTGAAACATTTCTACGGAAGTGAGCGAACTACTCCGGACTTTGAAGAACTGAAAGGCCTCTTTGAGGAAATTGTTTATGAGGTTCCTGACACAGTTTATTTGGTGGACGGCGTCGATTCACTTGACCGACAAAACAGCGATAGACTACTCCAAGTACTTCAGTCTGTGTTTTGTGGTCCAAAACCATTGAGAAAATCACGCTTACTGCTATTGAGCAGGGACCACCTTGAAGGATATATTAACATCTCGACATTTATGCCTGGAATTCGCCAGATTTCAACATCAACTAACGTCATGAAAGATATAAAACTATACATCGACACGAGCATTGCTGACAAGACAATGTATAGAACTTTGACAGACGATGATCAATTGCTGGACCATATGAGAAGTGCGCTTTTGGAGAAGTCGGATGGCATGTATGTTATATTTCTTGGTATTACGTCCTCGTTGGACTTTTGTATACTGATAGATAACAGGTTTCTGTGGGTTTTCCTTCAATTGGAAATTATATGGAGTACTTGCTTTACAGATGCAGAGATTCGGTCTGCAATCACTAGGCTGCCAAAAGGCCTCGAGGAAACTTATCATCGCTGTGTGAAAAGAATCAACACTGAGGATGCCCGAGTCTTCAAGGTCTTTCAGTGGGTCTGTTTTGCGGGTAGACCACTTCATATCGATGAATTGAGGGAAGCAGTCGCATTTGATGTGCGAGACACTGTATGGGATGGAGAGAAAGTACCCCACAGGGACTTTGTTGTCGGTTGTTGTGCAAACCTCGTGGTCTTAGATCACATCGATCAGTGTGTCCGCTTTGCACATCCATCTGTCAAAAAGTATCTCGCAAACAAAAAGTATCCCGCAAAGCGCGGCACGTATTTTGGCCTCAAACTACCTTCTGAAAAAGAGGGTGAACTTCAATGCGGAGAATTCTGCGTTGCTTATCTTTCGTTTTCCAATTTCAATTTATGGCTCGAGAGTCGAGAACAGGGCCAAGCGAATACTAGCATTCCAAAGCCATTTCTCTTTGCAGGCGAAGCCTTTGGGCCCTTGAAACAATTCATCCGCAAATCGAAGAAGAGTCAGGGTACGACAACTTTTACGGCTCCCAAACCACGAACGACTTCGCCACCAAATAGGAGTCAATTCAAATTTCTTGACTATGCCGCCGTACATTGGGGCCTTCAGACCAAGTTTATCACCCATGGTTCTATTGTCTGGGATAAATTCGAGCATCTCGCAACTAACTTCAACGAAACGTGGAACTTTCATCCTTGGATTATAGGTGGTCGCTCGCAGTCCTCACGATTGCATGGTCTATTTGGATGGGCAGTCAAAGAACAACATTTACCACTCCTGCAAATTGCCATGAAATCTCAGTACGCGCAGCAAATATGCGATCTTCCACTCGTCGAGGAAAAACTCCCTGCACTCCACCTCGCATCCAAGTTAGGATATAGCGAAGTCGTTTGGATCCTCCTAGAACTCTGCGATGTGACATCCCGAGACGTGGACGGATATGCTCCATTACATCACGCCGCTGATAAAGGACACTTGGAAGTCGTAAAGCTGATTCTGCAAAGAATGGGTGCTGTTGTAGACATCACTGATTCGCTTTCAAAAGTCACGCCACTCTGGCTTGCTGCTTGCAACGGACATGATAGAGTAGTGGCTCTTCTTGTCGAGCGCAACGCCCAGGTCGAGATAAAACACAAATTCAGTCATCAAACCGCTCTTTTTCAAGCCGCGGCAAATGGTCATCTTTCGACGGTGCACACTTTGCTAAAAGCTGGTGCCAATTCCCATTCGCTAAGCAGTGATGGAAAGACGGCTTTGTGCCTAGCTGCGCAAAACAGGCACGAAACTGTGGTCAACCTTTTGATTGACTATGGCGTGCTCGTAAACTATTCTCCAGTGCTTGTGATAATAGGTAAATATTTGTCAAGTATTTTTCCTCGTCATCGCTAATGTCTTACAGGTGATAGCTATAGCGGTAAATCAACCATCATCAAGCAGATGCTGCTTCACTCTGGTAATGTGCTCGAATATACAGCATATCAGCGTTCGAATGTTCACATGGAAATACTAGAGGCGGCATTGGAATTGATTCAATTAATGATAGAATATGGGTTAGAGGCAGCTGATGCGAGATTTTATTTTATCCATGAAACCATAAGGTCTTACGCTTTGCAGAAGGAAAAAAATACCCGATTCGAGCTCACATTCTATATTGTGGAGGCAATCGATTTGTTATGGAATGATGAGAGCTTATTCAAACCGAACAATTTCCGGAGCGATATCTCTCTGCCTGATTCAATGGTTAAGTACGTACCTCAACGTCACGAATCCACCAACAGACATTGACATTGACTCAGTCTACTGAACGCCCTCGATCGTATTGCCGATCCCGGTTATTGTCCAAGTAAAGCTGACTGGCTTTCGTTCGGCAAAAGGACCCAAAAAATCGAAGAAAAGAACATTCAGTTTAATCATTTATTATTCCGGTAAGATTAAAGAGGTGACAATCTTTTTCGGATCATTAATTTGCCGATAGTACGAATGAAATTCCCGGTATCGTTAATGGGGCAGATCCTTACGATCGACATTGGGGCCGCTTTCGTTTCGCTGACGCGAGATTATATGTCTATTGTTTTGCCCTGAACGAATATGATCAATACGCTGAACATAAGTCTGTGAGTTTGCGATTCGTCGCCTGACGGGAAAAAAAAAGCTGATAAACCTACCAGAACAAGCTCATAGCTAGTGTGCACATGTTGCAGAAACTCATTGACTCGGTGGTTCTCCCAGCAGATATTCTTTTATTTCTAACAAAGTTTGATCGTTTGGGAGATAAACTGCTCCAGTCACCATTGGAGAATCATTTTTCTGGCTATACTGGTGGAAATGACTCTACGTGCGCGGCCTATTACATTCTTGGAGAGTTTGAGAAGGTCAATACCAGGGGACGGGAGATCTATTCTTAGTGAGTTATTTGTGATTATCAGCAGCTCTTGTTCATTGGGAATACTCTGACCGTCACAGCATAATCGATGCTACAAACGTTGAGAAATTCAAAGAAATATTTCTCGACGTCAGAATGGACATCATTAGCGGTGTTGAGGCGACATTGACTAGTCATTTATTTCAGTGATTATTCGGAACCTTCTCTCAATTAGTTTGGTCTTGACCGGATTAAAGCCGCAATGTGTTGGTCATAATTACGATGAGCGCAAGCTCATGTATTCGAGGATAGTCAGTGCATTTTGTCTATATTTAGCGAGTCAAAGCATTGAGCTCGGAGAATCAAGACAAAGATGGGATTCCGAATGTCAGCCTATATAATGATACGCAACAGACATACAGTTTACCTGATTCACGAAGTTGAATGGAATCATCTAGTCCATTGTCACTGGATCCATTATTCCCCCTTGTTGAATGATGTATATGATGTATATGATGTATATAAAAAAGTATAAAAAAGGGGTAAAAAAAGGTAGAGGAGATGCGGATCGATCGAGAATCGCTCATAAAAAATTGGGCCTCCCAAAATCAATTACGTCACGTGATAGCGCGTGACGGCAAATCGCGCTTCCGCGTTGTGGCCCTCTCGATTTCTCTCCTCGATTGTTCAGCTCATAAACTAACCCCAGTTCTTGCTGGCGACGTCCGTAAAATATCGAGACTGCACAAATCGTACAGTCATTTTACTTGATTGCCACCAGAAGAAGTATGCAACTGATCAATCCATCTCATAATTAAGACCATCGCAATATGTCCGGAGTGACGACGCCAACGTTACCAGACTCCGTCGAAGACGTGACTGGTGACTCCAGTGCCTCCCCTCGAGAACAGTCCAGTCCCCCTACTTCACCAGGAACGAGGTCTGATCCAGAGGATACCAAAATGGAAGATGCAAAAGATGAACAAACAAAAGACTCCTCTGAAGACCTCGGGAAAGGAGAAGACAGCGACGATGAGGACATCGAAGGCATGGACATGAAGGCAAGGGCTTTGACGAAACTACTTCAGACTAGCTCTGTAAGTTTGGCCGTCCGTTTTATTTGATCCGCCGATACTTATTATGCTCGGGTCAGGTTTTCGTTGCCATTATGTCCGATAAGATGAAGGCGCAGCAAAAACAACAGCAAGAAGCCGCAAGGAAAGTTGCTGCCAAGAAACACGCTGCATCTTCTGTCAAGGAAAGCGCCCCAGCGTCTGGACGGCGAAGCACTCGGTTGAAGTCTGGTGACGGACACGACGAAGACGCAGAAGTGACAGCTGAACAGGCTCATCCAAAGAAGACGGCTGCAAAAAAAGCCGGGAAGAAAGCCCCGAGCAATAACAAAAATATTTCGAGTTATTTTAAAAAGGTCGACGTGGACGTCAATGGAGATAACCCTAGTGTTCAGGAGGCCCTAGCACAAGCAGCTGATGAGCTGGAAGCAAAGCCATCAGCTCTTGGTGAACAGGAAGGCCTGGTGGCGACAGAACAACCATCGCTGGTCACCGGTGGAAAGATGCGCCAATATCAGCTTGAAGGCTTAGAGTGGATGAAATCACTCTGGATCAATGGGCTGTGTGGTATTCTTGCAGATGAAATGGGTCTCGGCAAAACAATTCAAACAATCTCGCTGATTGCCTTCTTCAAAGAGAATAATATCTCTGGCCCTTTTTTGATAGCAGCGCCGTTGAGCACGGTCAGCAACTGGGTTGACGAGTTCCAGAGGTGGACTCCTGGTATTAAAACCGTCTTGTATCACGGCTCTAAGCCTGAGCGTGCCGAATTGAGAGAACAAATGAAGCTCAAGAACCAGAAGGATGCAGATTTCCCTGTTATCTGTACGTCGTACGAGATATGCATGAACGACCGTGCGTTTCTTTCACAGTTTTCATGGAAGTACATTGTTGTCGTAAGTAGCAACTACTTTTCTATTTTGCCCTTTCCATACTGACAAATGTCAGGACGAGGGTCACCGCTTGAAGAATATGAACTGCAAATTGATAAAAGAACTTCTCACGTATCAGTCCGCCAACCGACTACTTATTACAGGAACGCCATTGCAGAATAATATCTCAGAACTTTGGTCTTTATTGCATTTTCTGCTTCCAGAAATATTCAACGATCTGGAAAGCTTCGAAAGTTGGTTCGACTTTTCGTCCGTTCTGGATAAGAACGGACAGCGTGATGTGATTGAGCGGCGCAAGCGTAAACTTGTGACTACTATGCATGCAATTCTCAAACCGTTCCTGTTACGACGACTCAAGACGGATGTTGAAACCAGCTTGCCCAAGAAGCGGGAATATATCCTCTATGCGCCACTAACAGCTGAGCAGAAAGATTTATACAGGGAGATTCTGAGTGGCACAGGCCGCCAGTATTTAGAGAACAAGGCAATTGAACGTATCGAGGCGAAAAGTGGCCGTGTGTCCCGTTCAACCAGTTTGAAACGAAAGGCTCACGATAGCGAGACACTGACACCTGGTAGCAAAAGTGTCAAATCGACTCGATCGTCAACACCAGGCAGCGTCAGCGGTCGCACGCGAAAAAGCCGTCAAAGTTATAGAGAGATTGGCGACCGTGAGTTTGACGCGCAACTGCGCAAACTTGAGAATGGGATTGACGATGAAGAAGAAAAGGAAGACAGTCCCGGTGAGACAGAACAAGAGGAAATAGATCGTGCCAAGACTATCAAACTGGCCAAAAAGGAGATCGGTAGTAAGAAGCTGCAAAATCCAGTCATGCAGGCACGTCTAGCGTGTAACTCTCCGCATAACTTTTATTGGCCGTGGGGCGACGATTCATCCACCGTTGATGAGACGCTCGTCACGGCTTCTGGGAAGATGTTGCTTCTTGATCGTTTGGTACCTTGCCTGATGAAGAAAGGCCATAAAATCTTGATATTTTCTCAATTCAAAACACAGCTCGATCTTATCCAAGACTGGGCAACCCAGCTGCGTGGATGGAACTGCTGCCGAATTGATGGCGGTGTCAGCCAAGTTGATCGCCGAGATCAGATCAAAGCTTTTAACACAAATAAGAATTACAAGATATTTCTACTTTCAACGCGCGCCGGTGGACAAGGTATCAACCTTACAGCTGCTGATACAGTCATTCTCTTCGATTCAGACTGGAACCCACAACAAGATCTGCAAGCTCAAGATCGTGCACATCGAATTGGTCAAACGCGTCCAGTCATCGTCTACCGCCTGGCTACGAAAGGTACAGTAGAACAGACTCTCTTAGAAAAAGCAGACTCGAAGAGACGCCTTGAGCGGCTTGTCATACAAAAGGGCAAATTCAAAAGCCTGCTTGACTCCAACACTACCCAAAACGAGCTGGAAGACATTCGGAAGGCTCTGGGTGAAGATGAATTCGAGCAATTTCATATCCAGTCCGATGATCCCGAATCCATTTTGTCACAGCAGGATCTTGATATTCTGACGGATAGAAGTGAGGAAGCTTACTTGCGTGCGGAGAAGGGTTTAGAAGGGAGCAGTGGACGGACCTTTCAGGCTGTGGAGACAAAAGAGGACCGTGGAGTTATGGCGGAGCTGACTGTCAGATAGAGTTGTTATTATGTTCTGTATTATTTGATGTATTAGAATGTTGTAAGATGGGCAGGTGTTGGTAGGCTCTGGTGTTTGGAGACAGCCTGAAATGGTCAGAGCTCGTTTAGTTTCGCGGTGCGAGTCGGGTTTACAATGTTCTAAGTAATTTTACGAATCACTTTCGCTGCTAGCTTTCTCGATGCAACAAATGAAGAAATTTTTCAAATTGTTAAAAATATCTACATGTACATGGTGTCCTTCTGCAGCCAGGTAGTGACTGCGTAGCCAACTAAAGACATCAACGGTTAATTAAAGCCACTCATCGGCTGGCTTTCTCGTCCTCGATCTGCCTCCTTAGATCTGCCAGCACTTCATTTCGCCGATCCAGATGATCTTTCAGCCCATCCACTTGATCAGCTACAGTTTTAATATCCTCCCTCAGGCGCTCCAGATTCTGCCCGTCTTTTGTTCGGCCAACTCCTTCTCGCATTTCACGCAATTCTCGCTCTTTATACTCTAGTAATTGAAGAGCCTCTTTCTTGATGATTGTCCAATTAGGTCTGCCGTCGCGGTGCGCCGACGTAGAAGATCCTGCTCCGCCTCCATTTCTTCTCTCTTCCGAGGCACGATTGGCTGCTTCTAGTTTCGATTCTAGTTCCGCCAATTCCCGCCGCAAGCGGACTTTCTCCCATTCTTCATCCTGGATTGTATTGCTGAAATCCGTGCCCTGTGGTCGATAGCTGGATTTCACTCCAAGTCGGCTAAGGTATGTGTCCCCAAATTTTGCTTTGCGCCCTGTGGTGGTCTCTACGTCGCCGTCTGCGCCCCATTTCTGAGCGGGCCGGACATTGTCCACTTGATAGTCGATTTTATTAGACTCAAACGAGGCGCGAAGTGAAGGGGGGACGGTGCGGGGGATGCGGAAACCCTCGTGGCGGAAATTCAGGATATGAAGGAATGCAAGTGCTGCGTCTTTGTTGATTGAGGATGAAGCTGCAGGATTCACGAGATTCCATGCAGATCTGATATCGGTATCCGGGACCTCTAGCGAGTCGTAAAGAGGTTGCAGCGAGTCGACTGTTCATAGTCAGTGAGAGAAGTTCCAGGTCGATACATTCTACTTGAGCGCGACAATGAAAAGTAGGTGAGAAAACTCACATGTGATTTCGCCGCGGTGGGTTTTGTTCGCATTATAGATTTCCTCATACTTCGCCTTGTCACTAGGGCTCATGTACCAATCAAATCCATCTTTTAGACCAGGTGTCTCGTCTTCGTCTTCTATCCGCTCAAACTGTTCCTGACGGCCAGTCAATGCCGCACTGGCCTGGACTAGATGTGCCTTGGATTCTGGAATGAGCCATTCGGGTAATGCTCGCGGGACTTCTTGGTACTCCTATCCAGACATACGAATCCAATTAGCTCACGTCAATCTCGTACCGACAATCCGGTCCTCGAGCGAGCTTTTTCTAGCTCTCCGAGAGCGAATGCCTGGAATGAAAGAGGGGTTGAGGAGCTCACGCCATTGACGAGATCGAAAATCAATCTCATTGCCACACAGAATTCCTCAAAATCTAATTCTCCATCACCATCAACATCGGCCAAATCCCATACTTTCTCGAGCTGTTCGTCTCGGAGACGGCTGTTGCGCAGCACGCTGGCAGCTTGTGAGTTGTTGAGTCGAGGTTGGCCGTTGGCGAGCGACGAAAAGATCTCCCAGTATCGCTCCACTTCCCATTGTTCTATACGTTTGGCCATTTTTGTCGGTTGATTGACGAGCTGAGTATCAAAGTTAGAATGAGCGCGTAGCTCATGCGACTTGGGTAAGACTGAGGCAAATGGTGTTTCTTGTCGAAGTGCAGGCGACCAAGCTGACGACGTACCTGGAATGGGGGCCCGCATACCATAAATACTCTAACCTGATATGGTAAAGGCAATTGCCAAGCCAGAATCTCCATCTAGCGCCTAGCTAGCCGCCCGCACGTTTCGAGTAGCCAATAAAATCACCCGAACTATAAGAGTCGCCCCGCTCCAGTAACTCTACCAACACGTGTGAGAGCTTAAAAGTTGTTCATAATTGTATAAAATTATTAAGGAGGACCTGAAATAATCATATCTAGAAGCGGAGAGGATTCGTCTTCTCTGAGTCATGCAGAACAAAGAAATCATGATTCTCCCAAATTGCGGTTGTAGGCCAGACAAGTTTCCCTAAAGTAGGGACTGGTCCTAATACTTAAGCGACTACTCTTGCCTGCCATAACCCCCCACTTACTTCTTTTTACTATTTCCTACTTTTACAAATACGACCACAGCAGACTTCCACGATGTCCCCTACATTTGACGAATTGCTTATTGTTGTTCTCTCTTTGATTATTGGTGATGTACATATTTTCCTTCCATTGTAGGTCTCCTCGTGGCTCACAGGTTCGCAGATCCATGTTTCATTGCCGAAAACACTGCTCAGTCTATGTTTAGTTAATAAGAAATGTTATGTTGCAACTGTTCCATACCTCTACAAAGAATTTCCTTTGAGAGTCTTCTCACCTTCAAGACTGCGCGAGAATGTCTCCAGTTTCCTCCAGGAAGGCCGATTTCGAGATAATTTCCTCGCTTATGTTCGTTGCCTCAAGATCTGGGGCCGCATGCCATTATTATCTGAAGAAGAGGAAGGCCTAGAGGATCCAATCGAAGATGATGATGTCCACGACGAAATCGAAACGCCTGGGCAGGAGGAATTTGATGCAGAATTTGGGGCGACATTTTCTGCAGATCCTCCTGATGGCTCCCAAGATGAAATCGAAGAGGCCTGGGCCCCGCTTACTCTTGTGATTCAGAAATTCAAGCATATAACAGATGTCATCTGGGTGTGTCGAAACCAAATACCTTCAGATATTTTTCGAGCACTCAATCAGCACCATCCATCCTGCCGTTTAGAAGTACGGTCTTTTCGTTTGCGCAGCTTACGGGATACCACGACAGATCCAAATGAGCTCGAGCTTATACAATCATCCCTTCTGTATAGCATCAGCGTGAAGATCGTTGGGAGAGACTCGAATGCTAACCACGATTACAACCGCGATGCTATTCTCCAAGTGGTTGCACTGGCGCCAAATCTACGCCATTTAATTGTGATTAAGCCGCGCGTGGGATCATCTGCCGCACTTCGGAGACTTCACCATGCACCATCAGAGCCACGTATGTCTTGGAAGGGATTCATCCCTTCTGTACATGCCACCTGCCGAGGCCTGTTATCTTCTCTTGCATATGCTGGAATCAAGGGTGTGACTTTAGATGAATTACAAGAATGGCCAAGATACACTGATCCCACCAAGCTTCAATACTTGAATCTGGGAATTGTGTCGGATCCCCGTGTTATTCAATTCTTAATTCAGAACGTGAAATTAGCGTCTCTCAAGAGGTTTCATTCAAACTTGAACCCTGCGGCTGACAATTGTGATTTGATGACGTCCCAATTAGAAGCTCTGCTAGAAAGTGTTGAACCTCTGGAGGAGGTTGCGCTAAAGGGCTACCTAACAACCTCAATTGTTGAGAAAACCCTCAAACATCACTGCCAGACGTTGCGCCGATAGCTATTAATCCATATCGTCACTATGAAGGGCCACGTCCGCCTCTTCTAGCGATAAGCTCAGTCGAAATTCGAAGACTCGAATCTGAGTGTGACAAACTGGAGAACCTCAGGATTTCCATCCCAAAGATTGTCGCTGAAGAAACACACGATCTATCGGTGCTCTGTCCAAACATCAATTCTTTACAAGAACTCACCCTGTATTTTCCGAATCGAGAAAATTCTCAGGTTTCTTCTGATGAGACAGCCCAGAAAGTCTGGCACATGATTGAAGATGCCAAGGCAGGGTATCAACTTCGTCGTCTGACCGTTGACGACTCCGATATGTGTCGCTCTTCCCAATTACATTAGACCTACGTTCTAACATTTATAGACTACCGTAATTATTGACAGAGCCTCCATGCAGAATCAAAGCAAGGTGTCGGTAGTTGCGATCAAATGGTACCATGCAGAAAACCAGCAGATACTGGAGGAATTCCATGGGCTTCCGACTGTACGATTTCGATTTTGAGTCATTAATCCCTGAAAATTGGTTTGATTATCGACTCGGCATTAGGAATCTGGTTTGTTATTGAGCCAATTCCTTAGCATACATGGCTTTCAAATATTCGGCATCTTCTTCGGCAACTTTCGCACCAATCCTCTCACTAGATTTTGTTACATGGCTGCCTATTCCTGTTCCGAAGTCTTCACTTAAATAAATCTGGAATTCTTGATAAACATCTTTATATGTGACTCAAACGAAGAGGCATCCAAAAAGATAATCCCGTGTTGAATCCAGCCTAAAGACTGCAAATTCCATATCAAATACAGCTTTCCCAGCAAAATAATAGGTAGGGAGTATGCAAATATGGCCTATCTTGATAGGAATACAGGGTAGCACTACCCTTGACAAAATCCGGCCATACACTTCCAAGGTTCGAGCCAAAGAACAAAGGACGCAAGCTAACCAATAATCTCTGCCATCCATGGATTTCTCGCGTGGATGCACCAAGTAGAGATACCCAATCTTGCAGGCCTAGGAATTCAGGGGGCATGGCTATACCTTCAGGTTACTATTGATTTATTTATACCGTTGTCCTATATACTTTCAGAGTACTTCTAGTCAACCTGAGCTGCTTGATTTCGAACCTTGGAACCTTGGAAGGTCCTCAAAACACCTGTGGACGTATAAAACTACTTTCAGTTCAAAATCAACCTGTCTGAAGTCCTGAGGAGCAAATATTTATCCTAGGTAATGCTACAATAAATAAAGAAACGCAAAAATACACATTCATTGGCCGATTCAAGTCACCCGAGGTCCAAAACACTAAACTTATTTTCTCCGGTCCAAGAAGAGTCGCAACCACGTCTGTGTTCGAGGCTTCTCTTTTTCAACTACCAGGTAGGTAATATTCAGGGCGATATGCTCTTGTTGCTACAGTATCATATTCATTAATAGCCCAGGATTCCATATTACCAAAATCTATACCCAAGGATTTTCATCAACTTTTTGAATGTCTATACCACTCGAGTTTGAATCCAAGTTGCTCTGGATCTCCAGACGAAAGCATATCAAGAAGTCCACGCTTCTCAAGGTTCTGGCAGATCGTTTTCTTTGCAAGCAAATCTGCTTCTGGGTTGTCTTCTCTGGTGCCCCCTCTACACTCATCCGATTCTCTACCATGACTTTCGTCAAGTTTGGTTGCCGCTGTGGTACGAAAAAGCACTAGAGCTAACCAGGTTTTAAGACGTTTCCATAAACCACGAATAAAGCGACCTATAACCGTATCCAGTTGCGGAAAGAATTCCTTTTCGGCTGCGATGTCTTTCTGCTTCTTTATTTCAGGGAGGAGTGTCTCTGTGTGCGCTCCCAATTCCGCAATCGTGGAATATTCGTTGTGCCAACATTTGTTGATGATATCGTCGATTAATGGATCCCCATCCAAGCTTGGGAATTCCATGTTTTGCAGTAAGTCCACAACTTTGCATCCATGTTCTTTCGGATTATCAGTAAGACGTTGATCTCCATAAACCTCAAATCCATAGTTTATGAAATAGTACAATGATCCTAGGGCAAACTGTTCAGTTCGAGGACCTAGGACACCAGAGCTCCCACATCGGCCTTGATCCTGTTCATTACTGCCGAGTAATCGTCCATATGGGGCCATACAGGCTTCATAATCTGACCCGATTTCAGCCGTGCAATCAAAATCTGATAATTTCAATCGATTTTCATCAAGTAGAATATTCTCCGGTCGTAGATCCCCGTGTGCAAAATTCAGTGATTCTAAAAATGCAACAGCTTGAGCGAGGTCGTTCATCGTTCATCCATCTTTGTCGTAAGGAAAGCGGCTCTAATTTTTCCACTTTAATAACCACGCCTGTTTGCTGATCGCGAACGTGATTATTTTGTATTCTTGAACAGAGAGTTACGTCTGACAAAATCGTTAGTGGCCACTCATTGTCAAACGTTTAATAAAGACCGTACCTCGCATATACTCCATAAAGATACCGTTGGGTGAGTAGAGAAAACACTGGACTATATGAGGGCAAGGCGGATGCCGAGAAAAAATCTCATATATCTTGATTTCATTTTGAAATTGCTCTCTCTCGAAGTCCCCGGTTTTCGGGACTTTTACCACGATACGAGGATGGACCTCATAAACAAAGGAGATGCCTCCCTTCCAAACCCAGTGCACATCAGGGTATTGCTGCCGAATATCCGTCATAAGTACGATATACAACAGGTTGGGAGGATGAGCAAGGATTAATGTCACAAGGCATATAAGGGATGTAAGAAGTGAAATTGAAAGGAGGTAAAGGAGAGGTTGGACAGCTAATTAGTCGATTGATTTTGCTGCCTTGCTTTCAAGGCATCAATAATCGCGAGCCTATCATGGGTAATCGCAGTCTTGGAAGAGGAAACTATTTAATTTAGGGTTAGGGAAGAATCTGATATTTAGTTGAATACCAGAATAAACGGACAACTGATAGCCCGAAGCTTGCCCAGGTGGAGGCCGAGTAGCCTTCCTCCCAGAGAACTCATTCGGCCACAGCATGGTAAAGTATTAGATCATCCGGCATCAAAAGGTCGAAGTGAGCAGATGTCAATATTCCTGCAATTCGACATCTCCTAGCGTCTTTCTTCTAAACTTATAATCTGATGAGAACAGCTCTGTTCATGTATTATTCATTGTCTTTTACTACATAAGCATCAATCACACCGTTCCACAAAACCATCGAGTCGTATAAGAGCCGCAACAAAGGGGAATCGTAAAAAGGACAAAGGGCTAAACATCAAGTGGAGAAAAAAATCAGCAAAAAAACAGCTGTGCCGTCAGGCTCGGAAGGTAAAAATACTAGCAAGAAAAAAAAATAAGAAAAGAGAAGAAGATAGTACAGTGAAGTTACAGAAAAATAAAAAAGAAATCAATAAACGGGGCTTCCAAACGGGGCAGTTTCTTTGAGGTCCTCCACCAGATCTTCGACATTGCTGAGGTAACGACCAAGAAGCTTCTGCTTTTCCTCTGTAGTGCGAGTCTCGCGCTGTGCTGGGCTGCTTTCGCCAGCGGAAGAGTAGCTTCGAGCAAAAGCGCCTGTAAGTTTGCTAGGGCTTCGGTGCAATCCAAGCACTGCTGTATTGGGGGCGCTCGCAGCAGCAGGAGGTATTGCAGGCGTTTCGGGCATAAGATAAAAGTAGAGGAATTCCACTAGTTTTAATTTGACTTCGCGAGAAGTTGCACGCATTTTGAAAAGAGAAGTGACTGTCAAGAGTCCATCCAATGCCTCAAATGTGCGCGTGTTTGCAGGCTGGTCCAGCAATGCAGTTACCAATGTCAGTAAGGTCGCTGACTGTATGGCGGGGCAATTGATCGGATCCAACAGGTCCAATAGTATATTCATATATATCTCGCGTGCAAAGAGAGCGCGCGACGGCGGATGGAGGAGGAGTACACCCTGAATCAGATCCAATGTCGAGATGATGAGCAGATCGTTTGCGCCGTTGCTCCCGCGGCCCAGCAAGTGCTCGAGACAGTTGACAAGACGTATGGCCACTGCAACGCAACTCAATTAGTCCCAATTCAATCAAGAGACGTAAAATAAGTAGTGGATTTGTTACCATTCCATTGAAAGCCTTCTTGCAGCTTGAAGAATTCTCGAAAAGCCGGATCATCGGTCAATTCGGTCAATGCCTTTGGTGCAGGTGGTGTTTGGCCCAGAGGAATGGCGGATTTTCTCTTCTCGGCAGCGGTCAATTTAGTGCGCGATAGACAAATCTGTGCAAGGAGTCCCTCAACCTGACGAAGGCCTTTGCGAATTTTGTTGGGCTCGTATGAAGAGAGATAGTCGAAAGAGTGTGTCATAAGGGCTTCCATTGTTTTGGTGGTAGCGATAGTAGTAGGTATGATGGAGGAGGGAAAAGGTGAGTTGCGTGAAACAGAAGTTGAAAAAAGATAAAAGTAGAAGAACAAGTCGAGCAAGCGAGAAGGCGCAAAAGAGAGATCAGCTCTCATAACACAACGTCACTGGGCAATGGAGACTAATCCAATGAGTTTTCTTCAGCAAGGAACAACAACAGTGAGCACAATCATGGAGTCGAGCGACCCTGCGCAAGATAGTGGCTGAACGGTAGGGCTGGGCTAGTAAACCAGCTGAGACGACTGAAACAAGCGGTGGATCCACACAGTGTACTGTTTAGTGATGCTCAGCTGGCCCATCCAGTGGAGCCGAGTCCTCGAGCAAGGAAACAAGCAGTATGAGATGCTTGCGCATGACGCAGGACAAGATGGGATGTGATATATGATATGATGAAAGCTGGAGATTTTAACTATTCTATTGATGCAACAAAGTAAACAAAGACTTGCGCGGGCGTTGGCCGGGTGAACGCATTCTGCCACCGCCTTGGCCTTTCCAGACCGGATTCAGCTAGGCTGGCAACTAGCTTACTCAGCCTGCTTATTCAGCCGAGTCCTCCAATTTGCTTAAACTTCAATTTGAGAAGTATTGTTATTCAGGAAGAATCAATCCTACCGTTGGTCTTTGTTCCTTACGCCATTCTTCTGGAATTCCACAGTCCCCGAATTCTAGAAGCTCGAAATCCATTGTCTTGCAATTTCCAGACAGGAAAATCCATCTACTCGGTAAATAGGAAATAACTTCGCAAATTCTGTTTATCACCTTCTCTCGACAGCTCAATTGTGAGGATGCCCCGTCGATCGCAGCGCACAGGTCGATCGATCGTGGTGTCTCTTATGTCATAGAAGCTAGTCAGTCCACTAGCTCGCTGCCTTTTCGGGCCACGTCTTCTCTATACAACCAGTTTGGCTGTCCTCATATTCTCAATTTTCACTGGGGTAGATGGAACGAAAGTTTCGTAAAGCAGTCCTTACTATCATTGAGTACCAAGTACATATGTCGTAGTATATTGTTCTTGAGAACAATACAATTCTGCCATTGTTTGCGGAGTTTGTCTGACAAAGCGCGGGTTAGGGCTGAAAGCGGCCCAGCCCAACTTGCCAGCATTCCGCCCCGCCACAGCTCCGCCAGTATCACATGTCTCTTGTTTCTAGGCAAGAAGTACCAGCTACTTTTGTGGTACTTCTGCCTGTTTGCTTCCACCTCCATTTCCACTTCTACTTCTGCTTCCATTTCTCCATCTAGCACGCTGGTCGTAGCTCTTCCAGGCTCAATTTCCTGTGCTTCGCCTGCTGGATATTGCTGCTTCAACTCAGCATTGATTATATACACCTGCCCCTATCTACCTGCTTGTTCAAGCAGTTCGCCGGAAGATCATCGACAATTATAGCTCCATCCGCCAACTTAACTATTGAAGCCGCTGCCATGTCGGATCCCGGCAATTCCTCTCATATCCCTATACCTCCGTCACTACAATCGCCCACTGCTATTCCTCCACGAACAAGCTCCAATGGCGCCGTCAATGGCTTCCCGGGGATCGCTCGCCCTGCACCAACTGGCCTGGGTTCCATTTCAGAAAGTGAATGGATGTCTTCGTCCAAGCGCAAACAGCTGAGTACCACCAGCAAGCATGGCCGAAACACGTCGAGCATTGACTGGACCAAAGCCAAGGAAGGGCTCTGGTCGGCTGAGAAGGAAAGTATTATCATGGGACCCTACGACTACATCTCGAAGCAGCCGGGGAAGGATATCCGCAAGCAAATGATTGCAGCTTTCAACGTGTGGCTGAAGGTGCCCGAGTCAAGTTTGGCTATTATTACTCGAGTGGTAGCCATGCTGCACAATGCTTCTTTACTGTGAGTGGGAACTTGTTCTGGTTTAATGCGTCAAGTGCACCGGCATTGACTGAACATTTCAAAGTATCGACGACGTTGAAGATAATTCCGTCTTGCGCCGAGGTATTCCGGTTGCTCACAATATCTTCGGTACGGCCCAGACCATTAATTCCGCCAACTATGTTTATTTTCTGGCGCTGCAAGAAGTGCGCAAACTCAATAGTCCCGCAGCTATGGAGATTTACACCGAAGAACTTCTGAATCTGCACAAGGGCCAGGGTATGGACCTTTTCTGGCGAGATACCTTGACGTGTCCTACTGAAGAAGAATATCTGGAAATGGTCGATAACAAGACGGGGGGATTGTTTCGACTGGCCGTCAAGCTAATGCAAGCAGAGAGTGACACTGGAAAGTAAGTTGATTCGAGCATTGGCCTTTAATCTGTGATGTCAAACTTCTAACGAAACTGTTACACACAGAGACTGTGTACCTCTTGTAAATGTACTCGGTCTGATTTTCCAGATTTGCGACGACTACTTGAATCTGTCAGACAAGACATATAGCAAAAACAAAGGTCTCTGCGAAGATTTGACAGAGGGCAAATTTTCCTTTCCCATTATTCACAGCATTCGCGCCGACCCGTCAAACGTCCAATTGATCAATATCCTGAAACAAAAACCTCGAGACGACGAAGTGAAGCTTTACGCAGTTCAATATATGGAGAGCACGGGAAGTTTTACGTACACGAAAAAAATTGTTGCACAGTTGCGAGATCAAGCCGCAAAACTAATTGACGAAATGGACGGGGTAACGGGCCAGAATGAGCCGAGTAACGAGCCGCGAGACGGGCGATTCGCCCGGGAGATCTTAGATAAGATCGTGGAGCTGACGTTGAAGGACAAAGAACGTGACTAATCTGAGTAATATCGCTTCTAGGTTGCTTGTTAATACTTCGATCTTTGGGTTTTGAGATGTGGACGAATGGTTGGACATTTTTTTGATCTTTACTCCTCTGTATATAGTGAATCTGTCAGGGCTATCGTGTTATTATACCCTGTAGCTTTTCCTTGTGTGAAGCTTCTTTGCGCACTGTCAATATCAAGGCCGAGACATAAATTTTTTCGCGATCTTTTGAGACATTGAGAGTTCAAAGGGTTATTACATTCAAAATACCAACGAAAAAACTTCCAAAATAGAATGTAACCAGCCAAAAGCGCCCTAGCGGGTATTACACCAAACGTAAATTTACATAACGACACAGCAATCTCCCAGCTTCCGTAATACCCTAGGCAAGACCTTTTCGACAATAGCCTCCAGATCGCTCTGTTGCCCGCCTTGCTGCTGTTGGTGCTGTTGTCCTTGCTGAGGGTATTGTTGCTGGTACTGCGAGCCTTGCTGACCAGGATAACCGCCTCCACTGCCACCATAATGGGGCTGTTGCTGCTGTGGGTGGTGAGCTTGATACGGCGGCATTTCAGCCGGACCTCCCGTCAAATTGACGCAGATTCTGCCAGCGTTATCTTCTGTGGTGTACTGAAGCCCCAATTCGCGACACACTTGTTCAACGCGTGGTTTAATCTTCTGGATGTGGTTCGCGGAGTGATTTCCTTTTCCGACGATGCTGTCAACGTTCACCGATTCAGTTAGATTCAATTCTCGGCAGGGATTATTTTCTTTGTTTCAAAACGGACGATCAAACATACACATGCAAATGGGTCTGTCCGTGTTGACGCGCATACTTGATGCGCTCTTCGAGGATATCTTCGGCCTCCTCGACAAACTGTCCATGGAGATCGATAGTATCCTCCGCCACTCTGCCGGCGGCATTGTTTTCTCGAAATATAAATTCTGAAGCCTGCTTGTTGTATTGCTCCATCTTGCGACCGTGCTCTTTGCCTTCTTCCGAGAGCTGTTTAGCGCGTGCGCCATCACCATTTTCGTATGCTTGCTTCGACTATTAATTTTTGAAATGTTAGACAAGTTCCAAACCCATTATCAGCTCCATTCCATCTCCATTCGCAAGTCGAGCGCGGCCGTAACTTGCTTTGGGACAAAACACAACTCACCCTTTCAAAGCAATTGTTGCGCTTGTTGGCTTCTTCGCGAGCAAGACCTCGTAATCGATCGTATTCTTCCTCTGCTTGTCCAGATTGTTCGTGATTAAAGGCTGATTTTGATAGATTGATTAGCTAACAGGTAGACCCTTGGAAAGGAGAGAAGAGCTTTGAAACATACCGCGACCGCCGATGTGATGCATTTCATAAGACATTTTGACTAAAATGCACGCGCGCGTGTAATATATACAAACAATTGTTTGTCCAATATAAAATCGTAAAATATAGTAGCAATATATGTCCAATCGCAAGATAAGTAGCTTGTACGACAAAATAATGTTGTCGCGATATCAAAAAGAGATCGGACTTCAGCCGATGGAGATGCAAGATCAATGACCCACTTTATTTCTCTTGACCAATTATATGCGATCACGAGGTGGCCCGTGCCGAGAGCATGGAAAAAGCCGAGATTAGCCTAGCGCGATCGATCGAAGGGTTCATCAATTGTCAACTTGACTCGCTCTAGTGACACTTCTACAGTTCTTCTGAGCGTATGAGGGGCAGTTCTAAAGTCTTCGTTATGAGTTACAGAAAAAATGACACATGCGGTGAGATCTCGCTTCTCCCGCTTATACGCGCCATAGTCTCGATGTCCATGTAGCCCTAGTAACAGTCTGGTTGGTGCATGGATTAGAATATTAGGTAAACAAGAGAGCATTGGATTCATTAACACATTATTGGTCATTATTGGTCATTATCCCCCGCATAGCCATTTCTCTTCGACGCAGCCTGTCCGGAGAAGATCTCCTCGAGGTGCTTCCACATCTGATAGCCGAAAGCGCTCAGCGGTATTCAAAGACACGCCTCTTCCACGTATGACCTCCGTCCTCGGCCCTTCGGCGGAACAGCTGTATGGATTCACTATATAATCGAACATTCAGCTGATCTGCATCACCTTCGCGGTGATCTCCATCTAATCTTTGATAAAAAAGTGGCGTTGTTGCATTGGTCCAATCAGGAAAGATCGTCGCAAATGGAGATGGAAATGTATGTTGGTGGTCCCGCAGACGGCTGAATGCCGGCTCTCTGTCAGTGTCTTCCTCCTGTTCGCCATAATAGGAATTGGATAGTCCTCCTGCCAAAGAGGATGAAGAAGCCGGCGAAGAGAGAGGTGAGGATGACGAGTACGTCGTCGAAACGATGCTTTGAACATGCGTTGCGCCTCTGGTCGTATCTTCATTTGCATCGGCTAAAACTACCTCTGGCTTTGCTGGTGAGACTTCTGTGGGGGACTCCCATAACATAGCTGTAAAGTCTCGGACCGCTACAGCGGCATTGCTGACACCAGGATCGGTGTCGTTATGCATACCATGCAGACTTGCCAGGTCAGGCGTCCTGGTGGCGTTCACAATGGAATCCGATTGGAGCAATTGCTCATTTTGCATTGAATTTTCTACCTCACTACTTCCTGCAGCCACATGATGGGGATTCGCTGTTATCGCCGTCGTCGTCGTGATTTCCTCTCTCTCTTGGCCTCCGTCTGCATGATCGTGGTGCTCGTGCTCCTGCGACTGCCCTCTCGCTAGCGATGCAAGCGACCCACTAGTTGGTAGATTGAGGGACCGCTGCGCTGCAACTGTAGAAAGTGGTCGTAATATGTTGCAAGCCGAGTCTGTCGAAAAGAAGGAGGGTGATCTAATTTGTGAATGTGGCGGTATTGGCGCCGGCACTTCGTGTTTTCTGGCTGTTTCAATCTCATTGTTTTGTTCCTCCAGGCTATCCGATGACTGCTCATGATTCATCGTGTCTGCCTCTGCCTCTGCTTCTGCTCCTGCTTGTGTCTCCGCCTCTGCCAAACCAGATCTATTTCTTGTTGGTTTCATTTGGTCTCCTGTGCCAATGACCTTTTAAACGATCACTCGGTTCATGCAGATATTACGCACATTCTGTGGGCGATCACCTGCCTGCAGCGTAGTCTTGCCAAGGGACAGGCTGGAAGTCCCGGATTTCGTGATCGTAAGGTCGTAGTCCACCCCTGGCCCTACAAACTGGCAGCAAATTTCCGCTTCAGCAGAATAAGGTCCCCTCCAGGTTTAGTCCTCGCGAGTCGTAAATGGCTATATATTCTTGCGTTGTTCAAGGGCCAAACAAGTCGATTCGAAGCAGTTCAAAGCCGGGACATAATGTAATTGAAGAAGTAGGAAGAAATCTTCCTCAAAAATAGCTAACCAGAAATCCGGGTCTTCTTATATGGTCGAAGCCTTCCTTATAATGTCTACACAACTCTCCGAACCAGGCTGCCGGGAATGACGCCAAAGCCAATAGCCTTTTCTAAAAGTTTAAAAAAAAAAAAAAAACAAATGTAGAGCATCCCCTTTCTTACGGAGAAACTCTCTCCTCCACTATCAGCTGGAATGACTGGGGGCAACGAAAGGGAAATAGGAAATAATCGTAATACGTACAAAGAACCAGAGACACGGGGCGTAGAGGGAAGAGGGGGGGGCGTGCTGTGTGGCCCTATATTTCAGCTACAACCTTCAACGCCACAGCCACATATTTGACCGGATACAGGGAGCGAGTCCTGAACTAGAGGCAATCATGAGACAGGATTTATTGGGAAGAGATCATTGACATTCGCACCAAGGTAAGTATGGTGCCAAGAAAGCGGGTATTCATTTCATACTTTTCCGGCATGCATCTTCCAATCTAGTTCCTATTTTTGGGCTGTCTGGAGATCTGATCAATATGAGATCGAGGCAACGCCGCAAGCGTGGGTGACGGACCCCCTTAGATTTGTTGACCAATAACATAATCAAACACGGCATGTTCCTAATTAGTTTGAGAAAATAGACAGTTTTAGAATTTGAGGGGGCGAAGAGAGAGACAAAGGATCAGAACATCCGAAATTGGAGGTACGTCAAGGGCCAAAGAGGCGGAATTAAAGTCTAGCCATAGTCTAATATCGATCTGGTAAGCCGGGGCGAACAGCTAGAACGACTGATTGCCAGCTAGAACAGAGTGGACTTTCGGATTTTATTTGCCTAATAATGCTTAGTATCCATGCATTCTCTGTGCCGGCACTGTAAGTAGACGCATATAGTCACGCTATTGCTTAATAGCGTCTCGTGAATATCGCCAACTACTCCCTCCCTAAGTAGCAAGGAGCAGCTTCTCAAACCTCTTAGTTACTGCAAAAGTCCCGGAACTCGGTTTGAACTGCACCATCGCAGACCGAAACCCTAATGACCTATCAGCTACGCCAAACTCCATCGTCTTAGTAAGTATACATGTTACAGCCTGCCCAGGTACATGCGGCAGAAAAATCCGGGGCGAAATATAGAGACCAAGGATATCCCAAAGCGGCAAATGACAAGCAATCAGTCTAGCCTAACCCCATTATCGGATGTTTCAGCTCAGCCATCACCGTTCGCTGCCAATGCCTGTTCAGCATCGACTCTTGGTCGTCATGCCAGGGATCTAGAAACTTGGAACTTGCTTCTTTTTGTGTTTAAGCTTTTGCTTGCTGGGGCCATCGGGCGATGGACATCTGCAAGACTTTTGTTTTTTTTTTTTTTTTTTCCGCGCTTTCAACTATTGCCCTCGTTCTATCGACGGAAATGTGTGTCTTGGGTCTCCATCAATGTCTCGTATGGCAACATCCGTAGAGCTCAACAAGCAAGGTTGTCAGGGCCCATCATCAACTCGTCCAGACGACACAGGCTCGATTGGCCAGGAGACGGCACTAAGGCAAGCTGACTAGAGACGGCCAATCACGGCATCTGGCAGCTGCTAGGGCTGGAAACTTTTCAGCTGCGCCACTCCATGATGTTCCGTGATCATGGATGAGTTTCGGAGTCTAAGGATCATGATGGCAATAATAACATGCTGGCTTGTATCCACCGCAATTTCCTTCCAGGTAGTCAAATACAGCCAAGGGTACAAAGTAGAGAATCACGAGCTCTAAAAGTCCTTGTCGGCAAAAAGGGTTAATGCCCTGTGGCGGGTGCATCGTACACGCGCCACTTTGCCTTGTGATACTGTGGCGCAGTCGCCACTTCCTCTACGCAATATCGCCTTTCTTCTGTTTCACTCTACACTCCTTTTTTTATAGAAAATAATTTGCCTTTGCGATGGCACGTTTTGTCAAGTCGCCTTCTAGGCAGCTCTTTAAATTTTCGCCTGGGAATTTTCTCTGTGCCATGCTCAAGCTGAAACTGCCATCTTACTACGAATGTGGAGCTCTCTCAACTGGCCGAATGGGAAATCCCATTTTCGACAGAGAAAAAAGGGATCATCGGAATGAATGGTCCAATCTGCTACCTTTCAGTCTTCAGTTTTCATCGTTCATAGATTCTTGTGTGCATGTGTCGAAATTACCTATTTAGGAATAGTCTTCTTTCTATCACGTGATGCTATTTGCGGAGAAATGGCCAAGCTATCAAATTACGTTGTAGCTTGTATTCTTGTATACATCACTTCTTTATCGATCTACACAAGACACCCGGCAATATCCATTCTCAGGATTCGTAAATGATATTAGGAAATCTGTGTCGCCAACGAAAAGAAACAAAATAACGTCTAAGACGACGGACGACGACCACGGCGCCAGACGTCATGGCTCGGACCATGATACAACCGCAATCAACACACATCAATCAACATTCTCCATCGTCGCCCGAGCGAGACACCTACACACTCGACCTGGTCAATTTGAACAATCTCCTCACACGTCTAGAGCATAATATATACTTGTCATCTTCAACAGAAGGGGTAGAAGTCCGACGACAGCCGCAATCGCATTTACAGTGCTTACGAGTCGGTGCCGTACGTCTTTCTTTTTCTTCTGACTGAAGTCTCTATTGTCTGATTGCGAGATCACTACGACTAATGCAGCGTGTCTCATTAGAATATAGATCATGCGCAAAGCCTGATTAAGAAGATCGAACGCTCGTTACCAGCAGTGAAAGCGCCTGCGGTGCGACACGAGCGAACGACAGATCTCGGGAAGAAAAGGGCTCGATACGAGAAGATCAAGGAGCGGTTTGAAGCGATTAGAGAAGAAGTTGAGAGGGAAAGCGATGGTCGTGAAGATCAAGATGAAAGGAACGGCGATGCTGAAGGGATAGGTCGGAGTGTTGAAAACGGTGATATTGAGCAAGACGATGATGATATATGGCAGGGATTAGCGCCGGTGGAGGACAGACAAAATGCAACAATCTCACATGACGTTGCTTTACATGAGGACATAAGCAGGGAGGAAGATCAACCAGAAGTCTCGTCAAGCATACGACAGCGACGTGGCGACCGAGTTACTACATCGGCAACGCAAGCTACAGCAACTGGCACATCACACCCTCCATCAGCAACTGCGACTACTGGCACTACCACTACTAAACCCAACACTTCACTTACCCACCCCGCCAAATCAAGCGACAACACAGAAGACCCCCTCGTCGCCGACCGCAGCGAGCAGGAATCCCTCACAACCAGCCTTCTGACTCTAGCTAGCCAACTCAAAGCGTCCTCCGAAACCTTTCAAGCCTCGCTCGAGAGCGAAAAGGGAATCCTCAATCGAGCTGTCGAGGGCTTGGATCGGAATATCACCGGCATGGAAGCCGCAGGCAAGAGAATGGGCGTACTTAGACGAATGACAGAGGGGAGAGGTTGGTGGGGACGAATGATCATGTACGCTTGGATATTTGCTCTGTGGATAGTCGCTTTGGCAATTGTCTATATCGGGCCGAAGTTGAGGTTCTGATCTGGCTGCTTGCTAGTTTTTACCAAGCTGAGATGTTCCACAGCACTCTCAATTATTTAGACAATGAAGTCAGTAGCAATTGTTCCTGTTTGGACTTTCCTGAGGATACCTGACCTAAACCTAATACTGAGAGCTGACGTATTTTTGGCATTCATAAAAGAAGTAGAAGAATGAATTGGAAAGAAATCGTATTTAAGACGAGAAGCTAAAGAAATTGACGTGCACGTCCGTGGATCGCAAGGTATACATAAATCAACCAGCTTTCGACTGCCTGCCACCAAACCATTCAAAAGTTATTGCGTAAAAGTTTGAAACACAAAGAAGTTGGTCGGTTGATGATACATCGAGAATTGATCGCAGGAAAAAAAGAGAAAAGAAAAATCGAGACACAAAATGGATAAATGCCTGGAATACGTCTCAACGCCAAATTTTGGATCACGCGATTAAAAGTGGAATAACATGAAAACTGATATCGACGGAAAAGGTCAAGGAAAATGGGAAAAGGAAAAAGAAAAAAAAGGGGATATAAAATATGCAAAAAGAATGGAAGAATGGAAATCTCATAGAAAACTTCTAAAACATGTGACATCGATGGCCATCATTTTCAACCACTCATTCATTATATCAAACCACACAGACGGAGATTCTCTTGGATGATAATATCTAGATACAATGTTAGTCAGAGTTTCTCTTTACAGACAAGCAGCGAAATTCAAACATACCATTGACGGCAGCCATGACGAAACGAATTTGGTTCGTGTCCGTGGCGCATGTGAAATGTGTGTAGATTTGCTTCTGTTCGGCTTGGTTCAACGAAACAAAGCGGTTGAGAATATAATCACAAGCGGCAGCGTAGTCGGCACCGCCCTCGTAGTCGGGGAAATAATTCTTCATGGGGCTGACGGGCAGCTTCTCCTTGAATCGATCGATCTTGTTCAAGAAGAGAATGATGGAGGTCTTGATGAACCAGCGGGAATTGCAGATAGAGTCAAACAAGGTTAAGGCTTCTTGCATACGGTTGACGGTCTCGTCTTCGAATAGAAGTTGATCGTACTCGGAGATGGCCACTAGGAACAGAATAGTGGTGACGTTCTCAAAGCAATGAATCCACTTCTTACGCTCGGAACGCTGACCGCCGACGTCGAACATACGGTAGGTGAGGTCGCCAATAATGAAGGTGGTCTCAGTAATACCAGTGGTCTTTACACGAGAGCGTAGGACGTCTTGGTCGCTGGGTAGATAGTCAGGCTGTGCAATGCGTTCGATAGAATCGAAGTAACTGTATAATCAGGTTAGATGGATGAAACGGTTGAGGGCTAGGGAGATTCAAAAACGTACTATTTAGCAGAGTCGTTGAGCTGGTATTCACGAGAACGACGGAAACATTCCTGCACACCGGCATCGCGCCAAAGAGCCTGAATGGCACTGCCGACCTCGGGAGGAAGGCTGTCTCCCTCAATCTGAGAAGGTTGCATAAAGATGGTCTGGACGTGATATTCGGCGCGCTGGTCCTCGAGGGGCAGCTCGAGGGACTCCATGGCTTCGAGAATGACGCGCATAGATTGGACAGTATTGCTGTAGATAATTTCTTTGAAGGACTCCCGTTCATCTCGCGAGTAGCCACCCTCGTTGATCAATTTCATTTGCTTCAAGATCGTAGACTTTCCGGATTCACCAGCACCTGTCCGTTCAATTAGTCTAGCCGTTCGTCTAAGGATGTCTCTTTCTCGAGGTATGTGCCTTACCCAGAAGCAACATCTTGATCTCGTTGCGCTGCATCATTCTGTCGCGCTTGAGCTGATTCTCAATCTCTTCATTGCGGGCCTTCCCCTCCTTATCCTCGGTACTCATTCCACAACCCATCGTGAATGCGGTTCGTCGAGTTCGTTAAAAATAAGTTTCTGGGTATTTCGAGAATTGAAGGCGCACGAGATGAGGATTGTCGACGGCTGACTGTAGAAAGTTAGATGAGCAGATCCCAATCGAGGGGTATTTCCACGGAGAAGTGTATTTGTAATAGTCAGGCCAGGACGCGAGAGTCAAATAGCACCCAAACAACAGCAGAAGGGAGACAAATAGACAAGGCGGTATTGATAAAAGGTGATCCCCAGGATAGCAAACACAGCAGCAACGAGGAAATGGAGTAGCAAACGACCAACAGCCAGCAAACATAAGGCAATCCCTCTAATTACTCACAATGCACAAGATTGAACCCTCAATAAGTTTAATTGAAGAATCAATGTCCTCGAAAAAAGAAACAGTGCGATCAATTAACAATAGCAGCGACGATTGAATGAAGTGGTGTCACTGGCGAGATTTCCGCAATAAAGCAGGAACCGAGAAGAGCGCGGCTGAACGCTAGGGTCTCTGACAGCGAACAGAGCAGACGAAAGGCAGCAAGCGATAGATGCGATGGAGGAACGAAGCGAATAAGCACGACCGCACGACCTCGAGACCTCGACAGTCAGGGATGCTGAAAGATCGATATGGATGATGGCGAGGGTGATCGAGTGAGTGAGTGAGTGAGTGAATGGAGAGAGAGAAGAAAGAGAGAGGGAGAGAAAGAGGAGAGATTATTTCGCTTGATCCCTAGTCTGGTAGTTAGTTAGTTGGTACCAGGTAAATTAAGCAGTAACTTAACATTAACTACTGTAAGTACACAGACTGAGGCAGCAAGCAGTGCTACAGAGCGGGAACGGACTGCGGCAGGAAGCAGGGAGGAAAAGGAGAAAGAGAGAAAAGACTGTGCAGTACGGTAACAGACGGTATTATCAGGGTGTAATGTAAGGTATTTACAGCCCCCAGACCCAGTAGCGTACGGAGGTAGTCCTGTTTGAGGAACTTTGTATGATCTACAATTGGTTAATTCCACGACCAAGCGGAGACGGGACACACCCTCGCATTTACAATTGGATACTTAGATATACGGGCGTGCTAGGATGGAGTAACGATGTTCTTGTATGACTTTTGTATTTTTATGTATTTTACATCTTGCATCGTGCATCTGCCATCTCGTCGGCGTGGGAGCCCCGTCGGGAGGACAAGGAGACGACCGATCTGTGCTTTTGACCCTCTCTCGAGTGACCCCAAGATTCATCTCCATCTCCATCTCCATTTCCCATCTTACACTACATAATGCCAGCCTTGTCGGTCTAGGTATTTCCAGAGTACTCGAGATACTCCTGGCAGACTACAGACTACCAGATTGCAAGACTCTTAAGGCGAAGAGCACTCGATTCATAACCTGGAATCTATCATTTCAAGGTGAAACAATTAGATCGACGAGAATTGCTACGTCCAACATCCGCTCAGAAAGACCCTACATATCCGTACATTGTCCAGATTGAGAAGTGTGAAACTGCGGGCCGCTTTGCAAAGACTGGACCAGGGCATCTCTCCCCCGTCGACCAATCGAAATTGCCAAGGAGGATCCAGAATAGGAGTACCACCAGGTACCGGCCAGTTTGCCGAGCCTACGTCTACATAGTAAGTTTGGAATCAATCGAAGCAGTCAGTTAGTACTAGGACAACATGGACGAGAGCAACGTCTTGAGGAGAGTATGAATTGGTAGAAATAGGAAATAAAAAATACACTGAAGAGTGAATACTCATAGTATGTAAATTCATTTTCCGGATTATGTAAGTCGGTCAATACGCAGACAGAGTACACAATAATGTTCGTATGAATGGATACCAGGTATTGATGAGATTGTCACGACTCACGAACGATGTACAGAAGGTAGATCGTTCCAAGAATATTCCATGAGATTGACAGTCTGCTATTGGTGCAGCCTGCAATTCGTCGTTACCAAATTATAATGAATTATTAATTAGTTAATTACTCCGAGGGATACTACTAGGCTCGAGATCAATTCCATTGACTACATAGTATTTAGGTATCCGTATCCGGATATACCTGCATTGCATTGCGTGAACAACAACTATGAACTGCAGGGATTTGCAGCCATCAGCCGTATAGATCTTCATTAATTACTTACTCCCACCTGCTAAGACCACATCGAATGCTCATCAATCCGCGATATATAATACATGATACATAGATACACGATACGTGGGATGGTACTTAATAATATTCAATAGTCTCTTTTCTAGCCCTTTCCGACACCCCACTGTCAAGAACTTAAGAGGGCAGAGCTCAGCGCGTCAGGGGTTCCGGCCCCATTTTAAATACCTTTTTTTGCGGTACCATTCCTGCATAATCAAGCGATATCTTCACCAATCGCCGTACGTTCGTCGCTCTGTGGATCCGGCTGAATTTTTGACGGGCAAAAGCCTCCTTAGCGCTCCTACGCCGCACCATTGGTTGACTGTCAGGGGTGTACCGACGGAGGAGTCGATATTAATGTTAATTCCTTTTTTTTGGTCTTTTTTCGACCGGTACTCGTTCATTTTGTACTCCATACAGAGTAGAAATAATGGTTAAGTGGAGAGTTGGACTAGAAAATAATTCTCTCCAGATCCAACTGGCTGGTGTATGGCGCCATACGTCTTATGGGCCGAGTAGGTATGGTATTATTTACAAATGTGGAATGGTCGAGGAAGCAGGCTAGAAGGTTTGAGAAAGTGTATCATCTTTGTATCCGATGCATTTCAGAACCAGTCAATTTCCAAGGTTAGGTCCAACTTATTTCATGCTGTTATGACTTGCGACTAAGTGATTCATTGCCCACATGGGACAGCCGAAGAAGCCGAAACGGAATAAAGAAGGATGAATGGAGAAGAAAGGAGAAAAAGAAAGGCAAAGGGAAGCGAGTCCGCCTCTTTGTCTTCCATGCTAGATGCCTAGACATTACGAGTCAGCAGTTCCAAATTGCCTAGGTATATTTAAATAGTTCAATTGAGTGAGAGTGTTGAATCGTGAATTGAGTGTTCCAGGGTTGAATACGAACAAGATTGTCGGTTGATATATGCTACCTATCTGCCAACACATCTAAATCTCATCAAATGTTTATAACAGTGAGAGGAGTAAAGAGAACGGACGACGGCTAGGTAGTTAGTTACCTAGGTAGATAGCCTTGGAGTAAACCCAGAGCTGATACCTATGTACGACCAGGCCTACCTAGGTAGCTTGGAAATCTTGGAACCTCAGATATTACACTTTATTTCTACTTGTAAATCAATTCTAGACTCCATATTTAACACCGCGATGACGCCATCAACGGTACTCTTGCAGATTTCCATGCTCAAATCAAATACAAAAAGACTTCAGACCCGTATCCACAAGTAGCACAATTCATCTACGCCTCCTCAGAGCTAGATAAAGACGTCAAAGCGGCCCGCAATTCATCGACAATCATCTCCTCGAGACGATTCTCCGCGCCCGACGCAGCTGCACGCAGAGGCCGTTGCCGCATCCATCCCGCTTCCTTCTCGCTCGTAGCCACGATTCGAGCCCGCAAACTCGCTCGACGATTGAGTAAATCTTCAATATCCTCTTTTACCTGAGCCTTATCCCACTTTAAGTCCTGGATCGTCTGGCTGTCGAGGCCTGCACTGGGTCCCGCGGCCTGGTACCGGTCAAGAATAAAGGATATCAGGCCCAACGCGTTTGCTTCCGTTGCCATCGACAGACTGATTTGGTTCTCAGGATGAATCGACGCGGTACCCGCATGCAGACTGGCGAATGACTCGCTGGCACGCGCGAGACGGTTCTCAAACTGATTGAGAAACGCAGATACTTCCGATGCAGCGCGACTGACGCTCACCAACAGGTTGAGGCACAGCGGCAGCATGCCTTCAATCCATATGGCGTACAAACGAGGAACCGAATCAAACGGGCCAAAGGCCTTGGACTGGGCGAGAATCCGTGTTAATCGGCTGGTTCCGAGTTTCATGAGCACGGCCTCAACGGCAAGGTATTCTGCTAACGAAGGTATGGCGGCCAGTTGAACCAAGAAGATCAGACTTAACTCGCCGTACACTGGGTCTCCATCCACAGCTAATTGATCCGCCCACGAAAACAGAGTGGTGGCATATCTCGCCGTGTCGTTGTCTTCAATGTGGAACACAATATGCTCGTACAGTCGTTCTGCATCTTGCACTTTGAGCGCCGTCTGCAATATCGCAGTAATGATCGCAAAGTCCTTGGGTGAACAACGTTCCGGTTCATCGTGCAGATACGTTGTCAACGACCGGAATCCTTGGGCGACGACAACCTTGATTATCTCTAGCACAATGGCCAGGTCTGGAGACAGGTCAGGTCGTGCTTGACTGTTGTCTGCGGATGCCACACTTCCTGATCGTGGTTTAGCAACGTGAAATTGGAGCGAAAGGAAGAGAACGCTGAGAAGACCACGATAGTAATCCGCGTGATCATGAATCAGCGCGTTCTCGTACGTGGTACCGGAAGCACGCATCGCATCCCACACCACGGAAAGTAAACTCGTCATCTCGGGACCTTCAGCGTTGCACTCGATCAATCTCTGGAGCATCGACAGGGCAAAATCGACTCTAGACTCTTGCAGTTTGGCAAAGATGGGTTCTTCGGGAATCGCTCGCGTGTTGGCTACAAGACAGTTTCGCACCACGAGAGCCATAGACTTTTGAATTTCTGGATCAGGACTGAAGTCGCTCGCGTGCTCAATCGCGAAAAATTTCCAACTATTGAAAAGATTCTGTAAAAAAAAAAGGAAATCAGGTCAGCCATTCATGCTTGTCACTGCTATCTTGATAGTATGAACTTACTACTTGAGCCTCGACTAGAGACAAGTTGAGATTTGCCCTCTCTAATTCCGCTGCAAATCCCTGATCCTTTCTACCGTTCCAGGAAAAATCGTAAGAGAGAAGTTTCTCTGCCAAGTCTAGATCATAATAGTAGCCAACGCCCAAAGGCCTCTTTTGTAGACCCGTCCGCTTCAGTTGCCGAAGATGGCATCCTGCGTATTTCATTTCAAAATTCCTCTTCAAATTGGCATGAAGTGACGCGTTGTATCCCGATACGTCTACCGCATTACTGGCACACCAGATAACCAACGGCACAAGCGTCTTGACGAATGTTTTGTCGCGAGCTTCCTTCGCGGAATGTAAATAGATAGCACACAGACTGGCCGTGATGGCGGCAATCTGTACCAAGTGGATCTGTTTCGTGACGGGTTGGGATTCCACTTTCAGTTGAGAAACGTAGTTGATAATGGAGCTGAAGAAGCTTGAATGGCTCCCCAATTGAGGAGTCGCCCAAGGCCAATGCTCTTGCGAGCATGAAACGAATTCAAGTAAGGACAAAGAAACTCTAGGATCTAGATGATCGATATTTGCCAGTAAATCGAGTGCAGTCTTCAAAAATGGCGTATTGCGCATGCTGGGCGCTTTCGAACTGGAAGTCTTGAGCTTCAAGGAGTCACGTGGAGAACTTCCTGTGAGTAAATAGATCGCCACCCATTGCTGACGTTTCCCCACGAAGGCAGATAGCAATCGCCATACAGATTCCAATAAGTTCACATCAGGAAGAGGTCTGTCGAATTGCGCGAGCACATCGAGAAAAAGGCAGGTTGATTCCGGGCCCAAATGACCCAGGAAGGAGGCAGGCTCGTTTTCAGGATCTGAAGCAGCTTTTGTGATCAAAAGCTCCAGTAAGTTGACAACAGGGAGCCGGAGGCGGTCGTGAGAACTGTAGAGTTTTACCAAAATGGGAGAGGCTTTGAAAAGCTGGTCTTCGAGAAGACTTCCGCCGATTTCGCTCAACTGTCCTGCCTGAACCAGCTTGATGGCCAGTTCAAGCGTGCTCACCAGCTGCCGTTCACAAGAACGTAGGCGGCGCAGATGCAAAGTGTAGGTTGGAATCTGCAGGCCGCCCAGGATGATGCGTAATACAGGGTTCAGGGGCAATTCTAGTTGTGTCTGGGGCCGTAGCACGCTCAGAATATAGTCGGCCGATTCTTGAAAAATAGCCGTGATCTTGGTACTCAGGTTGTCCGTCTCATCAATCCCATATGTAAAATGGATGATTCTCTGAAAGCTTTTTGCCAACGTTGCTTCTACCTCAAGCTTGTGCTCCATCTGGTTGAAGCGCCAGTTACCACAACTGTTGTATACATCTACCATCGAACGCACAAAATTGGACAAAACCTTGCTTATGACATGAGAAGGAACGCCAGCACTCCGGTCAAAAGCATCTGTCGACTTGGCACCCGTGCGTGTGGTGATTTTTCGAACTGCCGCATTGGACACTGCATCCTCAATGGCTGCCTCAAAAATATCAATGCAGCTGAGCAAAAATGGATAATTGCCCGACGTCACCTCACTTGCCGAGATGATTGCTGAAAGGCGGCTGCCTTTGCCACTGGGACCCAGCAAGCTGCTTCTCGACAAAAATGGCCATGTACGACTTGGCATGAAAGTGACAAGAACGTTGAGGAACCGCATGCATGCAACTGTAAGCTCGAGTGATTCATACGGGCCGGACTGCGTTCCGCTGCCTTCAAGACTTCGCTCTAATATTTTTAGAACGACAGATACAATATCACTGCGTTCATTCAAGCCTTCACTGGCTACCTCAAGTATCTTCTTCGGCCCGTGCTCTTCGTCACCGACCGGACAAGAGGCCATAAGATCTGTAAGCAACCCGACAATCTCGACAATAGTTTCGTCATCTGAATTGCCGATGTGAACACCGCCAGATGCCCACTCTTCCAACCAACAACCAAGGAAAGTGAGACCAGAGTAGTTGTGATACCACATTATAACTGCAGGTTTGGACTCAGAAACCACCTGCCCTGTGGTCGTTGGTTGGAGCTGCAAAGTGCTTGCGACTACTAGGGCTGTCTCAGCATCCCAACGATCGTTAAGCTTTGTGGTTGTGGAGGCGACCATAGGCAATGGCTTAGTGAGGCTGACAAAATTCGCGTTTTCATCTTCGCGCACGGTTTCGTATCCGTGGAAATTAGTCGAAACAACTTGAGTAAAAGTATCCATGGCATCAAGCTCGGTCAGAATTCGATCAGGCCCAACGCCATTCAACTCATCTTTGGCAGCTAATGCTCGACATAGTTGTAGGAATGGGACTGATTCGTACGGGAAACGGGATTTTGCGATATGAAAGATCCGGCTCATGAGATCATCATCATGGAGAAAGACTAATCGAGGATCGCTGGGCTGGGTGATATGAGATTCCATGTCTGTACGGAGTGTCGTAGTAGGTGTTTTTAATATCGACAACGTTGCCGCCACCAACTCTGGGGTGTATTCCGTAACGTAGGCACTTGTCCGGACAATCCCCATGAGTGAGTTACGAATCCATAAATTCGTCACTCGATCGTCAATCGCAGAGAGCGAATCGACCATAGAAGCAATGTTACTGATGACTTCGAAAACCTGCCCCTTTTCAATAGCTCCAACAGTTAGTACGCCGACGTAGTCATCGCCGAAGGCTGGTACGCGGGCAATATCCAACAGGTCCTCGTAAAATGTCTGCTCCAGCGAACGGTTGACTGGAGCCTTTGGCTGATTAGACTGGAAAGAGTCGACTGCATTCTGGAATTGCTCCATTTCTCGAGATTCTTTGGCAGTCTGTGCAATCTCCCGCATTGCATAGAGCACGGCTCCCCAAGAAAAAGCCGCCGGGCTAGCGCTCAATGTCCCCATATCAACGGCATTCAGCAATACCTCGTTTATCTCAGTAACGTGCGCACGAGACAGGAAGTATGGCTTGCCTTGGGACAGAGCTTCTTCTTGGGATAAAGTACCACTCTTCAGTACTAATGCCAATGATTCGGGAAGTTTCAGCAGACCAAGCGATACAACGGAAGCGAAGACCTGAAGAGACATTCTGACTGCCACGGCGTCTTCACATGGCTGATGAAGAAGAGATTAGAAAATGACACAGAGAACACACAAAAATAGAGTTTTCCGGGACTCACTGGATTTACGGGTTCTAAGAAGCTATATTCTGCCATGAGCCGCAGCCAGGCTAATACGGCCTCCCCGCTCATCATTAGTTGACTCGATTGAGCAACCAAATAAATCATTTGCATTGTGTGGATGATTTCGTCCACGGTCAAGGTCCGCCAGGCATTCTCTGTATCCGTATTGCTCTCCGAAGCTGATAGCCATCCACCATCTGATTGAAATTCGCCGAGTCTTTTTTCAACAGCTTTGATGGCATCGAGTAGAAAACGGGAGTTTTCGCTTTCCTCTAGTTTTTGTTTGAAGAGTTGTTCCCCTAGGTGGGCGAGACCATTATCTTTTGTGGGTTGAGGTGTAGCATGATTGAACGGCATGTTGTTGGCATCGGCGGGGATTTTGCCGTTCACGAATGCGCACAATAGCTTTCTTGATGTCTTTAGAATATGAACTTTTTCGGCTAGGTAAATATTTTGTATTCGGATTCGCCTCGCTTTTTCTGAAAAGAACTCTGATTCCGATGTGCTATGAGCCTTTTTCAAGACTTCTTTCAGCTGAGGGCCCGCCAGAGACACACGAAAGCTGTCCACACTCGCCGCATCTTGTAGACTCGTTGCTTCCTCTTCCGAGAATCTCCCCAGCAGACGAGAATTTGGCCGAGATTGCCATTCTTGAACTGTAATGCGAAGTGCTGAGATCTCGTCGATACCTGCCTTTTGACTCAACCATAGAGCATCAGACTTGATCTCATCTATCTTGTACGCTGCTTGTGGTGAATTGTCGACATGTATAGCAGCAGTTTTGGAATCGAATTCGGATTTGGATTTCGCGGACGGGCGTTCGAACGGCGTGAAGCAATTTGAGAGTAGACGAATACTTTCGGGTTGCGACAGAAATGACTTTATGTGGTCAAGCTCGTCGCTACTGCTCTCGGATGACGACGACAGAACGAGGAAAACGCGTTGCCATGACCTTCAAACATTAGTATTAGCCTGCCTTGCTTTATTTTACTTCACAAGACTGAATCACATACAACAGATATGCGTCCCCAGAGAAGCACTTATCCAGGGACGCGAAGTAGGCTTCCGGAGCCGGAGCCATTGCAAGAACAGCTGCTATATCATTCTTCACCCGACACCAGGTAGATTTGAAAGAGGAACTCAGGGAAAGATGAAGCTCGAAGCAATTGCGAATGAGCTGCGAAGCGTGTAGGTTTTTTGACTGATCAGCTCAAATATTCAGAGAAGCTAAGAAAGAGCAAGCTTCCTGCTGCGGGAACAAAATAATCAGACCGTGACTAAGCCTGACCAATCCGGTTTAGCGCGTTTTAGTGATCGACTTCCTTCTCCAAAAAATGTCTTAGAGTGATCGCAATAAGTAAAAATAATTTGGAGATGGTGAAAGGTGTTCTTTGCCTGATCACCACCGCAATAATTTAATTTCTCAGAGTGCTGCATCTATTCATACTACGACAGTTGCATCTACCGCTCGTTTCATATTCGACCTCTTCCTGTCGTTTCTCATACTGTCATTGCTTCAATTGGCACTGGTAGTTGAAACACTGCTGCTTGATTGTCTGTGCCCCGCAGAGTTCTACCGGGAATAATCGGTGAGTCACCTAGATTGAACTGACAATTTATCCAGTCAGCAATATCCGATTCTTCCGGGTCTTTTTCTTTTAGATGCATCGTAACTAACACGTCTCAACAGCAATCAATTGTATTTTCAACATCCTATAGCAAAAAATGGAAGGCGATCTTGTCGATTATTCGCCCCGCCACCCCGGCGAGGTAAAGAAACTCGATTCTGCCTCTAATGTGGTGCTCATCGATAACTACGATTCCTTTACTTGGAATGTCTATCAATATTTAGCTCTGGAAGGAGCTACTATCACCGTTTACCGCAATGATCAAATCACCCTCGACGAATTGATCCAGAAGAAGCCCACTCAGCTCGTGATTAGTCCCGGTCCAGGACACCCTCAAACTGACTCGGGCATTAGCAGAGATGCCATTAAATATTTTAGCGGCAAGATACCGGTGTTTGGGGTCTGTATGGGGCACCAATGCATCATATCTGTATTCGGCGGCGAGGTTGATGTGACCGGCGAGATCTTACATGGAAAGACTTCGGTCCTGACGCACGATTCCAAAGGAGTGTATACAGGCCTTCCTTCCTCGTTGAATGTTACCAGGTACCATTCGCTCGCTGGTACTCACCCTACTCTCCCTGCTTCGCTTGAAGTATCCTCGTGGGCGAACATCAATGGTGGCCGGCCTATCATCATGGGATGCAGGCACAAAGGTAATCTCTTTTGTATAGCCAGTCGTTAAACAGCATGCTGATCGTCAGTACAGAGTTCGCCACGGAAGGTGTACAATTCCACCCGGAAAGCATTTTAACGGAACATGGCAGGTCGATGTTCCGAAACTTTCTGAAATTGCGAGCGGGCACGTGGAAGGAGAATGAAGAGTTTCTGCCTGCAGTTTCTACTGGCGCTAAAACCGACAAGAAGACGTCAATTCTTGAGAAAATATATGCGCACCGCAAAGCATCCGTCGCAGCTCAGAAGCTGATTCCTTCGCAAACACCCGAAGATCTTCAAGCGTCCTACGACCTAGGTATTGCGCCGCCACAAATCAACTTCCCTGCTCGATTACGGAAGTCGCAATATGACTTGGCGCTTATGGCTGAGATCAAGCGAGCATCTCCATCCAAGGGTATTATCTCTGCATACGTCTGTGCGCCTGCTCAGGCCAGAAAATATGCTGCTGCCGGTGCCAGCGTCATATCGGTCTTGACAGAACCAGAATGGTTCAAAGGTAGTCTTGATGATCTTCGTGCCGTCAGGCAAAGTCTTGAGGGGCTCCCAAATCGCCCTGCTATTCTGCGCAAGGAATTCATCTTCGACGAATACCAGATTCTCGAAGCACGACTTGCTGGCGCGGATACAGTGTTACTGATTGTTAAAATGCTAGACGTCGAACTACTGACTAGGCTCTATAAATATTCCCAGAGTCTTGGCATGGAACCGGTAGTGGAAGTGAACACGGCCGAAGAAATGAAAATTGCTGTTGAGCTTGGCTCTCAAGTCATTGGAGTCAATAACCGTGATTTGAACAGCTTCAAGGTTGATCTAGGCACTACTAGTCGATTGATGGATCAAGTCCCTAAAACTACAATTGTCTGCGCGTTGAGCGGTATTTCAGGACCTGCGGATGTAACAGCATACAAGAAGGATGGCGTGAAGGCGATTCTGGTCGGAGAGGCATTGATGCGCGCCAAAGACCCGGAAAGCTTTGCTTCAGAATTACTCGGCGGGAATCCAACATTGAAACCAAGCAAAAGCTTACCACCTCTTGTCAAAATTTGTGGAACCAGAAGTCCAGAGGCTGCACGTGCAGCTATTGAGTCCGGAGCTGACCTCATAGGCATCATCCTTGTTGAAGGTCGTAAGAGAAAGGTATCTGATGAGGTTGCTTTACAGATTTCAGAAGTGATCAAGACGACATCTCGCGAGTCCGAGTCCGAGTCTCCCGTCGATTCGTCTCTTTATTTTGAAAACTCCACCAATTTGCTTCGTCATCCTTCTCGGGCTCTCCTCGTTGGTGTCTTTGCGGGTCAGCCTTTGTCATATATTTTGGAACAACAGCGTAAGCTGGGGCTTGATGTTGTCCAACTTCACGGTGACGAACCCATTGAATGGGCTCGATTGATACCCGTGCCGGTCATTCGAAAATTCAGTCCGGGCGAACCTAGCTTGTCACGCCAGGGCTATCATGCACTTCCTCTTCTGGACTCGGGGAGCGGTGGTTCTGGGGAATTATTGGACCTCTCTTCGGTGATTGAAACACTAGCTGGAAGTAATGATGTGAGAACTATTCTTGCTGGAGGTCTCAATCCCGACAATGTGAAAACTGTCATCAAGAGTTTAGGTGCATCAGCCTCGAAAGTTGTGGGGTTTGACGTGAGCAGCGGTGTCGAGACGGATGGTGTTCAGGATTTGGAGAAGATTCGAGCTTTTGTCAAAGCTGCAAAAAGTCATTAAAAATTTATCATGTATGATTCTCAGGCTTGATACCGACTTTTCGCACTTACGCGAACCTCACTTCACATCCATTTTTCTCAGGCCTCGCCATGCTCGGATTATTTGATCTTCAATTTCGACTCAACAAAAGCCAGACTGGTTGAGAATTCACCTGGTTCACTCCACTGCCAATTCTCAATTCTCGGATTTCGAATTTCGACTCTTTCGACTCAGTTATAAAAGTTCACGGCCGCCTTAAGATAGAGAGACCTGAATTCACTTCACTATTTGCCATTAGACATCAATATCTCATAAATTTTACTTCATCAACGATTTGTTCAGCTGGCTCTGGAGATCTCACTTTGTAGTCACTACTAGACTTTGTTCACCCCAACACCAACCTGAGATAACTCCTTGCTCTTCTTTTCAGATCCTTGAAGTTATTTCAACTACTTTTCAGTGTTCTACACCCACTTACATCATTCATTTCACCGACTCATACGTGACATTGATTCCATCTACAAGGCGTGCAATACGCAAGACTCCACTCACTTCGACTCGCGCAATCTGCCGATTCATCGACTAGCATGGCGAAATGTCTTAGAAACGTGAAGGCGGCCTTTGTAGGCTCGCACCACCACAGCGACAAAATACCACAATGGCTCAAGGCCCATGGTGGTAGTTACGCGCGGCAAATTGATGATTCTGTCACCCATCTCATCGCTACAGAGTCGGCTCTCGAGAGCGATGCAGGTATGGACCTCACATCTTCCCCATTCACACTTCCCCTTATTAGAGCATAGTACTGAATCAATCCACAGTTCAAGAAGCTCGTTCTCGCGGTATCAATATCGTCACGTACGACTGGCTTGAGGACTCACTACTGGCTAAACCACCCAAAGCCAAATGTGAGGCGCCTTATTTATGGGATCGAATCTTGAAAGAGCGCAACGGCAAGCACAAAGTGACGAAAAGGGGTTCTGAAATCAAGAAAAAGCCCAAATCTAGCCGCGGGATGATTTGCATTGGTAGGTTTCGTTCTTTATCTTTCAGCGCAACTGGAAACTCAAAACTATGGACGGCCCTGACAAGATTTATATTCGAAGAGAACCTGTTGGGAGACTTTTTGAAAGAAGCTCGACCGGTAGTGACCGAGATGGAAAAATGTTCGTCAACCATACCCACATCCGCTCTCTACGCGTACCTAGGTACGATTAGACTGTTTTCAATGCTGACTTTTGGTTAAATGAGCAGTGGGTTATCACATCTACGTTGACAAAACAACCGAAGTGAGCTACTCAGCCACTTTGGCCCGATATACACTTGTCAACAATCGTCGTCGCAAAGAGACTCTGCTTGTTAGAGTAAGTTTTCCCACTATACTCCTCGGTATCAAAGCTAATCCGAAGAATCAAGGTGTACGAAACGAACAAAGAACCACACACATACAGAACGTTTGTCCGGTACCGTCGCGTAGGAATAAGCGAAGACATAATTGCACCAAAGGGAAGTGACTTGGAAACGACGCTATCAGCCTTCAAAAATTTCTTCCGCGCAAAAACGGGAATAGACTGGAAAGATCGTTATGACGATACTATTTCAGCACCTAAATCTCAAACTGACGGAGATGGAAAGACTCATGGTGAGCCGGAAGGTGGTTGGTTCCACTTTGAACATCCGAAGGGGTTGATGAGCGCTTTAAGCAATGATGCAGAATTGGCGCTTGAACAAGAGGTAAATGGGCAGACGGAGGAGTGATTCTAAGATATCGCAGAAACACTTAATATTTCGAGGTCTGGGCTCCTTTAGTCGAATCTTCAAACACGCGAAAATCTTCTCTCACGACTCATGTACGTTACCTAGGTAGGTAGTTTAGGATAATCGGAAACTCTCATTTCACTAAAATTGTCTACCTAGGTACTGTCAGGTACCTAGGTACTCAGGTAGGTAGGTGTGAGTGGAAATACCTAGGTACAAAACACTTCAGAGGTGATACTTTGTTACTATATATGATATATTCTATTCATGGCTGCGGTCATGGCCCATGAAAACGATGAATGTGCTGCAAGAAATTACACTAGTCAAGCAAGTCTCCGATTTGAAAATGAAATCTCCTGGAAACATACAAAATTCAAAAAAGAGATTGTCAACCGACAGCGACTCAAATCCGACATTATCCCTAAAACGCCTTGACTATGCATGGTGAATATGCAGATTGACTTATGTAACCTATAGGCCTATAAGTAGTCCTTCTTTCTGCTCGTTCTCGTGTATTGTGTGAGAGCCCATTCGACGTCACCACCAGCATTCTTTTCCAGCGTTCCGCCTCGGATCTCAAACAGCCGCATCGTCATACGCGGTCCTACTTCAGCCAGTTCCACGTCCTGATACCCTGTTCGCACAAAGACATGGTGCCGGACCTCGATAGCATCTTCTCTGTTCTTGAAAGTGACAACCCGGCTACCAAGTTTTCCACCACCTTCCCGGGGAGGGAAAAGATGTTTCAAAATCTGGACGACACGTTTGCCGAGTTTTGTCGTAAAGCCTTCGAAAATCAAATGCGGATAACTTTCCGAGACAGTTCCTCGCGAAGAATCGGGAATATCGGCTCGCAGCATGACGTTGTGCAAGGAGAAGCTAGCAGTTGGTCCGTGGGGCAGATGGGATATCGTGATCGCAGTAGGTGTACCGCGGTGCTCGTGTAGGAGGACCATATCAGTAAGCGCAGCTGCATTTGCGCTTGAAACCAGATTGGGGAGAATCAGATTTCCTCTGTTTAGTCGAATTGAGGTTGGCAGCAGTAAACGAATCTCTTTTGCAAACGTACTCAATCTCGCTGACGGTGACCGGGACGTTGTGACCAGCGGCCGGGGGTCTATCAAACCGGATGTGAGCGCGTATTCATCATCGACGTCCATGAACTCCTCGTCATTGTTGCCTTGGCCCTTGGCTGAAGAAGGTAATGACTCGTCATATTTGAAATCTTCACGAAGCTGAGCGTCGTTGGCAATTGAAGGATCAAGCGGCTTTCCAGAGGCTAGAGCAGCTTTAAGCTTTGCGCGCTTCTCAGCGATGGATGCATCTCGCAGTAAAAGAGCTAGACAAATTGATACATTAGTACTGAGATCTGTTCATGAAATTTAATGGCAATGGGCATACAAACCTTTCCGGTAGAGATAATCTCTCCGCTCTCTTGCTTGTCGGCGCTGTAGAAATTGAGTTAGTTTCGGTTTCATCCGATGAAAATAGCTGAGAAAGCTAATACAGAAGCGACTATGCACTTCCTCTGATTTGACTTACAATCATGGTTCTGGAATATGTGGAACTTCAAGAAAGAACCAAGCAGGAGATATTCAAAACGTACTTAGTAGTTAGTAGTTAGTAGAGAAATATTTTTTTCTCTTATTCTGCCGGATAGAAATTGCGGATCAGGTCTGAAGCGGCGTCCGTAGAGGGGAAAAGCGGAGGAAGGGGCGACCGCTGATTCGTGCCTGCCGCGATTACTCATGTATGGACGATCACCGCCTTCGCGGAGGAGCTTTTTCTTTGGCCGCCACACAGACTACTAAATCTATCTTCATTCTTCCTCGATCTCTTGGAATTATTCTCAACTTCTTCCGCGATGTCAGCTTGAGTTGCTCGTGAATCGTACTACCTGTGATTTCTGAGCCCTTATCAATCTTCCTCGGTGGCATCGGCGTTCACGGCGACAAAAGAATACCAAATCAGCCAACCCCGCTTGCTCGCCGCAGGTTCGTCGTACGGAGGGAAAATAAAGCACACACCTTCAGAATTCGACACGACTGCTACTTTTCTTCAATTCGGTTGAATGTTTTACGCATGAAATGGATGCGTTCACAAATCTAGGAAATCACTTGGTCTCCGACTCGGCTTCAACAATAAATGCGGACGATGGGTATTCAACTATTGACCCAGATGAAAGTCTTCTAAGCTTGGCTGGCGGTGCTCGACGCAGGAGACACGACGATGAAGACGATAATTCCGACGCGTTTGATGACGACGAGGCAGAGAGTCTAGCAAGTGCACCTGTTGGTGGTCGACCGCAAAAACAGAAGTATGAAGACGAAAGGGAGCTTCCACCCCATGCTTGCGCGTGAGTTCAACCCTTGTCTTGGAACCCCCTTCCCCAATTTGAGTTTTCTATGATACTGAACTGTCCCCTAGCTACTGCGGTATACATAACCCAAGTAGCGTTGTGAAATGTCTATCTTGCAATAAATGGTTTTGCAGTGCTCGCGGAAATACATCGTCCTCGCATATTGTGAACCATCTGGTCCGCGCCCGACATAAGGAAGTCCAGCTACATCCCAGCTCATCTCTTGGCGATACGATACTGGAATGCTATAACTGCGGAACAAAGAATGCCTTCCTTCTCGGATTCATTCCTGCCAAGTCTGACACGGTGGTTGTTCTACTCTGTCGCCAACCATGTGCTGCCATGCCATCGTCAAAGGACATGAACTGGGACACGTCACGATGGCAGCCATTGATCGAAGACCGATCTTTTCTGCCATGGCTTGTAGCGACACCTTCCGATCAGGAGCAGCTTCGTGCTCGCCATCTTAGTCCCCAGATGATTGCTAAGTTGGAAGAAATGTGGAAAGACAATTCATCCGCTACTATCGCCGATCTTGAAAAGGCAAACAGTGTCGACGACGAGCCCGCGCCTGTTTTACTTCGATATGACGATGCTTATCAATACCAGAACGTGTTCGGCCCTCTTGTCAAGATCGAAGCAGATTATGACCGCAAGTTGAAAGAATCGCAATCCCAGGATGGTCTGGTCGTTCGCTGGGATCTTGGTCTCAACAACAAACATCTAGCCAGCTTCGTTCTTCCCAAATTAGAGCTTGGCGATGTAAAACTCGCAGTGGGTGACGAAATGCGCCTGAAATATACCGGTGAATTACGTCCCAAATGGGAAGGGGTCGGATACGTGATCAAGATTCCCAACAATCAATCTGACGAAGTCACTATTGAATTGCGGGCAAAGGGCGATCATAAATCTGTCCCAACTGAATGCACTCACAATTTCACTGCAGATTACGTCTGGAAAGCAACTTCATTTGATCGCATGCAGCTCGCTATGAAAACATTTGCCATTGACGAGATGAGTGTTTCAGGTTATTTGTTCCATCGACTTCTGGGCCATGAAGTCGCTGCAGCGCCGATGAAGACTCAAATGCCCAAGAAATTCAGCGTCCCAGGCCTTCCCGAATTGAACGGTAGTCAAATCAACGCAGTCAAAAGCGTCTTGCAGAAACCGCTCAGTCTCATACAGGGTCCTCCGGGGACCGGAAAGACAGTTACGTCAGCTACAATTATCTATCACCTAGCCAAAATCAACGGTGGCCAGGTTCTTGTTTGCGCTCCTTCCAACGTTGCTGTTGACCAGCTATGTGAAAGAATTCACCGCACTGGATTGAAAACTGTTCGCGTCACTGCCAAGTCTCGCGAAGACGTGGAATCTCCTGTTAGATTCCTGTCACTGCATGAGCAGGTCCGAATGAATGACAGCAACATCGAACTGAATAAGCTTAATCAGTTGAAGTCTGAGCTGGGCGAGTTGTCCAGTCAGGATGAGAAGAAATTCAAACAATTGACTAGAGCTGCTGAACGTGAAATCTTGACAAACGCCGACGTCATTTGCTGTACGTGTGTTGGTGCGGGAGATCCACGACTCGCTAAATTCAAATTCCGGACGGTACTCATCGACGAGTCTACTCAATCCGCCGAACCCGAATGTATGATTCCGCTCGTACTGGGTTGCAAGCAGGTGGTGCTTGTGGGAGATCACCAACAATTGGGTCCGGTTATTATGAATAAAAAAGCGGCCAAGGCAGGTTTGAATCAATCTCTCTTTGAGCGGCTCGTTATTCTTGGATGCTCTCCAATTCGTTTGAATGTCCAATATCGAATGCACCCGTGTCTTTCCGAATTCCCATCCAACATGTTCTATGAGGGATCCCTGCAGAATGGCGTCTCCATGGCCCAGCGCTTACGTCGGGACGTCGATTTTCCATGGCCTGTTGCTGAAAACCCCATGATGTTCTGGTCTAATCTCGGAAATGAAGAGATTTCCGCATCAGGGACCTCGTATCTGAATCGGACAGAGGCTGCAAATGTTGAGAAGATTGTGACTAGATTCTTTAAAGCAGGTGTTCAGCCCTCCGGTATCGGTATCATTACGCCATACGAAGGTCAGCGCAGCTATGTTGTCTCTTCCATGCAAGCCACAGGTACCTTCAAAAAGGAGCATTATAAGGAGATAGAAGTCGCGTCGGTTGACGCGTTCCAAGGCCGAGAGAAAGATTTCATTGTTCTGTCTTGCGTGCGATCCAACGATCATCAGGGTATTGGTTTCCTGAGCGACCCTCGACGCCTCAACGTCGCATTGACGCGTGCCAAGTATGGTGTCGTGATTCTCGGTAACCCGAAGGTCCTTTCCAAGCATCCCTTGTGGAACTATCTGCTGCTTCATTTCAAGGAGCGAAAGTGTCTTGTTGAAGGGCCGCTTTCCAACCTCCAGGAATCACTCGTCCAGTTTAGCCGTCCCAAGCAGGCTTATCGTGGTCCTCAACGATTCAACATGGCCTACAACCATGCGTCTGGCATGTCGAGCGGTGTTTCTAACGGCCGAAACGGTATTCGTCCTGAGTATCACGACACGGGTTCCGTGGTCGGTTACATACCCGACGACGTATCCTCTGTTCACTCATCAGCCATCGGCGGTGTTGGGATTCCGTCTGGATACCCTCCCATGTTTCAAAACTTTGCAGAGGCTTGGCCATCTCTTCAAGGCAGCCGTCGTGCCAATGGCGCTCGCAACAAAGGCGCTCCCAGTGTGGCTGGCGAGTCCATTGCTGCCACGGAGTCTGATGTGACGAGCAGTGTCATCGACGGCAAAGGAGGCCAAGGTGGAGTCAGTTTGGCTGGTCTGAGTATCAACGATATGACGAAACAGCCAAGTCTCAGTCAATCAGACAGACTCAAGCGCTACGTCGAGTCAGGTGGCCGTGATGGCTACAGAACAGGTGTAAATGACAGCGGAAGCATCTTTGGCGGCAGCTCTGCCAGTATCCGCGCACCACGAGCTCCTGGACACACTCAAGACGACGACGACGCTCGCAGTGTTTCTACTGCCTTCGCCAGTCAAGTTGGTGGCAACTACGATTGAAGACATCTACTTTGCTCTCATATTAGCGCAATCATTATTACTGAGATGCGCACGCATAGTCCAGATTTTCTCTTGATCAAAAGAAACAAAGGACCATGTCTTCGTAGATCTATTCAAGGAAATATGACGAAGAAATCGCCAATCTTACAAGGCTTACAAGAGCGATATCACAGCGGCCTGGCTCACTCATTCGATCTTTTTCAAGATCTCAAATCTTCTTTCGTGTCTCCTTTTGAGATTACTCTAGAAGTGATAGTGAGTTGAGCGGAATGTTCATCACGGGGATCCAGGACCTAAGTCTTCAACCAGTCCGTACGCTCAAATCGCTGAAGACAATCACCACCAAACCTGATACTCAGAACTGTTGCGATTGCGATCATGGATCGATTTTTGCGGGCCGGAAAATCAAACTGCTCGATAGGTTGATCTCCACAAGACTATCCAGCATAATCAGCTCGAAGAAAGCACTTCACGCGATCACAATTCAGTCTTTAATAAGCCACACTAGAGAAGTAATAAATTGACATTTTAAAGGACAATTTCCGGTATATATAAAGTAGATCTTTTTTAAATGAAGAAGAAAACACGAAAACAAAAAAAAAAGAGTTGGTTTTTTTCACTCCGCCTGCTTGAGTGCAATCGAATAGAATACGCAAACCCTGAAACATGTACCACAATCCATCCATCCACCGACACGTATGGCAATCGACTGTAGACACCTCGGAAACTAGGTATTTCGAAATCTCACTATAGCTTTCAATGATAAATCCAAACACTCGCGATGCCTGCAACGTAGTCGGAGAATAAACTGTTGGCCATGTACCTAGGTACACTAACGGACATATGAACGGGGCATAAAGTCATAGTAGTAGATTTCATAGACGTGTACCTGTGGATCGCTCTGTTTACGTATTGTTTTCGATATATCACAGTAAACCGTGGCTACCTGGGTATGGCAGAAGATGAATTAGATATTCCCCTGAATGTGATGTCTGATTTCAACACGTTTGCTATTTGTACAGTCCAAGAAAGTGCCCTAACTATGCTAGAAGTGACAGCTTGACATCTGTGGGTCAGATCAGGAGTATCATAATCAAATTCAATCTGTGTTTATTCCCTTGCTTTTTTTGTGTGAAAAAAATCCCCTCTCGACACAACTCAGTGATGATTGAATGCGCCCCCAAAGCCAGGATCAGTGGCCATAGTCCCACCACAGCTCGACATAATGGTTGGCTGAATGACAGTGCTTTGCAAGGGTGAATAGGACTTCAATGATTTCCGGGACTGGTACTCGGGACCGGAAGTCCTTCAATCGGTAACCAGGTACGACTTTTTCAAGACAAGTCATAACTGCTGCTTTCACCGCGCTTTTATCGGACCAGTCCAGGTCATTATTTCCAACTCGGCTGTCTTCTGTTTTCTCTTCGACATCACCAATCTCAAAACCAAAAAGATAGTTAGACTCGTCTTCCCACACTGGCTCGCTATATCTCAGATTCAACTTTCTGATGAAGCGAAGTCCGCCATTGTCAACCACACAAGAGCACATCCGTAAAAATTTTTCGTAATCGTCCTTGCCATATTTGTAGTTTCGGCGCGTCCCAAAATCCATGTCGACATCGAATGAATTTTTGCCGTAGAATATTGGCAGAACTTCATTACGGATTGTCTTGCATACTCGCGCGATGGCTGGTGGAACCAGCGTGAAGCACTGGGGACCACTGCCTAGGACGTCCCAACCGGGGATGCCATTTTCGACCACGACTAAGCGATACATCATGACGCGAATCTCTGTTGGCAAGTCCATGAAACGGAATGGGGTGGAGACAGTCTTCTCGTGTTTAGTCAATACACCGACAAGACTCAACATGAAGGCACTGCTTACCTCTTGTTTGCGCGGTTTACGCGCAGCTTTCTTGCTTGTCATGACTGCTCTGCAACACTGAGATTGATACTATGCAGCTTGTTAGCAACATGTGAGTCTCATTAAGGGCATGAGATCCCGTGTATGAATAGCGCACCTCTAGGAAAAACTGTTTTCACGATAATGATGATGATGATGATGATGGAGAGACAAATTTTCGTTCTGTAATAGAGGTAGGTAGCTTTCCCAAAGGGTTTCGATGATCGACCAGTGCCTTAGCCACTGTGTGTCCACTGTTCTTGAAGAATATCAAGCTACCTAGGTATGAGAGGAGGAATGTCGATGGAAGAGGTGATGATAATGATGGTGAGGAAACGAAGTAATGAAACGGTTTGGGAGAGCTGGAGATGTATAGAAAATTGAAATTGAAAGAAAAGAGAGGAAGGGAGAGGTGGAAGAAAGAATTAAGACGGAGAAGCCCGAGATATTGTTTGTCGTTTCGTTTGTCTTTGCTCTCACGTGAGGTTCTCTATGATGTACATTGAAAATCATGTGATATCTAATTGTATTCTGGACTACGTGAATATATCTGCAAAGTCATATCTGATATGATTTCTCCATATATCATAGGACAAAGCATATAAGTTTCTACTAAGCCCATGTTGACCGCAAGCCAGAATAACACTAGATTCTGGCAATGATATGATAAGCATTCCTGATGTAGACTCTAGATCTGTGGACAGGTTGTTTATGTAGGGAACAAGGTCTCTCACGGATAAAGCCTTCAAATATCATATTGGGCTAAGGCTTTAGGCCATAACTGCTGCCTTGAAGGGCCTGGGCGATGTTGACAAGGCGATCTAGGCTAACCAGCAGTCACTTTCTACGTCTCACTCAGGAATCATGTTACTAATTAGGATACAGAATGTTTCGACCATTCTAAGTTGCTTTTTTCGTGGTTCTCGAAGTCGGTGATTTCTCATGGCAATGGGTTTCATCGATGGAGTAGTCTCTGTGCATCTTAACAGAATGATGCGGTCTTTGAAAACGTTGACCCAAGCATGCCTCGTGGGGACCTGCAGGTAACTCCCATGGATCGCGGCCGACTGTAACTACCTAGAAATCAGTATATCAAACCTTGGAAATGAACGCAGACACAGGTATACTTTTATAAAAGTGGCAATGGCCTCAGTTAGGCGTCTTCTCTCAAGATCAATTTAGATATCAATTTACGCAGCAATAACCTTGCAATACCCAAGTACTTCATCCACACAAACATATTATAACAAAAGAGAATTAAGAGACTTTATATAACCACGATAAAATATTTTTGACTTATAATTATTTGCTTGCAACGGGCGACTGACTCAGTTAGCCTCAGTTGAGTATGAAAGGCAGCAAATACGATGCAATTCGCTTGCGGTATTCCAAGTGAGACAATCCGCGATTTGTGCACAAATTAGTTTTCCTGAAGCCACCAGCAATGAATACCCAGCCAAAAAAATTCATTCCCTTAAATTTAGTAGCGAGAACCAGCCAGGGGACGGTTTTGTTGGAGGCCAAACTAGGTCAGGGTTAGGGCAAGATCAGGACAGTTTGTAGTCCGGGTGTGAATCGCTAACCCTGACTTTATATAAATGGATGGATACCTTGGTACATATATTGCTACGCATAGGTGCGTGGAGATTCTTGTTCGTAGTAACATCCTGGTTTACATAGATTATTATTATGATTTATGTACGTCTTGGCTTTTTCTTCTGGCTTTGCGTAAATAAACTGTCCGGGTGGCAGCAACTGAAAGACAAGCTCTTAAGTTAGCCCAATAATAAGTCCATGCCTGTGACTCGTAGATTGTGAAATTGAGGAATTCCAGCTTAAGGCCTTGGTTGAATGGGAATACTGTATTATTTTCCAGATTGTAGACTGCCGTAACAGGAAGCTCTTGGTGCATAGAGAAATCAGGAGGTCCACGGGTGTCACCCAGAATCAGAATGCCTCGGATATCCGCCACCGGATTCAGATATTCTTTGGTTATTCACGATGCCGGCATTAATCTTTCATTGAAGAAATGTGCCCTATCAATATTCTACCAACTTATTATTATAAGCTTCAGTGGATTTTCAATCAAATCCATCGTTGCTTCCGGCAAGGGTCTCAAGTGTATCGAGATGAGTTTCAGATAAGGCTGTAAGGGGTTCGTCCCGTCACGTCTTTATTGTTCTCACAACTCCAGGTTAGCGTTCCATCGCAATTCCAGACTGACCGTAGCACTATTTTGTACTGACTGTATAGTGTTGCGCACGGGTGGTGTTGCATATTCTGACGCCATTGTCAGAATCGCGGTTGATGCAAGTATCAGATTCGGGACGAAAAATGCTCCGTTCAGCACCGTACTGGTAAGCCGCAAATAGCTGCACGCATACGCCTAGCAGATTAAAATGAACGGTGGATACCATGTACATATTAATTCAAGAATTCATTAAATGCACATGTACATGCCGCAATCCTGCAGCAAGTAAGGCCAAGTGATCTTTAGAGACCGACTGACGCGACGCGAATTTTCTTATAATCCCCCAAGTCGTACACCTGAGTGACGAGGAGAATTCTCGAGTAACCTCGTCCGACGTTGGGCTTTGACTCTGCCCATTTCCGAATAGTACTATTGCGGCTCAGCATTCACGAGTTTCTCATTGAGGGATTGTTCTGTAATATCAACATTCCGTATACACCTCTCAATATGTCAGTCGGTTACATGTATACTACGAACCGAATGGTCTCGGACGCCTGCATCGAGCAGAGACCGACACTCCGGTCTCGTACCGAGACCTTCTTTGATCTGTCGAGCAGATTTTCTGCTCTCCCTGCCACATCTTCATCGGTCTCGTCATCTAAGATTTACAAACACGACGATTCAGGACGAATCACAACAGCATACGCCATAACGGTGACTGCAATCAACAATCGGGAAAGTAATATCAAATCTCGAGATGCCAAAAGCCAGAATAGCTTCTATGCAGCAAGCAGAAGCAGTGCTGTCTCTGCGGCAGTCCGTGTCGTCGAAATAAAAAAACCAACCATTGTTGACAAACCTTTACCATTGACACCAAGAGAAACTTCGACAAGCGACAGAGCATTGAATGTAAGAACAAGAGATTCCGGTCCAAGAAAGAAGGACTCTTGTCAGGCTCGTTCTTCACGGACAAATAGATTTTCGTATAACGATAACATCGACCGAGCTGGTAGACTTGACGTTATTGATATAGACGGGAACAAGATACCGTTTCGGAGTTTATATTCATCGTCAGCTGGAGCGGGGGAAAAAAGACACGAAACCAAAGTGTTGACTATTTTTATTCGACCTTCTCCCAATTGCAGAGTTAGTCCCTCTCATACCTACTTTTTCTCATATTCAAAGTGATGGATGGCTCAGGCACTAATTCATCCCAGCAACAAACATGTCGAGCTTTCCTCAGAGAATTCCTCAAATCGCTGAAAAGCTCCTCACCAATCCCAGACAATACAAAGGTAATTGTCATTTGGTGTGGGAGCCATTTACGTCTCAAACGACTGGTCCAGTCGACCCAATTCTCGATTCCAATTTTCGCAGATCCAAACGGCTTAATTTATCAGCTTCTCAGTGAAAGCTGTCCAGCAGAGAGCATGCCTATGAATTGCACTCCGTCGCAGCAAGGTTGCTTGACCGGCAACAAGGCGTTGACGAGCCTCGTTCAATCAGCGAGATTGATAAAGGAGGCAAACCCGTTGAGATCTGGCAATGCAAGCTCCGAAATTGGGACCGCGTTTCTCTTTGAGGGATACGATGTCTTTCGAATGACGTGGGCTCGTCGTATAGCAGGAGTTTCTGCCCATTCTGAAGCGGAGGCTTTACGATCCGCGCTAGGTGACGAAGTTTTGGCTCAAAACAAAGAACGGAGATCTATGGTAGTGGGCAGAGATTCAAAACGTTCCAGCGAGGTAGTTGGGTGTGTACTTGAGGAAGGGATTTCGGCGAGATGCTTGCGTTCCTTGTGTAGTTTGCCAGCAGCTCGGAACTTTCATCGACGAACAGTGTCTTATACAGGGGACCCTCACTTGTGGCGTCCGCGCCTTTCATGCATGAGTTGAGGACCCTGCACATAGTGTCTCGATTGATAATGAAATTAAGATAGCACGAACCATAATATATCATAATTATTTTTGCTTTTCTCACCCTTGAAGCTTCTCAAGCCTGTTGATTCCGTAAGACCGCTTGATCAAGGTCAAGCAACCGAATTTGCTAAATCTCTAGATCAGGGAGTATGGCGCAAGTGTAACTACCACTGACAAACTACGGAATCTTGCAACGCTCAGATTGAGCACCATTTCTGCAAATTCTACTCTCCACTGATATTCAAACTTCAAGATAACGATTCGTCGGTAAGGATAGATTTGCAGAATGATCATGTACATTATCCGAGAAGTCAAGTGTTTATGTCACCGGTTGACTCTCCAGCTATCTGTCTCAACTGCCGATATTCCAGCCGGGAGTTGTCAATTTTTCTTCCACGTATCCGAACATTGGTGCGATATCATCTGTTTGAGAGCAAGTGTGTCTGTAGATCAGCAACGTGTTGGCAAGGATTTCGGATCTGCAAGCTCGCTAATTGAATATGATTGGCAGCAATTCTGCCTCTGCTTGTTACTAACAACACGCATATCGCGCATACGAATATCGTGTTTTCTATATACGTCCCATTGCATGAGGTCACACTTTTGGGTCTCAGCCAAGTGCCCTTAGTTTACTGAAGTGAATATGTACCCGATTCATAGCCACTCAAACGCATTTATTTCAAAAATGGTTGCATCGTCAATGTATCTAGTTGGATTATCTTCCTAGAGGCATTAACATACGAAGCAGTGCGTCGGAACAGATAACAGAGCAAGTCTTACTTGCGAGACTGTGCTGAGCTGGATTTGATAGACCAAAGCAACAATTAGTTTGACGAGCTGTATCTAATTTGAAGAAACGTCTCCGAAAGAAGAATTGCTCACAATTCTCAAATATGAATAGGTCTTTCGGGGCGGATACCCGTCATAGTGTGATTCAATAAGTCAGAACAAGAAGAAATACTTCAGAGAAAACAATACCTAGCTATTCTACCTCGGTATGCAAGACGGAACATTCCTCCGTTGTCATTTCAGGGTCATCGACTAGTTCGGTAGAAATATAGCAAATAGAATCACAGAAGAACCATCGAACAAGCTACATGCAAATGTGCACATGCTTTCTTCAATCGAGAAAAACATAATGCATCTAAAAAGCAAATCAAGGCTGAGGAAGATCAAGAGGCCGCGACGACCGCTTTGCCCGCAGCTGCATACTTGTTTTTCCCCGCATTCAGCTCGGACGACGGGCTTTGGACCAACACTTGTACGTGTACGACATTGTTGCAACGAAGTAGGAAATATGGGGTAGTTAATCCAGGTGCTCTCATTTTGATTGATTCACTGTGTATCTCTCGTACAATGGTAGAAACAATACGACTTCGTATATGCAACTCGATCTAAATTGATACCATCCATGCATGCAACCGGTACTCCGTACTTAACAGGGTAATATCTTTTTTCCTTCCTTCTGCGGCGGACAAATACCGATGGAAAGTGCCTTGGAATTATTGGTTCAATTTGTCCCGGGAGCTCAGATGGCACAGTTAGAACTAATATGCAATATACCGGCTGATGAGATGATACTTCATTATGTCCACGGGTGGGACGGATGTTTTGACGACGGCCGCGCATCGCGCCATATATAACACCGGTTTGCTATCGTCGACATACCTAGACGGGCAATCATTCAATCTTGGTCCCGAATTGGCGGGTCTTGAACTGCTGCGCCAGATTGATACCAAGGCAGAAACGATGGTTGGTAGAATGTAGAATCCACATCGGGTAGATAAACTGTATTATTATTTCTCCAAGTTAAGTGGTTCGAGGGTCCAGAAGTCGCAAAGCAAGAGTGGAAGCAACTTCATGCCGATCAAAATAATTTTGCCGTCCACTCTCTCTTTCGACTTGAGGGAATTGCTTCTTGGTATTCCAGGCGAATAGCCAGGGGATCCTTGTAAAGCATCAAAGCGAAACGAGAAACATGCATGCATGCACCGTCGTTCAATGCGCCGACAGCTCTCTAAGGGGAGATACTGGTAGCAGGCCAAAGCTACTGCAAAGAGTAACTCGGACTGCATGTCTAGTGCATGTAATACCGGTCTAGTTAGTAGTTTGCTGCTAGTCGATTCCGGAAAGGCCCGGTCGTTAATAAAAATGAGAGAACTTAGAGGAATTTATCAGGATTCTGGTTACACAAGATTCTGCAAGGATCAGAGTCAACTCAGTCAAGTGGTTAAGTCGAAAAATTTCTTAGATGCTAGTTGTTGAGCACCAATTTGAGTAGGGACGAGCATGCTCGACTGCTACGGTAACCGGTATCTAGGCCCTAGCTCTAGGCTCTAGTACAGTAGCGGGTCGCGCCGTTGGGCGGCACGGTACGACCTGCCCATGCACCCATGCACCCACGAGAGGTGTCTGAGCCCTAAAGCGACGGACGGACCCCTTTCAGCCTCACGAAACAGTCGCAAACCCATCGTGCATATCGCTACTGCCGCTGATGCCTGCTCAGTGCCGTGCCGTGCCGTATATGCGTGCTTGCTTGCGTGCTTTTAGAAATTTAGATCTTGCCGGTTATCTGCAGTAGGCGAATGGGGAGGTATCTCTTCTGTAAGCTGCGCTTCTTTTGCATGGTACATCGTCACCAAGCATTGAATAGATTGCCGGCGGGCCAATGGTGCGATCGAGTCATGAAAGTGAGGCGATTAGCTTTGAATTGTGCTTTCTAATCGATCTGGGGCTGCTGCTGCTTCTCCTCTCTTGGCAGCCAAGAAAATGCGCGAAGGCAGCAGATATGAATCCTGACTCTGCGGAAACACTGTCATGCGCTCGCAGCCGCCAACACGATTCCAATTAATAAGCTGGCGTGCGGGCATTTTAGTTAGTCAGTACCAACGCCATCAAGAGCCAACCTCGTGGTGGACGAGCTGATAACGCAGTGGTTTGAATTGCCGCTATGGGCGAACAGCAGATGCAGGCACTCGAAAAGGGCTGCCGATTACCCCGTAGTCCAACAACATGTAAGCAAATGCGCTGAGACGTCGATAGCCTTCATGACTCTCCTCTGGTTTACCGAAAGTATTCGCATTTGACTAGATAGGTATCTGCATGGTGAGTACGAATTTTTGATCTGTGGTTAGGGCTAGCCTACTTACCTAGGTGCCTAATTAGGTAACTTTGCTCGCTTTAGACACGCCACGGTCAAGTTATAGGTTATTATCTAGGTAGATTAGCAAGATTGTAATATCGTTCAAATGCCTCAAATCAGCCGGCCATAGCCTGACAAGATAGAAATATATTAAAAAGAATCGCTCAGGCCGTCATCGCCTGTCTTGGCTGTTGCGTATCTACCTAGGTAGCCATCAAGGTCGTTTCCATGCGGCTGTACTCGGACCAACGACTCGGTTTTGAGGCGGAGAGATTCTTGAGCTATCCATATGGATATTCATCATATTCCTTAATCAGGCAACCCTGCAATACCGATTGAGCGATGAGCGACAGGTCTGAAGGATGATCTCTGAAGAATCGCGAAAAGAGAGAGAGATAGCGACAGAGACAATACGGTATTGAATGAGCATTTCCGTTACGTTCGTATCATTACGGTAATGACAAAGCTGTAACATACAAATCGATGACATCACGATCCCTTATAGTGCTTACGTAGGTGGATGCATATATTCGGCGTATTATCGGCAGCGTTTCCAACCGCTAATTACAACGTTGGTTAATTACCAGAAACATCTGGAATTTGGCGCCCTTTGATTCTGCTCTGTCTCGGTATTACGGAAATAAATACTCAAAAGAGTAATTTACCGAGATTATTCTAGAAGTCTGAAGTCAGATAGCCTTGATACACGCAGTCTGCCTACGTAACAAGGTAGAAATACACACCACAAAACACATACATATAATAAATCAAAAAATATAATACTGCATTCCCGGCTAATTCAGCGGCGTCCAGGAACAGAGTCCCCTTTTCTCTCTTTTTTCTTTTTTTTCTCCTTCGTGCCGACACCGCCAGGGAGGCAAATTTGCCACAATGCTGGAAGAGGTCAAGATTAACAGGGGACGGGAGTGGTGATTTGTTACCGGTTGATCAGCTATTGTTAGTTCGGGCTCTAGTTAAGTGACCAGGCGGTCATCCAATAGTCGACCTACACGCCCAAGTACAGAGTACAGAAGAAAACGAAGTACGAAGTACAAAGTAAAATTGGTATTAGCAATGTAATTCACTACAGAGAAGTAACCATCAAATTTCTTCGTATATTATTCCTCGCATATTCACATTACGCTACAACCTCTGCAATGATGATAGATTGTATTTTTGATTTAAGCCTGTACTTGACTAGCACCGCCACGGGCTGTACTACGTATAAGTTGCCGTACGGGCCGCACGTGGATCGAGTCGACTAGCTTCTTTTTTGATTACACCGCATATCTCGTCCGAACTAAGTAAACAACTAGCTAGCTATCAAATTAATTGGTTAGTTAATGGCAACTAACATAGGGAGCCAGATGACTCATTGCGGTATTGGGCAATGTTCGTTACGACCTGTTGGACGCTGAATTCTCATAATCGGTGAGCTTTTCGTCAAGCTGCAGCTGAGACTACGAATAAAATTGTACTATGTTGCAATTTGGAACATGTTGGGAAATCTTGGCAGCCAGGATCGCTGGGATTTGAATAAAAATAGCTGAGACCAGGATGTGATGCTAAGCGGGCCCTAAACCTTTAGGGAGTACGGAGTAGGGAATGCTGGATTGGTTAGGGCTAGATGGCCCCCACGTCAGGCCTTCCCGTCTGTAGTCCCTGGGCTGAGGGGGGCTTAGGCGTAGGCTTAGGCTTAGGCGTGGGCGTGGGATTGCCAACAGTGACCTGTCTAGCGGCTAAATTTGAGAACATACTCTGTAGTCCTGTAGTCAGTCAGTCAGGAAAAGAAACGAGTGATCCCACGTGGGATCTTCCCAAGGCGACGTGGTATTACGTCGAATGGACATGGTTGTACAACGTATCAACTACTATGTACTCTGCAGCATGTCCTTTGTTTTAGTGATTCTCGGTTCAGTCGGTTATTACGATAGTCAGATCTACACGATCAACGTTTCACATGGAGAGTCTTGCGGCCACTAATGTCCCGTCTGGTTTGATTTGAGACGATATTCGCTATCTATATCGTAAGTAGGTAGGTACGTTCAGACCATAGGCCGCCTTTGACACGTCCGAACGCGAATTACAAGGCAAGTCAGCACCTAAGCAGGGCGACAAGTTGGCTTCATCGCAAAAAAGGAAGTCAAGAGGCCAAATCAAACCAGCCCGTGCAGCGTAGACCGTCCAGTAGGGCCGCCCTAACAGCCTCGCAAGCTAGTACGGCATGCAATATGCAGTAGTATAAACACCTATGCATGGTTAGTACGCTTCTAAATGCACTCCATGCATACGTGGCAGACTATCCTAACTTCTAAAGGATAGAACCCGCACTAGTCACGATGTTCAGCCAGGATTTTCCAAAGTCACGCGGGCTTTCTCACCCTTGATCTCTGCTTATTTTCATTGCTCATCGCTGACAGATCATTGTCTCACTTCCATTTAATTAAGTAGTTAATTAGGCAGTACGTAGCTCTGTGTTGATGGCAAGCCAGCCATCAGACTTTTCGTATGCGGAAACGGGCCGGCATTCGATGAGAACACTCAAAACTCAAGGCTTCTATCTAGCTCGTGGACAGAGTGTTTGTCGCGATTGGCAAGTTGAGTGTGCGTATATCTACTAGATATTACGTAGTATGCAGTACGTGGTCTTTAGATAGATGAAATCGGCTATCTAGGTCACTAGGTAGTGCTGGCATGTATCCAAACTAGATCAAAGTAGAGTGATCTGAGTAAGCACCAAAATCGCACGAGATCAACTTCCAAGAATTCCTTCATAACACAGAGTACCGAGGTAAATAGACAGAGAATATCGCCTATAAATAGGTAGTCAATATTGCCCAGGGATCGAACAACAGCTTGGAAGCTCTATGCGGGGTTTGGGCAATGGGCAAGGGTAGAATTATCTACCCTAACTTAAACACCCCCTTAAATTCCACGGTTAACGGATAAGGGGCTGTTGGCTATACCGATTACAGAAGTCACTTTACATTGCTTTTTTTCAGGCTGATTTTGTCGTCCGTCCACGTCCACTGACCAGGGCGCGCTACTGTAAGCGTTATGTATGCTACTTTCTTGCTTGCATCTCTAGTGTGTGCACAGCATAACTACTGTAGTAATTGATCAGTAGTATGAGGGTCTCGCGATATAATGTCATATGTACTTCCGTGTACTACGTAAGTAACCTAGTATATGCGACGTGCAGCCAGTTAGTGCTCCGTACTAATCATGGAAAAACTAGAAGAGCATGGAGGAATTTGATCCTGACATGCAGATGCCCGCCAACCATGCATACATCGCCATCTTAGCGGTATCTCGTCTGCATGGTTGGTGTAACCTCTCGGCAGACTCCGGGCTCTGCAAAAGTCGCAGTCAAAAATCTCATCTGCTACGTAGGAGATGTTTGATGGGAATATTGGTAAACGAACATCGCGCCGACATGAATTGGTGAACATCTCTGTCGCGGTCATAAGGTAACTACCTAGGTAGTTCCTGGCTCACCGCTATCTAAGACATGGGAATAAACTCGCGAGTATCGACCCAGAAAGAAATTCAAAAAATGCCCCGTGGCATATCTCGAACGAATAACGTCTCTGCGCTCGACTAGGTTAAGTGTCAACCTTTTCTAACTTTGTTAATTTCCAGTAGTTCTAAGAAGCGGTCGGTGTCTCTTGTTTCTATCGGTCAAGCTCAGTCTTGGCTAAGACATGTTGGTATTCTTAGCGGCTGTCTCCCTACGTAGTTACCAGTCAGTAGTTCTACCAGTAATACTGTATCAGTCGTCTTCCGATCGCCCGGCTCCGAAATACGAAGTACGAGACACAAGCTTACCTTGCTGCATTTACTTACGGTGTACCGTGTACGAATCGTTTGTTGTCCGATGTCCAAAAGAGGAAGATTTTAATATTGACCGACTTTCACCGTCGAATCTTTGGGTTACATCTTAGTTTGGTTCTGTCTGGCTTCTGTCTGATCACTTCCAAGGTTACGATGAGCACGCGCAGTCGAGATGTACGATCTTCTTCCTCACCATCATCTTCAACATCATAATTTCGTAGAGAGGCCCCCCGTCTGCCAGTCCAGGCCATCGAAATATCATTTCCCCGCAATCGCACAGACAATATTTACTTTTCCTTGTATTACATTAATTACGTAGGGAATGCCATTTGAAACTCTTGTGGCGCTTCTTATGCTTGCGTGTACTCCATAGTGTCCGTTGTGAGGAATTAGACGTGTTTCGATTTCTTTCTCGAATCTTGCCTTCTCAAGAACTGGCCGAAAAGAAAAAAAAATTACATACAGTAGCTCGGGAGGGTGGATATAGAGAGTGACATGTCATGAATGAAACAGTCCCAGTAGCAACCCGCCAAAGTACTTACTACTATGTACCTATGAATAGACCAAATCACGAAAAAAAA